>CM042391.1:6163720-6288720 GCA_023634145.1 Thymallus thymallus | reverse complement strand
CTAGGCAGGCGCTTGTTCATGGAGCAGTGTTGGTGAAATTATTGAATAACATGTATGTGTAAATGTATTTTGCAACGCTCATGCACGCAACGTGACTGGTAAGGTCAGCCTCACCCTCTGTTAACCCCTCTCTTTAAGTGCATCTACAGTGCAGTGAAAAAGTATTTCTGATTTTCTCTATTTTTGCAAATTTGGGTGTTGCAAAACTTTTTTTTATGTAATAAATGAAATAAGTATGTAATTGTTGTGTTATTCATTCACTCAATTTCCCTTTATCAAAAAATAGGTTTTGGTTGAACATCTGATAACATTCAGTATCAAAACTATACACAAATAGAGAAAATTTGAAAGCGGACAAATACTATTTCACAGCACCGTATGCCTTCTGAACTTATGTAATGGGCCATGTCACAGAACATCTGCACCTGGTTCTAAAAACATCAACAACATGTGCTAGTGTCCCCCGTCTCTGCACACTGTGAAACACATATACACAACACACGCATAATCTCACTGACTCACTGACTCACTGACTCACTGACTCACTGACTCACTCACTCACTCACTCACTGACTCACTGACTCACTCACTCACTCACTCACTCACTCACTCACTCACTCACTCACTCACTCACTCACTCACTCACTCACTCACTCACTCACTCACACACACACACACACACACACACACAGAGGGAAGACCCGATAGGAGCTTCAGTGGAGTTGAGGGGGGTTGCTCCTACAGGATTACTGAAGCTAGGCAGCTTTCGCAGCATCTCCTAGATTACCCCAGATTGCTGGGGATGGTCAACAGACCCAGCCAGGGCTACCTAATGTGTCACTACGACCCCTGCTGGCAATACAGAGTACTACACCAAGGAAACAGGACCTAGGTCTTACTATGAGCCCAATACATACTGTATTTGACTCTCCCGTCATATTTACTTAGCATTTACACTGGTGCAAGAGGTGATTTACTTATCAGAGAAGAACAGACAAATTAGAGGTGCTAAAGATGACATTTTGTTATGCGAAAGAAGGAGGTTGTTTGAAAGGGAGAAAGTGGCATAAAACTCCCCCACTATAGGAGAATCTCAATGGCATGCTCCTCTCCTCTCTACCCACCTTCTTCTCAAAACCCATAGGAGGAGAAGGTCAGAGAGGCGGGACATCTGGCTTTCTCATCCAATGGGTTTTGAGAAGGAGGCGAGGAGAGAGGAGAGGAGTATGCCATTGAGATTCTCCTTGTGAACCTGCATGAATAGCCCTAACTGCATGAATGACTGATGGGTGAGGAAGAGGTACCAGTTACACCAATTTATCTGAAAGGTTGTGTAAACATTGTTGAGTGTATCTAGTAGCTACCTGGTGTGCTAGCCCCTGGCCTGAGTCCTTGGCCTGACTAGTGTTTCAGGAGAGCAACGTATGGTAACGTTAGGAGTTAAACTTCCTGGAGCAGGTAGAATAGATGTAATCAGACACTGAGGGAGGAGGAGGAAGAGGAGGAGGAGGAGGAGAAAGGAGAGGGGGAGGAGGGGTGAGGAGAAGGTCGGGACACTGCTCTGCATGATAAAGAGGTTCTTCCCGTCCTCAGGATTCTCTGCACGGACACTGGATATTACCTCTTTCGCCAGCTTTCATTAGAATTCATTCTGGCTGGATATGCATGGAAAGGAGGCTGCCCGAGTCAGTCAATAAGTCACCAGTGAAGGATGAGATTTTTATTTTATTTCATATTTTAGTCTAAGCTCTCATCTTTAAATGAAAACATCCCCCCTTCTACACTTAAAAGGGGTGACCCTCCCTGTCACGTTCCACACACATTCAGCAATTATTTACTCCACTGGTGGTTCTAAAGGTTGACTCAAAGGTAGGGGCTAATACTTAGTGGAAGTTCAAAGGTCACGTCGTGGGTGCGGGGGGGGGGCAGTGTTCTTCCATTCTACAGAGATAGAGGGTAGATTACCTGGGTCCTTGAGGCTGACTCATCGATTAAAGGCAAGGTAATTACAGAAACTAGGTTGTGTGAGATTAGTTATAGCAGCCATGGTAGCTGAGTTGGAGGTTAACAGGATGATTAGTTCAGGGGTTTAGTGGTAGGTTATGATGAGGGTACTTCCTCTTTGCTGACATCTTTCCAGGAAACCTCAGGAGACGTCCTGCTGCTGTTAGATAGACGTCACAATGAGGATATGGGTTATAATTAGGCTCATTCCACAGGATTTATCAAGGATTATCGTCATGGTAGTGTTCACAAGCACAATATGTGGATTATCGTCAGGGTAATTTCTGAATCTGGTAATGAATGGTGTGGCTGTTGAACAAGTTGAGGAGACCTTAGATTGTAAACTGTCATGGTGAAAACATATAGATTAAATGGTTGTTAAGATGGGGAGAGGTCTGTCCGTAATAAAGACATGTTCTGCTTTTTTGACACCACACTCCATAAAGCAAGTCCTACTTTGATCTTTTCTTGATTATTGTCCAGTCGTGTGGTCGAGTGCTGCAAGGAAAGACCTAGTTAAACTGCAGCTGACCCAGAACAGAGCGGAATGTCTTGTGCTTCATTGTAATCAGAGGGCTGATATAAATACTATGCATGCCAGTCTCTCTTGGCTAAGAGTTGAGAAGAGACTGACTGCATCACTCCTTCTTTTTATAAGAAGCATGAATGTGTTGAAAATTCCAAATTGTTTGCATAGTCAACTTACGCACATCTCTGACACACACATTTACCCCACCAGACATGCCACCAGGGGTCTTTTCATAGTCCCCAAATACAGAACAAATTCAATAAAGTGTACAGTATTATATAGAGCCATTGTTGAATGGAACTCCCTTCCATCTCATATTGCTCAAATGAGCAGCAGACCTGGCACAACGCTTCTCCCCTATTTGACCTAGATATTTTGTTTGTCTGTATTGATATGCAGGCTATGTGTGCCGTTTTTAAATGTATGTAGTTCTGTCCTTGAGCTGTTCTTGTCTATTATTGTTCTGTATTATGTCATGTTTCGTGGCTTGTGTGGACCCCAGGAAGAGTAGCTGCAGCTTTCGCAAACAGCTAATGGGGATCCAAATAAAATACCAAAAACCCTCTCTCTCCCTCTCTCCCTCTCCAGCCTGATTAATAATGAATGAAGCAGATCATCTATCAATCTCCTGTGTGTGAGAGAGAGCAGCTTAAGATATCAAACCTGACAGAAGACCTATAAATAACTGGGGGGCTGGGGGTGGAATTTACCTATAGATGAGGGTGGCTCAGGTGTTCCGGAGGTACGATAGAGAACACAGGTCGGGTGTTCCGGAGGTACGATAGAGAACACAGGTCGGGTGTTCCGGAGGTACGATAGAGAACACAGGTCGGGTGTTCCGGAGGTACGATGGAGAACACAGGTCGGGTGTTCCGGAGGTACGATAGAGAACACAGGTCGGGTGTTCCGGAGGTACGATAGAGAACACAGGTCGGGTGGTCCGGAGGTACGATGGAGAACACAGGTCGCGTGGTCCGGAGGTACGATGGAGAAACGGGTCGAGGGGAACTGAGGAAGGATATGAGGGCGTGGCGGAGGTACCACGTGAAGATACAGCACGTGATTGACTTTCCCAGACATGCACATCACCTTGAAGGTGAGAGGTGATGATCTGTGAGCGTGTGACCATGGAGCTCCACTACTGACTCCTTAATGTCCCTCTCATTGCCGATTAGTCCTCCCCTAGTCCTCCTCCATCTCTCCCAGCCCTCCTCCCTCTCTCCCAGCCCTCCTCCATCTCCCCCAGCCTTCCTACATCTCCCCCAGCCTTCCTCCATCTCCCCCAGTCTCCCTGAGTCCCAGAGAAAGTCTCCAGTCATCTGTTTCTGCCCTGCTGCTCTCACTAAATAAATAGTGCAGATTGGGTTTGCTCTCTGACAGGGGAAGGAGGCTGATGGTGACTAAGAGAGATGTATACCTGTCGCTAGTGGTCACAATCACCAGGCAGCATTATGCAGGGTTTAGTGCTCCTTATGTTAGTGCTGGAGGTAGAGGGATTAAACACTGGTGTGGGGACTGGGGAGATGTTCTAACAGCCATTAACTGGGTTCTAATGTCGAGTTTCCATCTGAGATTCACCCCAGTGTTTTACCCAAAAGGCTCAGACTTTTCTGTTTCCATCTACGCGGGCCGGCACCCGTGTCTCACTGGGCCATGGCTACGGCGGAACTGCTCTATCTTGGGGACACCTTCTCACAAAGCAACAGTCTTGAGATCTTAGGCGGAGGTGCACCATAACTGTTGGTGCTGCTATGTGTGTTCATATTCAGCGAGTATTAGAATGTGTGAGTGCTCTGTATTGAATTTTCAATTTGAAGGTTGAAAGGGACTTTCATCTGAACCATTTATTCTGCCTCCGTACTTCCATGTATTTCTAAAATAACAGCATTTGTGTTTTTGTGCATGTATTTATTCATTTGCATACTACAGTATGTGTGTGTATTTGTAGGTATGTGTCAATCTTTTGTTTATGGGAGAGAGTTTCCCAGTGGTTTCTCTCTTCTCCTGTACCTTAGAGGGCTGTGTTACGTTTATAACACTCACTATGAGTGCAATAACTGCACACTCTTCTCTCCAAAGACCAGGATGTTCTCACTTTCAAAGAAACATGAATACATATAGAATCCTAATATTCCCATCCATTCCCCTTAGGCACAACTCTCTTAATTAATATGTTTTTTTAACTGAGAGTGTGTGTGCCTACAGTATGAGTGAGAACATACTATGCATACATTGGAATGTCTGTTTGTGTTCATGGGTTGGCTTTAATGGATCTAGTATTTCCTCTCACTGTTAAGTTTTGTGTGTTCTCTTTAGGAACACTTCACTCCAGAGTGTAAGTTCAAGGAGAGTGTGTTTGAGAACTACTACGTGACCTACTCCTCCATGATCTACCGCCAGAGCCAGTCAGGCCGCTCCTGGTATATCGGTATCAACCGCGACGGACAAGTTATGAAGGGCAACCGGGTGAAGAAGACCAAAGGAGCTGCACACTTCCTGCCTAAAGTTATAGAAGGTTGGTCCTGTCCAAGCTATGATGAATGTTTGAGAGGAACAAATAAGACAGGGATATATCAGAAACGTATTAAGTTACCATTGATAATCTTAGATAATGTATGTTATCATAGATAATGTATGTTCACCATTGGACACTCTTCAGCTGTTTCTCTCTTCTGCTCCACAGTCGCCATGTACAAGGAGCCATCGCTACACGAGCTAGTCAATGAACAGAAAGAAAAAGAAAAGGAAAGAGATAAAGAAAAAGAGAAGGAAAAAGATAAAGAAAAAGAGAAGGAAAGAGATAAAGAGAAGGAAAGAGATAAAGAAGGCCCTGCCCGGAAGACAGTGAAGACGTCAGAAGAACGTCACGAAATAACATTCTCCATCAAGAACTGCAGGAAAGAGAAAAAAGCCCCCAAGGCTGACGCCTCGTAGCACAGGGGACCTAGGGGAGGGGAGAGGCAGTAGTGACACTGAAAACTCAATGGGGACTCAATCACCCATCATGCACTTGGGCTGGCTGGAGGAACGGCCCTCATGGGCCCCCTTTACCAGAAGTGCACTGGGCTGCACCATGCTGAAGGGTCAGGGGTCAACAGCACATTAGCAGCTCACCAGGTCTGGTTCTGGGAGGGTTTCCTCTCCCTTGTCACCAGAGAGAGAGATGGACCAGGGTCAGCATTACCACCCTTCCTCCCTGTCAATCACCTCTATCCCTCCTCCTCTATCCCTCCTCCTCTAGTACACTATCCCTCCTCCTCTAGTACACTATCCCTCCTCCTCTATCACTCTCCTCCTCTAGTACACTATCCCTCCTCCTCTATCACTCTCCTCCTCTAGTACACTATCCCTCCTCCTCTAGTACACTATCCCTCCTCCTCTAGTACACTATCCCTCCTCCTCTAGTACACTATCCCTCCTCCTCTAGTACACTATCCCTCCTCCTCTAGTACACTATCCCTCCTCCTCTAGTACACTATCCCTCCTCCTCTAGTACACTATCCCTCCTCCTCTAGTACACTATCCCTCCTCCTCTAGTACACTATCCCTCCTCCTCTAGTACACTATCCCTCCTCCTCTAGTACACTCACTACCAAAAGCACAGCCTGTATCATACCTCTGTAATTGATCTACTGCCCTCCATCACCTGTCTCATTTTTCAGAAATCACCTACCCTCCCCCACACACACTCATTTCTAATCAGTGTATTTTGATGTATGTGCGTGCGATTGTGTGTGTGTATGTTGGAGAAAAAGTGTGTAAAACTAATCACTTTAAGTCATCATAATCGCTATGCATGGGTCCACTCTTCTAAGTAATGGCAATCACCATGGTGACAGTGTGGCTATGCCTGGCCTCCACCATCTGCCCACCTGCAAATCACACACCCCACAGCTGGACGTGGGCCATCAAAATGATGCTTTATTGGACAACATCTGGGGGATCTATTTATATTTGATAGTAGGGCTGTCTGTTGAACTGCAGTCAGCCAGTCAATTCTAAAAAGGCCAAATCTTTCGTTGAAGTCAAGCAGCTCTTATGGAATCAGAGATATCCGGGGAGCAGCCTTTTCTATCTCACTCTTTCATAAACGGAAGTTTATCATATAAAATCACGAGGATGATGGAAAGGATGATAATGAGTATGATAATGAGGATAATGATAATGATAATTACAATGGTTACAGTGATTATGGTGACAATGATGATTCAACTACTGTATAACTTTGCAATAATCTCACAGACAAAATAACGAGACAGAAATTTCAGGGTATTCCATTATCTGAAGCTGATAGCCATTTGCTCTTCTGGAGCCATGAAAGCAACATGTCCAAATTACCATTAGAACCCCTGACCGTTACATGACTGCCATGTGTGGCCCACATAACAGTAGCCTGACAGAGATGCTTTCAGATTGGGCTCAGCAGGCTGACTCTGAGCATGTGAGAGAGTGGCAGAGATAAATGGCCTCTGTGCTTAAATTGAGGCTATGTTATTATGATGCAACTCTTTGAAGGTTCTTTCCAGGGGATTTTATGGAATACAGCCATAGTTACCTAAAGTATTTGCTTAAATTTATGTAAAATGTTTTAACATGTCTCTGCAATATTTGTACAGGTTTGAGTCGCCGTCAGAGCCGAGCTGTGTCAGCATTTCATACAATTGAGTGAAATAGTGACAGTGGTTATGAATGTGCATGCTTAAAAGATTGTCAGCCTCCCTAACTCACCTTGTGGTGCTCATAATTCACTAAACTATTTCAGATAAATGGTAAGGATAAGACCTAAAGAAGCGTTACTGTTAAATCTGATTAAATCCTCTGTCACCTGAAAGGTAGTGCTAGTGACCGCTGAGTGTATCCTTTGCTTGGCAACCGTTGTCGACATAAAGCAGAGTTTATAGCTGACATCAAAGCCAGAGGAGGCTCTGCGTTGGAGCACACAGATATATGAGACTTTCTGGTAGTCTGGATGAGTTTTTATAAGACACAGCTTGAGCACCTACTTGCTATTCTAAAGACATCTCACTGCTTATCCACTCACCAGAGTTATCAAATCAACACAGAGGAATCTACTCGCAAATATAGATTTCTTTGTGTGCGTGGTTGTTTGTGGTTGTGTTCTTCTCCCAGTGTATGGATGTTTGTGGGAATACGTGAGTTTATTTTGGGAGTGCATTGTGTGTATCCATGTTTGTGCAAGTGCGTGTTTCTGTGTGTGTGTGTGTATATGTGTGTTGAGTGAGAGGTGACTTCTACAATGTCCTTCATACTGGACATGGGGCACTGTGAGGGGTGTCTTAGTGATGTCCTTCTCTGGGGAGATGACATTTGGGTGACAAGTAACCACCTTTCAAACACAACACTACCACTGCATTGTTATCGGCCTGCAGATAGTCACGGTCAACAACATCTGAAACAAATCATGGACACAACGGTACAACATCCGCAGGGACAGAAGGCTGCTTTTCTAAGCATGGGGATATGTGCAGAAAACCGCCCAAAGGCATTGCTGCCTAGCTTGTTCCTGCCATGGAGGCTGTGCTGTCAGAGTGAGATAGCAGGGGTGCTCTGTGTGACCGGCTCCTGTCCTGTCTAGGGGCTCACTGAGAAGGGATGGCAACACAAGTGAGCTTATACCATAGTCCCTTAGAGAGCTCCGCTAAATATGCCTGTAAATATGTTAAACAACATTACAGAACATGAGAAGAATGTTACGTGTTACCATAATGTGCAGAATGTGAGAAAGATGTTTTTGGCATGTTGTTAAGGATAAGAGTATGTCTGAGATGGTCTAGAGAATGTTCTAAGAGGATCAGAGGATGTAGGCAGTCGTTGAGATACAGTCATGTTTTAAAATATCAAGCCTGTTTTTTGGGGATGTAGATTATCTGAGAAAGATTTTTAGACTTAATATTAGGGAATGAGGGTTCCTTGCTGAGTTCTAATACATGAGGAGGAAATCTCACTAGTTCTGAGATAGAATGTAAGGCAGAGAAAGTTAGTAAGTTCTGAGAAAGAATGTGAGGCAGAGAAAGTTAGTAAGTTCTGAGAAAGAATGTGAGGCAGAGAAAGTTAGTAAGTTCTGAGAAAGAATGTGAGGCAGAGAAAGTTAGTAAGTTCTGAGAAAGAATGTGAGGCAGAGAAAGTTTACTATGAGAAAGAGGAAGTCAATGAGAGTCAAAGAAGTTCAATAGTTTTGAAATAGAATGTGAGGCAGAGAAAAAGGAAGTCACTTAGAGTCAAAGGAAGTTCAATAATTCTGAAATATATTGTGGGGCAGAGAAAGTTGTAAGAATGTAAGACAACAAAAGTTCCAATAACAAATGTGAGGCAGAGAAAGTTCTGAGATATAATGTGGGACAGAGAACGTTTACTAGTTCTGAGAAATAAAGTAAGACAAAGGGAGTTCAATTGTTCTGAGATTGTTAGGCAGAAAATGTTCACTATGAGAAAGAGGAAGTCAATGAGAGTCAAAGAAAGTTCAATCGTTTTTAAATAGAATGTGAGGCAGAAAAAGTTCACACGTTTTGTGATAGAAAGTGAGGCAGAGAAAAAGGAAGTCACTTAGAGTCAAAGGAAGTTCAATAGTTCTCAGAAACAATGATAGGCAGAGAAAGTTCACTAGTTTTGAGGTAGAATGTGAGAAACTTGTTCTGAATTAGAATGAGAGGCATAGAAAGTTCACTAGTTCTGATATTGAATGTGAAGCAGTGAAAGTTCCGTAGTTCTGATATTGAATGTGAGGCAGTGAAATTATATTAAATTTGAAACAGGACTCTTTGGTTCTGATATTGAGAGTACCCCAGAGACGTCTTTACCTGGTTGAATTGGCTATCACAAAGTAAGGCAAAGAGAGCTCTTTTCTTGATTAGAGCAGAATTTAAGGCAGAGCAGGTCCCACGGGGGGAGGGGGAGGGGTAGTGACGTTGAGAATACAAGGACGGATATGGTTCACACACGCCCGCTCATGTCCGCTTTGAAGTCACACTCCGTTTCCTTCCCGATCTCCCCAAACGGTGTCCTATGTGTTTACTGCTCGTTAACTTTCCCTCTACACACTGTGTGCTTGTATGTGTGTGTTCATTTGCACATGTGTCTCTGTGTGGGTGTGTGAAAGAATGATTCAGTGAGTGTAATGACCTACCTGTATGTGTGTATGAGTGTGTGAGAGAAAGAAAGAAAGAAAGAAAGAAAGAAAGAAAGAAAGAAAGAAAGAAAGAAAGAAAGAAAGAAAGAAAGAAAGAAAGAAAGAAAGAAAAAAAGAAAGAAAGAAAGAAAGAAAGAAAGAAAGAAAGAAAGAAAGAAAGAAAGAAAGAAAGAAAGAAAGAAAGAAAGAAAGAAAGACAAGGAATGAGAGTGATGACAGTCGATAGACTCAATAAAATACAAAGTGGAGAGCAATAGTATAGCGTTGAGAGCAATCATATCCCTTAGGCGCAGTGGGGGGGAGCAACTCATGTTGGTTGATAGTGAACTCAGAGCCGTGTTGTTCTATTCCGACGTGTAAACTGGACAAAGTGGCCTATTTCACAACAAATGTGGGCGCTGATATTTCTCCCATCTTATGGCACACTTTAGAGATAGATCAACAGCCCCATACAACTGGCCAGTGTGATCTGACCATGTACTGAGCTGCTTGCGTTTCTGACCTTGACCATCCTTTCCTGAGACTCTGGGGACAATGCTGTAGAACTCCACTAGAGTGAACTCTGTTTGAAGGACTTTGGTCTTATGTTCTGATCAAACTGGGGTCAAACAGGGAACACCACTCTCATAATACAAAGAGAAAAGAGTGGGTAATGATAATGATAATGATAATGATAATGATAATGATAATAATGATGATAATAATAATAATAATAATAATAATAAATATTCATAAGGTTCTTATGAAGGGATTTGATGGTACTGTCAAGGCCAAAGTCTGGCTTAGCCTTTTTGACTGTTTAAGTGTGACTTAACGGCGATGTTTAATGAATAGGGATGTCAGTCTACAGTACACAACTAAAGCCCAGGGAAAACGTTTGTATGGACAACAAACCTAGCATTTGTTGGTGCTTTCCTGGCTCATTGTTTCATAGAACTATTACTATATATCTGTGTCCATATATAAATAATATATGTGATATGTGTGTGAGGTGTTGTATTGATATTTTTCAGAAAATAGCTCCAAGAATCGGTGTTGAACATTTTTCTTGCTGTGTTTTATTTTGTTCTGCTTTGTCATGTTTAACTGATGCACTCTTGGGAGGGAAGTTTTTTCTTTCCTCATACCGATCATCCCTTCAATGTGGTTTTGTAGGTGAACAACAGTGTTGTGTTGGGGTGAAGTGGTAAGGGCACTGGATCATCGTTCCCCCGGAATGTTAAATGATGCAGTGTGAGCTTTCACACAAACTAAATCCTACAGTGTGAATGAGTTACAGTATGCCAGAGATTTAACCCTAAACTGTAAATGTTGTCAAAGTTCAAAAGAGTATGTGGAAATACGCAAAGGGCCAGACCTGTCCTCCTAAAGCCAACACTTGTCTGTCAGTCTGTTATGACCTTTCCCAGCAATGACAAGACTTCCCCAGCACCCCCCTGGGCTCAGCGTTATGGTCACACAAGTCTTCCAAAAACGAACCACACCCTCTCCTTTCTTCTCTTGGCTCTTGGTTTATCTCAGTCCGTTCCTCTCGTCTTCCAAAAGTAACAGACGTCTTCCAACAAGAGCCATAAGTAATAACAGAGGGCTTAGCACTGATGGAGCCAATGAAAGAAGGGCGGACTCCTTTGGCCCCTCCCACTGTTATCGGGGGCCAATGAAAACAGTGGTATTACTTACCAGGTGGTACTCTACATGGCAACTGAGCCAAAGTGAGCAGAGCTGGATCTACTAACTCTCCAGCCACAACAAAAACTGAGACTAGAGAGTATGAACATTGCAGCGAGGACTAACAATCTGCAACGGGGACAACCTACTCGCAAGGAGGACTAACAGTCTTCAGCAAGGATTAACAGTTAGCAAGGAGGACTAACAGTCTGCAAAACAGTCCAGCAGTCTGCAATAAGGACAATAAGTCCAGGTTGACATGAGAATTTTTGCAAAGCATGCATGCACCACCATTTACCAACTCTCATGACAAGGGATGACTCCTCCTCTTCCGTAACTAGAGACACACAGGCCCCTCCCCTCACCCTCTCTGAGTTTTACACAGACATGTGTACATTTCTATAGTAATGCACACCTGACTCAAGGGGAGATGTCTTATTATGGAATATTATTCAATAAAACAAACAGATATATTTGTATGATTGTACATATTGTCACTGGGTGATTATTGTAATGACTCATGCTCTGGTCAAAAGATTGTGATGTGCAAATTGACTTATAGCTAAGTGATTACAGGTTCTAGTTATGAGTGTCTACTAACCAGTGGAACTTCAAGACCTCAAGGTGAAGAAAACACAGACACTCATACCTAATCAAATCACGAATGTCTGTCTGTGTGTGTGTGTGTGTGTGTGTGTGTGTGTGTGTGTGTGTGTGTGTGTGTGTGTGTGTGTGTGTGTGTGTGTGTGTGTGTGTGTGTGTGTGTGTGTGTGTGTGTGTGTGTGTGTTCCAGATGGTATTGACAGCTGCAGGTACTCACAGGTGAGTGGAGAGAGAAAGGTGACAGAAGTTCCAAGCTCCTCCTGGCTGAGCACGGCGGCCCAGGGAAACCACAGGACCCATCATCACCCTACTCTCTCGCTGTCTCTCTCTCACACACACACACACACACACACACACACACACACACACACACACACACACAGCCTCTCATTAAACCAGGGCCAAGGGTCACCACAGCCCTCTCACGCACAGCAGCCCAAAGTCTAAAAACTTCCCAAGGCCTTTAGTCAGCGGCATGATGGCAAGACATTCATTTAATTGCCATTCAAACTAATTACCCACGTATAACCCACTAAGTACAGAAATTCTTAATGAGTCTTGGCGTGGTAAACCATGTATGTTTTGGATGTGATTGACTATTTAAATTAACAATTTAGAGTGAGAATGTTTTGTGACACACATAATCATGCAGTGTTTAATGCATGAGAGATTAGTAAATTATCACTAATCTGCTGTCGAGAAAAAAAAAGTGAAAGTGCGAGAGGATCCTCAGGGCTGAGATTAAACACACACTCATCTCCATCTGATCGACTTTATAATCAGCCTGCATTTCAAAAGCTTGAAGACTATTAAAAATCGCATCAGTGAGATGAATAGCAGCAATTATTTATCTTTGGCCACTCCAGAGTTGGTGAGACGGCCTAGTGTCTCAGCGATAACCATGCTAACCGGATGACGGATTAAAAGCAGTGGGAGAAACATGAATTATGTTTCTAGGCGTCTGGCAGCCCAGGTTGGGGAAATAGGCAGGATATTCAGATGGATTATTACAAGTCATGGCTGTCAATGATTTTTAGAAATATTGAAAACGGCGGCTAACCTTTTGACTTCTGTCAAGGTCAGCTTTCCTCTGGTGACAGCTAACCAGGTGACTACTGGACAGGTATGACCTCAACTACAATTAAAAAAAATTGTAGTCAATGCAGGAGCTATGTTTCAATGGATTTACTCAAGCTGTGCTACAGTAAAGTATTACAGTGAATATGGATTCAGGCATTTTATCACACATGAGGCAATGGTCATTGGTCATACTGAGGTAACCCATTACCAGCAATAGTAATCTGCAGATAACATGTGAGCTTCAGAGCAAAGCCATGACAATGATGCTATGCAAGCTTTAAGTCGCACTTTTGCCGATCTAAGAAATCCCATCTACATAAATACACACTGAGACATAAATACATAGTGGTTTTTCCTACCGCTGGCTGTTTTCACTGAGAAAAACGATCTGTTAAAATTAATGATTCATTCATAAATTATTCATAATTCCTCCCAGGAGAGGGAGTGTTGGGGGGGGTGGTGGTGGAGTAGGTGTCAGGAGATGCACCTTGCATGCTGCTGAGTTTCCTCATTACATTTACCATCTGGACCCAGAGCTGGGATTTCCCCCACAAACCATTCATTACACATCACACATTCCTCCACACACACACACAAATTCCTCCACACACACACACACACACACACACACACACACACACACACACATCACACATTCCTCCACACACACACACAAATTCCTCCACACACACACACACACACACACACACACACACATTCCTCCACACAAACATTCCTCCACACACACTCCTCCACACACATTCCTCCACACACACTCCTCCACACACATTCCTCCACACACACAAATTCCTCCACACACACACACACACACACACATCACACATTCCTCCACACACACACACAAATTCCTCCACACACACACACACACACACACACACACACACACATTCCTCCACACAAACATTCCTCCACACACACTCCTCCACACACATTCCTCCACACACACTCCTCCACACACATTCCTCCACACACACTCCTCCACACACAAGCTACACAAATTCTCACCAGGGTTGTATAGGTTACTTTTTAAAAGTAACCAGTTACAGTTACTAGTTACCTGTCCAAAATTGTAACATAATCTATCCAAACACGGTAACGTTATCTGATTACTTTGTTACTTTTGGATTACTTTCCTCTTAAAGGGATAGTTCCCCCAAATTACAAAATTGCACATTGGTTTCCTTAGCCTGTAAGCAGTCTTTGGACAAGGTATGACGGCAATCCATGCTTTGGTTTAGTTTCCCTGACACTGCTTCCATATGCATTTGTGGCGCAAATCCCATTCAAGTCCTGGTACCGATACTAGCATTTTTCGCTAATCATTAGAAGACCAAAAGGATCCATCAAACACATTTGGTGTGTCATCATAGTGGTCTCTGACTTGTGCTCAGACTCGCTCAGGTGGAACAAACTTCAATGCACCTTTTTTCAATGCTGAATTGAAAAAGGTGTCAAAAGTTGTTTTTTTTTATTCACAAACATCCTTTCTGAATTTACAAGTAATCCAAGTAGAAAATCATCTAGTTTTTCAAGAGTATCTGTAATCTGATTATGTTTTTTTTAATGGTCATTTAATTGTATTATTATTACATGTAACCCTGATTCTCACACTCTCTGGCCATTTCAAACTGTTTACACACCTCATCTCTACCTCTCCCCCTCACAGATGTCCTCATCTCTTGACCTTGACATTCACTGAGGCTGAGGACACACTTACTGTTTTAGTAGGGTACTATCTCTCCATGTAACACATGCACACGTACATGGACGCCTACACACACACACACACACACACACACACACACCCACAAGGTCCATACTCCAGCTCATCCTTTTAACTCCTGTATTGGCGTCTTCTGCTGCCCTCTTCTGGATTTATAAGCACATCATCAGTTTGTTCAGAAACCAGCACTCCCGGTCAATCACTGCGGTCAAGGTTGAAAGAGATTCTCGGGTATACTTTTGTATACTTTTTAGCCAGTAGCATGTCTTAATTGGACAGACTTATGCGTTAACAGTTAATGGGCAGTCTCCAGTATTGAGAACCAATTTCCAGAAGATATTCAGTTATGAGTTCTAAGTGTCCCACTGCCACATCAACAGTAGCTTACCAAAAATACAGAACAACCTGGACGTTTAAAAAATTGGTATTTCTATGTTGTGAACACACAGTTAGCATGCAGTACTCATCCTCATTGTCCTTCATCATCCTCTCCTCTCTGTCCTTGATACATGTGTCACTGTTCATTTCACCTTTATCGCTCTCTAACACACTCTACTTCTCCTCTCCGGTCTCGTTATCCCCATTTCAGCTAATGTTCTCATTAGGATGTAAATTTGCTTAATTGACTGACTGACGGAGGGGAAAGAGAGAGAGAGGGAGAGAGGGTGGGGGGGTTAGAGCTTATGGACACCTTAATGATGTTTGGCATTCAGAGAGTTGACAACAGCAGCAGTTTTACAAATGACAGAGCAGTAAAAACATGGCAGTGTTCTCTCTGCCACATATCCCCCCCCCCCCATTACATGTGTTGCTACTGCAATGACATACACTGGGGGGCAAAAGTTTGGAATATTACTCATTCAAGGTTTTTTTTTATTTACACTATTTTTTACATTGTAGAATAAAAGTGAAGACATCAAAACTATGACATAACACATATGGAATCATGTAGTAAACAAAAAAAAGTGTTAAATAAATCAAAATATATTTTATATTTGAGATTCTTCAAATAGCCACCTTTGCCTTGTTGACAGCTTTGCACACTCCAGTGTACATGTGCAACTCCAGACTGAAGTTGGGTCAGAGGGTCATAGATTCAGCCACGCCTCACAGTCTTTCTGCCTCTCTCTGCTGCGGCTATCAGCCAATCAGACAGAATGTTGATGATGATGTAAATCAAGTGTTTTTCAAATGTTATGCTGCAGGTGCTGTTGCAGTACTGTTGATATTTAAACTAGGTAGCTTGCTGCACACACTCGACCGATGTCCGCATCTCTCAACCCATGGCTTGTTTGGATACCGGGCATGCGCAATCTCTTTACAGGGCAGACTAGGAAACATGTGCAACCGAGCTCCATATAGGGCAGACCAACAGGCACAACCAACCAACAGACAGGGTTTGGGGTGGCGATCTTCACGATGTCACCATGACTTGCGGACAGTAGGTTCAGAACAACAACGACAAAAACTGTGTACAAAATATATACAGTATATATACATTCACATGCATATATATATATACGAATATATATATACATATACTACCACCCAAAAGGGCACTTGGCGAGTGGGAGTGCAAAGGGGCAGGGCCAGGTAGAACCCTATCTGTGCACGTGCCTGCACAGACACACACACACACACACACACACACACAGTCTTGTACAGCTAACCCCTTCATACTGTCCACTAGATGACAGTAGTGAGCTTTATCGTTTCATCAAACTTGGCTTTTTATCCTAAGACCTAGCAGCACTGCTACATAACATGACGGTACTACTTTTATTACTCATTTTGGGAAGTCCTTACACAGACTGTGGTCAACGAAAAGCGACTCTATAAATAGATCAAACGAATCACAGCTCCTTCTCTCTCTGTCTCTCTCTCTCTCTCATCCCACCGTCTTCAAAATCATTTACCTCTAAAGTGACTCAATAAATGATTGTGTGCGTGTGTAAGTGTGCCTAGAAATATCTCAGTCTCGTATGAGTGAGGAGTGAGTGTGACTAGCCATAATGTGTTTATATATGAGCATCATTGTTTCTGACTATGTTTCTGTACGTGCATTCAGGATTCTAAATGGAAATGTGTGTGGTAGGATAATCATTGTAGTTTCCAGTCCAGGCGGTTGTAAAATTATAGAGGTTGTTCAGTAAACCTGTTTGACTGGTTACAGCCGAGCAGACACCACTCCCTCCGTAAGAGACTTGGCTAGCAAAAGGAGAAATGTTAGGGGCTTAAAACCACAGTAGAGTATGTAAACATGTCACAGAATGAATAATTTCCCCATAAATTTTACTAACTTACCAACACATTACTTGCTCCTTGTTCAATCAAGGTATTTGCGTACATTAAAATCAGGTCAAAGCTCTGACTCCACCTGACTGAAACCTGATGTCATCCCAATCATCACAGTTTAGCCCGCGCCTCCTACGCTTCCCCAGTACACAGCTAACTTTCATCTGAAAAACTCTCTGCCTGAAGGCCTAGCCCACCTACAGTATGACTCACTTAGATCTTAGTCACTTCTGATTTATACCCCCATCCACCATCCAGTCAGGGCTTAGACCGAAAATGTCATGGTCATTGCCATTGAGGGCTTTCACCATTTTAATCAACTGGGTGGGAATTCCTATAGCCTGCTCGCCATCTCTGTTCAGTTATTACATTCCACTTTGGCAAATGACAGGACTCAGTGGCAAGGAGTGGAATGTTAGCTAAAAAGACCGGTACTAGTCTAGTACAGACTAGCCAGGATTCTTATGGGTTGGAAGTAGAGTCCTGCATCAAGTCGGGTACCCACGGTTCCGGTAGGTGACCTGGAAAAAAACAAATCTGCTGGCAGGTGGAATTAAACATCCCTTCAACCCATCGGTCGGTTTGCGGTTCATAACAATTATATTGTGCGTCTGAAATGTTTTAGTTAGTCTCTATGCTGCGCTGCTGCAGATGTAGCAGCTACTAGTAGGCAGCCCACTCGCCCTGGCAAACAGGCAGCGCTCATGCCTCATTCATACAGATTTGAAGGGTGTGTTCATAAATTCAATCTGGAGTGCCAGACAGTTCGTAAATTCAGAGCGTTTCGCTCTCGGAGCATTCAGAGCGCACACTGGACGCTCTGGTCGAGGAACAGGGGGTGCGTTCGTAAATTCAATCTAGAGTGCCAGAGTGTGCTCAGAGTGCCCTCTTGTCGTTCATAGGGTGCGTTCGTAAATTCACTCTGGCTATCAGAGCACTCTCGTCTGAGAGTGCAGAGCGCAGAATAACTGCTCAACACCCTTTGAATACACCTGCAAAAAAGCGTAATTAATTTGCTGCCAGCAGCACGGTTACAGTCACCAACGCTCTGGATAACTCATGCTCACACCTCCATCCCTAGTGCCTGTATTATTGTTTGCCACATGGACTTAAATTGTACCAATGAGTTTTCCTTGGTCAACCATGCTATTTCAATATTAAAATAATAAATCATTCGATTTTTCCATTGTGTTAATGATGGCAGATTAATTGATTTTTCTTAATTTTTTATTCAAGAATCGTCCAGCCCATTGGGTTTCTAACTACACCCACATATACCATATCTTGAAATATGCAGACAGGATTAAAAGCAAGTTTACTATTTCTGACAGCCACCTTTCTAGCTCCATCCATAACTTCTGGACTTTAAAGCATTCCCAGAAAGCTAAGACATAACTCTGCCATTATGCTGTAGAATTGAATTTGTGAATTTGGACTTGTATATTAAATTCTATACATAATTTTACATTGGATTAAGTATACATTTTTGTTAACTGTAATGAATTTATCTATACTGTATGTCTCAAGTAAAAGCCTTGGGTAGCAATTTGATACAATTAAAATCTGGAAGGTTAAAACCAATCAATTAAGTACTTCCTAGTTCCATGTATCAAATAGTTATTCCAGTTATATTAAAACCAGGAAAATCTGGAGAGTCCCCTGCTGATTATAGACCTATACATTGAATAAATTGTGACAATAAAATAATAACAAAGCTTATAAACAACAGAATGGCAAAAGTCTTAGCAGACTTGATACATATCAATCAAACAGGGTTTATTAAAAACACGATTCAGCTTAATACAGTACGCAACAAAACAAGATATAGATTTATCAATAATGGCTGTTGATGCCGAAAAGGATTTGGGACATCTTTAGAAAGGGGCACAAGACAGGGATGTCCCCTCTCCCCCCACCTGTTTGCACTGGCAATTGAACCGCTTGCAGAAAGAATTAGACAGGACCCAAAGCCATCCATTCCTGGTGATTTTCTCTGTGCGAATGTTTTAACAGTCTCTAATATTTCTTCTTGGGTGAGCTCTGTTTTTAGTGATTATTTTTTGTCTGCTGATATTTGCTTCAGAGTTGTTGAGTCTAAAGAAGGCTATAGGATCCATCCAACTGTTTTTTTATTCAGATTTATATACATTTTCATAGTAGCTTTTAAGATTGTCATTAATCTCATTGTTGTTTCTAATTACCGCTTTTATACCTTTATCTTTAAA
The DNA here is from genome assembly GCA_023634145.1 of Thymallus thymallus. Lineage (NCBI taxonomy): Eukaryota > Metazoa > Chordata > Actinopteri > Salmoniformes > Salmonidae > Thymallus > Thymallus thymallus. Next base: position 6,269,425 of record CM042391.1, on the reverse strand, counting down.
AATTATAACTAGTTTAACATATATTCATTTTGTGACAGCAGCAAGATATTTACCAGGTTTATTTGCCATTACGTAGTATGCTTTATTTGAGTTTAACCTGTAGTTGTTGGCTCTCTTCAAAAGTAAAAGATTATATTCCTACTTAAATTCCGAAATTGTATTTTGTTCTTTACCTTCTAAAGATTTTTTATGGGATTTTTCTAAGATAGTGTTATTTTTCTTTAATTTCTGAATCAGATTTAATTTTTGCAGAGTATGAGATTATCATCCCCCTAATGCAAGATTTACATTTGTAATGGTAAAGGTTTTGTTTATCTAATACATTTTGGATCCAAACTCTGTTTGGTGTAATTAGACCGTCATTGTAAATAAGAATTTGTTCTTAACTGACTTACCTAGAAAAATAAAGGTTAAATTGTTTTTAAAAATGAAACATGATAATGGAGAATGAGCCAATAACACTATATCATACATTTTTTAATCCAGTAAATACTTCTAGAGACGAACATTTTCAGCTTCTTTGGAGGCTCCCCAAATGTGCCTTTTTTATTATTACATCTGTCAATCTTATAAAATGTATAATTTATGTCACCTGCTAAAATATATATTAAAAATCTCTTTAAGTGTTTGAGAACCATGTGTTTCTTTCACCATCATGGACCCTGTTGTCAGGCTCTGGCCATAGAGAAGCCTATTTGCTTCTCTATGTAACCATGGTCAGAGTCTGACAGGTTTATTCTTTCTGTATCTGGTGGTGGTTGCTGCTGCGCATTGTCTCTAATTAGGGATCCTACATAGGTTTGTAATTTTCACACTGGGTTATGGCTCGCTGTCGTATGTTTCGCAGTCACTGTGACAGTAAGTGTGCTTCAGTTGTTACGTCCGTTCATTCGTGTCTGGTTTGGTGAACGTGACGTTTTGTCTATCGTGTCGGTTTGTATTGTGTAGTTTGTTGATTTGAAAAAATGTATATACATAGTAAATAAATAAAAATGTTGAACTATAATCCCTGTGCTGCGTCTTGGTCGAGGTGTGCACCCTCTCGTGACACCTGTGCACATTCCATGTGATTGGTTTGATTTTGTTGGTCTTTACATGTATAGAATCAAACCTAAACTTATCTGTTCCTTCTATCATTGAAGAACCAAGTAAAACATTTTAGCAGACATGACATATGAGGGTGGTGGGCATTCCATGGGAGGATCATAGTATAAACACATAGATATTGTATAAATTACATATATAGAGCGTGTGGGCATGTGGGCTGAGCAGACATTTAACAAAAAACACATACAAAGCACATTAATAATTTACATAAAGCAAAAATTATTTGTACTTGAGGCGCTATGCGTTTTTAGGGCTTTTAGTTCAAACTCCTCTCCTAAAGAAACCCAAAAAAACTGTGGATACATACATTGTACATACATTTGAAGAAAGACTGCCATTTACAGTGCATTTTGAAAGTATTCAGACCCCTTAACTTTTTCCACATTTTGATACGTTATTCTAAATTAGATAAAAATAAAAATAAATCCTCATCAATGTACACAATACCCCATAATGACAAAGTGAACACAGGTTTTTAGACATTTTTGCAAATGTATTAAAAACAAAAAACAGAAATACCTTATTTACATAAGTAATCAGACCCTTCGCTATGAGACTCAAAATTTAGCTCAGGTGCAGCCTGTTTCCATTGATCCTCCTTGAGATGTTTCTACAACTTGATTGAAATCCCCTTCTAGAAGGACAACCATCTCTGCAGCAACACCAATCAGGCCTTTATGGTAGAGTGGCCAGAAAGGGAAAGGATACTAGTCAGTTGTACAACTGAATGCATTCAACTGAAATGTGTCTTCCGCATTTAACCCAACCCCTCTGAATCAGAGAGGTGGGGGGGGGGGCTGTAAAAGGCACATGACAGCCCGCTTGTAGTTTGCTAAAAGGCACCTAAAGACTCTCAGATCATGAGAAACAAGATTCTCTGGTCAGATAAAACCAAGATTGAACTCTTTGGCCTGAATGCCAAGCGTCACGTCTGGAGGAAACCTGGCACCATCCCTACGGTGAAGCATGGTGGTGGCAGCATCATGCTGTGGGACTGGGAGACTAGTCAGGACCAAGGGAAAGAAGAATGGTGCAAAGTACAGAGAGATCCTTGATGAAAACCTGCTCCAGAGCGCTCAGGACCTCAGACTAGGGTGGCTTCAAGACAAGTCTCTAAATATCCTTGAGTGGCCCAGCAGAGCCTGGACTTGAACCTGATCAAACATCTCCGGAGAGACCTGAAAATAGCTGTGCAGCAACACTCCCCATCCAACCTGACAGAGCTTGAGAGGATCTGCAGAGAAGAATGGGAGAAACTCCCCAAATACATGTCTGCCAAGCTTGTAGCGTCATACCCAAGAAGACTCAAGGCTGTAATCGCTGCCAAAGGTGCTTCAACAAAGTACTGAGTGAAAGGTCTGAATACTTATATAAATGTTTTTTGTTTTTTTTCTAAATTTACTAATTTGCAAAAAAATGTAAAAACCTGTTTTTGCTTTGTCATTATGGGGAATTGAGTGTAGATTATTGACACTTATTGACTGACATGCTATATTTCCTCTTTTATATTGTGTTTTCAGTGTCCGTGTATCTCATTGGCATCGGCTAATTCTATCATTAATTCCTAGAGAAGAACAGTTACTTGAGGACAACAGAGCCTAGATTGTATTGGGGGGAGGGGGAAGGAACATTATCTCAACTTAAGATATTCTGGTCTTGGGCATCACTGTATATAGAGTAGTGTGCTTATCTGTTATTTTCACTTCTGCCTCTCCTCAGGGCACTGGGCTCTCTTTCAACTGGAAAGGTTACTTGTAGCATGTTCAGGGCTTCATCGGCACTTGTGAACTCCATTCTCTGTGTTCCCTTCCATACCCACACTACTGCCGGGAATCTGAATTGAGGCTTGATTCCTTTTTCCTACAGTGACTGTCCAATCGGAATGAATTGCTTGCATTTTTCCTCAGCCTATCAGACAGGTCCTGGCTGGACGAATCGAATGGACTAGCCCTAGACCTTGATCTCCTTTCCCCCTCAGAATCTTGACTTTGATAGTTCCACAGCTTAAAGATTTACATGCAATGGTATTTAGCGATCTTCTGCGTCACACCGATCCGATGGCATCACTCCAAATCGTTTGGTGGTACATCCACACCAAGCTCCTCTGATATTCGCTTGATCACGTAGCTGGAAAAGTTCTGTTTTTCCTCGTCTTCCGGTAGGGACAATATTCTCATGTTATTTTGTCTCAATTTGTTTTCTAGCTGATCCAGTTCATTATCTATATAGTATCTAATTAGTTTGGGATGAGTTGGACCGCAGAGTGAAGGAAAAGTAGCCAACAAGTGTTCAGCATATGTGGGAACTCCTTCAAGACTGTTGGAAAAGCATTCCAGGTGAAGCTGGTGGAGAGAATGCCAAGAGTGTGCAAAGCTGTCATCAAGGCAAAGGGTGGCTACTTTGAAGAATCAATATATATAAAATCAAATATAAAATATATTTTGATTTGTTTAACAATTTTTTTGTTACTACATGATTCCATTTGTGTTATTTCAGAGTTTTGAAAAGCCCTGGAATGAGTAGGTGTGTCCAAACCTTTTTAAATATTAAGCTTCAGTATGGGATGTTTTAGGCGAAAAACTCACTATCCCCATGCAAACATGGTCCTCTGGAGGCATATTTTGTCATCCAATGCAGTTCAGAGAAAAATAACACATTACTTTACTGGAAAATATAATTCACGGTGCACTGTGATAGGCCCTAGCTAACCTGTCTGAGTACAGGAGTTGTGGCCATTGATTTATAGAAAACATAAAGAAATGTCACTAAACTCACCAAATGATTCGTGAAAGAAAAGTCAAAATCAAATTCGGGGAAAAAAAATATTACGGTTTGGGTCTATTCTACTGTGGCTGATTAATGACATCATGAAACCTCAGGTCTACAAGATACCGGTTGATGACTCGAAACTGTGCGCGTCCCCGCCCCTTGTGTAGCGGGAGCTACTTTAAAAACGCTCGTCCCAGACAGACCGGCTATGCAACAGGTGCCTGAGAAATAGTTCCCTTTGCAGTTTAGAGGCATCACGACCAAGGTGTCTTTATATTTAGCGAGACTACAATTTTATAACAAAAGACAGCTTTTTTGAAGACGTCCATTGTGTGAACTCGTAAAGGACTACTTGTCTCAACCAGGTGGACGGACAGTAATTTTTCTCCTTGTTCCAACCAAACAATTTGACTTTTTGTAAGTCTTGCAAGTTCAGTGACTTTCCTAAAACTCAGTTTGATTCAAGGAGTTCATAATGGCCAACTCTGGACTCCAGATGTTGGGGTTTGCCCTGTCGCTACTGGGTCTGGTCGGGTTAGTCATCGGAACAATCCTGCCACAGTGGAAGATGTCCGCCTATGTCGGGGACAACATCATCACAGCGGTGTCTATGTACCAGGGATTGTGGATGTCTTGTGCATTCCAGAGCACCGGTCAGATCCAATGCAAAGTCTACGACTCAATTCTCCAACTTGACAGTAAGTAGGCTAATTAATGTGTTTAAATTATATCGCCTCTTATTTTATGTTGTGTTTTTTTTTTTTTTATGAAAGTTTGTTATGCACCTGTATGGCTATTAGTGGCATGAGTGCAATATAAACACGTATTATGTTGAACATTCTGTATGAAGTTTGTAGGCGAGGGAACGCTCCCGCACGCACGCTGCCCACACCGCTTGATTCTATTTGTGACGCCGATCGCGCTGTAAGTCCTACCTAGTTTAGCTGATTAGCACAGGTGGTCCACTCTGTCTTCCCTCTGTTTTCCATAAACAAGAGTTGTAACATAGACATATGGCTGTGTTGGAACCCACAAAGGTGTCAATTTAAACCTTTTTAAACAAACAAAAAAAACCTCACCAATTATGAAAGGTTCTGATGCTTCCAAAACCTACTGCTAGCGATGTGTGTTAATGTTCAGACCGAGCATCGCTGCTCTTAACAAAACTGTCTCCTACAGAATATGCCTTCATCCAATGATTTATGTGTAATTTGATGGTACAGAGTCATGATCAAGCGCCAGCATGCGCCATGTCTCATTGGAAACCTGATAACACAAGGAAACTGCCACACCTTGTGTTGCTGGACTTATGACTCACATTTAGTGTCAATGATCAAAGTAAACTTTTGGTTTACTATTAAACTCCAACCCTATGCGTGTTATCCATCTTTAACATAATTTATCCCTTTCTCTATGGGGTGATTTTATTTCTTTATATACATGTGTATTCTTTTCTTTAAATCTCACTTTCAGTTCACTATCTGCCTAACCTCTAACGAGAATACAACAATCGGGGGATATAATCAAACACGGGCTACTGAAGAAATGCCTTGTATTCACCTTGGTTTGTGGACATGGCTGGTTTGTGCTTTTACCTACAGCATTATTTGTCCTGTACCCGGGCTATGCCGTGCCCTTTTCTTGCCTGTGGGAAAACCCTTGTAGGCTAGTGCTCTATGGGTGGTGTTGCAGACTGGTCTCATGGATTAGACGTAACATAGTAAAAGTACACCTGGAACACTCATTAGTATGATGTTGAGCTGGCCACTTTTTTATTTTTAGTTAATTAGCTACTTTGCAACTATACTTTACAAAAATACAAATGCAACAATTTCAAAAATTTTACTGAGTTAGTTTATATAAGGGAACCAGTCAATTGGAAAAAATTCATTAGGCCCTGATCTATGGATTTCACATGACTGGGCCTGGGAGGTTATAGGCCTGTAATCAGAATTAGTTTTTCCCCACAAGGGTTTTTATTAGACAGAAATACTCCTCAGTTTCATCAGCTGTCCGGGTGGCAGGTGAAAGCCTGATGTGGAGGTCCTGGTGTGGCGAGGTTACAGATGGTCTGCGGTTGTGAGGCGGCTTGGACGTACTACCAAATTCTCTAAAATTACATTGGTAGAGAAATTTAAAATTAAATTATCTGGCAACAGCTCTGGTGGACCTTCCTGCAGCCAATTGCACACTCCCTCAACTTGATATCTGTGGCTTTGTGTTGTGACAACTGATGATCATGCCACGCCTGTCAGGTGGATGGATTATCTTGGCAAAGGCGAAATGTTCACTAACAGGGACATAAACAAATTTGTGCACAAAAAGAGAAATTTGCTCTTTGTTACAACAACACTTTACATGTTGTTTTTTTTATATTTTTTCAGTATATTTGACATGTTAGCCAACCCTTCCCCTAACCCTTAAAACCCTTTAACCTTAACCTCTAGAGCTAGCTAACGTTAGCATTAGCCACCTAGGTAACTTTAGCCACAACAAATTGGAATATTGAATGAATTGCAATTCGTAGCGTAACTTATGAAATGGGTTATCCAAATTACGAAACGTAACATCATACTAAATGGAGTGTCTCAGGTAAATATCACCTTTATCGTGCTCTGTTTAGTCAACATGCCAGTGAATGGACTCCGTATGCAGGGGTGGCACAGTCTTAAACTGTCTGGGCCTATAGCCTACTGTTCATATTTTAGCCTAATATTTGAAGCATCTTTTTAGAAGTCGCCTGGTTGTATCAATTGCAAAGAAACTGGCGACTTTAGTCAACTTTGTTCTGAAGTTATCAGCATTCAGAGGGACAGAATCACATGGTTTAACCATGTTTAGCGGAGATCTGTATGTAGTGACGTGGTAGGTCAAAAAAAGCATCTAGTGACGCACTTAGCTGTTCTTTGAGTTGTAAGGCAGGCATTAGATTACGAATGACATTTAGATTTAACAATGCACCTACAAAGGTTCTACCGATATAGCCTTAAGATGCTTTTGGGAAACCGAGCCCTGTTGTGTTATGTAACTGAGAGAATTATTACTCGACTCCGTGTGCCAGGCCAATTGAATACCTGTTAGTCCCTTCTCTTTCGATAGTCCGCTCGCTTTTACAGCCTTTCCTCTGCACGGCCTCGTCAGATAAATGTCTGTGGGTGTTAGAATACGATTTAGCCTATACCAACACGTCGCAAATAATGACACTGCAATATTTCTCGACATGGAGCTACAGCAATGTTGGCCTCTGACTACAGTACACTTACTGACCACATCCTCCTGGTTAAATTGCTTGATATCCTGTATCTTAACAAGTAGCCTTGTCAATGTAGTCTGGGGTAATGTAAAAATGTATCCTCCATTGCTCTTCATCACCATGTGCTGTCTACATTTTTATTTTTTTATTTAACCTTTATTTTACTAGGCAAGTCAGTTAAGAACAAATTCTTATTTACAATGACGGCCTAGGAACAGTGGGTTAACTGCCTTGTTCAGGGGCAGAACGACAGATTTTTACCTTGTCAGCTCAGGGATTCCTTTCAGTTACGGGCCCAACACTCTAACCACTAGGCTACCTGCCGCCCCTACATGTAGCGTTGTGTGTGTGGCTTACTGGGGGAGTGCCATCCATTCCACTCATGTCTTCTGACACTTCATCTATGGTGCACCTGTAAAGTTCACTATGCTCTCCGACTCCAGCTGCTTGAGTTCCCTGGACTGTTGATGGTCGTTTTAGTGGCTGTAAAACACTTTGTTTGACTTGTGTATCAACAACACCTTTTTGATAAGGCTTTATTGTTTTATAGACTCCTTATCTCATATACTCTTTTGCTTGTATGCTTTATCGTATCTGCAAACATTAACACAAGCCAGTACTGATGAATGCTCTGTAATCAAACCAATGGTCGGATGTAACAAGTCAACAAAATGGCTTGATATCAATTTCATTGCACTGATAGGAGGGATATTAGATATTGCCAGATAAGAATAAGGCGTTGGGTTGTGCCAACTGGTTACTTAAATGTTCAAATGCTGTCCTGGTAAGTGAGGATTGCAGAGTAGGCCTACAGTGTTTTTCATGCCAGTACTGATTGGTGTCATTGGAGCTATTCAGAACCACGGCCACATTTTAATGCATGTTGTCTAAATGGTTCCTGAATTGTTTGGGGTGTTATGAGGCCATATTGCAAAACTCTGCCGACTTCAAGGAAGCCATTTTGATTTGGGTTCTTTTGAAAGTCAGTCGTAAGCTAAAGCGATATCTTTCTGCTGTAAGAGGGTCTAGCTAGCCAATAGAGGAACAACATTTTTTTCAGCGGCATGGAGAGGGAGTGTCTCCCTCAGTGAAACCCAACTCTCCCAGTCTCTCTCATGACTGGTCCGACCGGTTCCTGACTAAGCCAGGGAGGGGTGGCACTGAAACCGTTTCTCGTGAAACTGTAAAAGGAAATATATTGTCAGACATTTTGTTGTCGCCACTAGACATATAGCTTAAAACCATTTACAAACTAGGCAAACCAATTTGAAGAGGACTATGCTCTGATCACTCCCCACCCACTTGACTACTTTAACATGGCGGAAGCTTGTCCATGCAGAACCAGCTTATTTCCATTTAATGCATACACCTCTGGTTGCACCTGCCTACAGGTGCATTGTGAGAGGGAGTGGTTGAGTCAGAGACAGGAGTTCAGTGCGGAATGGTTTGCATGTATGGTGTCAGTGGCCACACTGCTCTCGGGTCTTAATAACCTGGCTATTAATGCTAAACATTCCTATAAAATTAAACCTTTTTTTTTTTATTCCTTATAACCAAAGCCACTTGTGGATAAATCTAACATGGTCATTCATTCACTAGACCATTTTCACTGGTACCCTATAGAGAGAACCTGGTGTATTAACCCTGTCCTCTCCACCTCTCCAGGCGCCCTCCAGGCGACGCGCGCCCTGATGATCGTCAGCATCATTGTGACCGTGGCTGGACTGGGTGTGGCCACCATGGGAATGAAGTGCACCAACTGTGGAGGAGATGACAAAACCAAGAAGTCTCGCATCACCATGACCGGAGGCATCGTCGTGCTAATTGGATGTGAGCCGTGTTGAAATTGGCAGATATGTCATTTGCCCAATTTCTCTCTGATCGGATCGTTTTAATCTCTAACATTTTGTCCCTCCTCTCCATAGCTCTGGCTGCGATGATCGCCTGCGCGTGGTTTGCTAATAACATCATCAAAGAGTTCTACAATCCATTCGCCCCTGTCAACTCCAAGTAAGTACGGTTGAAACTCTCTCTGGCCTCCCACTCTTTATTGCTCCTCTTATTACCTGGAATCACTAATTCACTGTCTTGGAGTTGGGGAATGCTAGAACTTGCGGTCCATGTTCTGTTACGTATGTAATTGTACTGATACAAACCCTCCTCCTCCTCTAGGTACGAGTTTGGATTAGCCATCTTCATTGCCTGGGCTGGAGCCTTCCTGGATGTAATTGGTGGTGCCATGCTCGCAGCATCCTGCCCCAAGGGCAAACCTACACCCAAATACCCCATCGCCTCCAACCGCCCCCCTAGCAGCGGCAAGGAATTTGTCTGAGCAGGAGCCCCCCCCGGGGGAGAACGTTTTATATCCCCCTCTCACACCATCACTCCACTTCTCCCATGTCTATTACTGTAGCCTACATGGACAGGCCAGATGATTGTAATGATGAAAGGGGCATCATGATTTGGTATTGCATTACAACAGCCGGTCCTCTCACAACATCTTCTAGGAGCCAGATGGAAATCCATTGTTTGTGACTTTTTAAATGTTTATGCTAGATATTTTTAATTAAATGCCAAAGACAACACATAATACTAGGTATCAGTCAAGACTTATAAATGGAGGACTCTGTCCCAGACCTTCAAAAATCATATCTTTACAAGCTGATTGCACGACTATTTGCTGTAATTCACTTATTGCCATTATCAGTGATCAAGAAATCAGTGTGATGCATTTGACTCTCCCTTTTGTCAAGTAATATTTTTTTTTATTAGCTAGTAGCATACATAATGTGCGCTTCAAAGAGATGGTAGGTTTGTAATGCTTGCTGCCACATTCAGTATATTAAACTTTTTTTTAAGAGGTTGTATTTTAGTTATTTTTATGAGATGTCTTCTGTAAATAAAATGGTGTAATTTTGGTATGTATTGCCATTTCGGAGTCACTTTTATTTCCTCAAACGTGCTGATTATTCACGATTCATTCATGATTCTGTAATCATGGTAGCAGCCACATTAATTTAGACGTGTTCAGAAACCTATTCTTAATTTACAATAAAAGTGACTCCAAAATGACATTTAATTTTTCTATTGGGCACAACAATCTGAAACGCAACCAAAACACTCAATACTAAACATTTGACTACTTTAAAACAGTGAATTTGTCCAAATCACATGGGAGGAATAGATACATAGTGTTTTCATTTCTAAATGGTAAAACTGTGTGTGTTTACACAGTTGAAGTTTACATATACCTTAGCCAAACACTTTTGTGATGAATTGAAACGCCTACTGCGAGCCAGGCCTAATGGCCCAACATCAGTGCCCGACCTCACTAATGCTCTTGTGGCTGAATGGAAGAAAGTCCCCACAGCAATGTTCCAACATCTAGTGGAAAGCCTTCCCAGAAGAGTGGAGGCTGTTATAGCAGCAAAGGGGGGACCAACTACATATTAACCCCCCTGATTTTGGAATGATATGTTTGGCGATCAGGTGTCCACATACTTTTGAAAATGTAGTGTATGTATGAAAAAATGTATCGCTGCACTTGGTGTCAAAGGAAGCCCAAGAAGATCAAGGACCTCAGTCACTCAAACCACGGTCTGTTCACTCTGCTATCTTCTAGCAGAGACCGAGAGACTGAAAAAATGCTTATATCTCCATGCCATCACACTGTTGAACAGCCATCACTAGCCGGCTACCTGCCAGGTACTCTTCCCTGCACCTTGAGTCTAATTCCCCATGTACAGAGTCATTGATGGAAAACTTGCTCTTTTAGTATTTGTCAAGTGGGCATCTTCAATCAAAGCCACCGATTTACAAGCATTTCGCTACACCAGCAATAACATCTAAACACGTGTATGTGACCAATTCATTTGATTTGAACACTGGTCATTTCATATTCTGTTCTTTACTCACTGTGTATGTATATACTGTATTCTCGGGTCAGCCATAGTAGTACAGCGCCCCTGGAGCAAATTAGGAATAAGTGTCTTGCTCAAGGGCACATCAACGGATTTGTTTTCACGTTGTCTGCTCGGGTATTCAAACCAGCGACCTTCGGTTACTGGGCCAACGCTTTAACTGCTAGTTTACCTGCTGCCATAACACCTGCAAATCTGTGTACGCAACCAATAAGAGGTGACGTTCTGTACTGTCGCCTCATATGAAACATTTGATCTCAAAAGAAAAATGCTAGAACATAGAGCCAAATTAAATGTTTTAGCTTCACTGTCAAAATAAATATGTAGGTTCTTTTCCAAAGACTTCCCAAACAGGTTTTATTCAAAATCAATTACAGATGTCATCGAGTCTGTACTAGTAGAGTTTGAGGGGTTTTAAGTTGAGTGAGACAAAAGTTCTGGGCAGAGCACTGTGTTCCTTTGACTTTATCGCCATCTGGTGGTACTATCATTGTACAACAGCATATCACATTCCAAGAAGTATAATCAAGGTTTTAAAATACTAATAATTTCATGCAAAGTCACTTGGAAAAACAGACACCCACTATAGTATCAGTCCAAGCATATAGTTTATTATTTTAATAATAATTGAATTACTGTAACTAGAGTTGAAGTAGGCCTAACCCTTTACTATCTAGTGATATAATTGTATAACTTTATAGCTATCAGGAAAAAGCTCAGTTGGTAGAGTATGGCGCTTGCAATGCCAGGGTTGTGGGTTTGATTCCCATGGGGGACTAGTATGAAAAATGTACGTAAGTCATGCTGGAGTAAGAGTGTCTGCTAAATGATGTAAATGTAAACATAGGTGGTGTATAGGCCTACTAAAATTCTAATTAAAGGCTAAAATAAAGTGTATTCGTCAACATAATATGTGAAACCAGGGATGCAACTTTGGTTTAAGAAGTGGGTGGGGGGGCATTTGCATTACATTTTTTATTCTGCCAGATAAACACTCTTAACAGCCTACCCGACCGCACGGAGACGTCCGCATGGTCCTAAAGCACACTTTTTCCTCGTTTTGTATTACACAATGATACAACTGTCGGAACTGTCAGGGACAAAAATGCCATTTCCCACCCGTTCCCAGTGAAAGTTGCGCCCCTGTATGAAACAGTGAAAAAGCATTGGTCAACTCATTTTGAAAGGGCAGCTCTTCATCGGCAGGGCGTTCCCTTGTGTGCTTATGTTTTGTGTGCTTATGTTTGGCGCCTCTCCGGCTCCTAATCTATCAAACTTGCTCCCCTCCCGTTCAAAACCAGAACAGCAGTAGAGATGCACCGTTTATTTCCTTGGGACACCCACCTTTCCTCCGGAAGAGCTAAACTACAGGGGATGCGCATGCTACTATTGGAAACTTTGCAATGTGCACCTGAAATGGGTATTGTGGTACAGGCTTCAGAATTTCATAAATGAGCACGATAGCTTCTTGAGGTCTGGACAGTCTGACAGTGTTCAGGCAATAGGAGAGATATTGATTGATATGGCGAGGCCATTGTTGTTTATAACGTCATCCAAGTCCTCATCCTCTATGACCACTGTATATATATATATATATATATATATATTAAAAAAGAGGAGAAAAAAAGACTGTGATTATCGACATACAATTAAAATAAGTACATATTCAGGTCAGACTAACTGTTTTATTTTATCGGTAAACCCACAATGAAACTATATTTTAGTCATATGCCGTTCAGTTTCTTTCGGCTCAATTCTCGTTCCTCATCTTTTGCTTGCTTCATCTGCAGCACTTACCTCTCTTTGACCGTCCTATTTGCCCTAGCTTCGGGGCCCGTTGGCATCGTCTCCGCTGGGGGGAGTCAAAGCTCAGCACACCCCTGTTGAATCGACTCCCCAAACCAGGCATCTCACCCGACTCGCTTGGGATTACTGAGCTGGGCTGGAGTACGCCAGAATGGGGGTAGAAACTCGGGTATTCCCGTTATTCCGTACATTTGCAGTGGTTGAGGTGCGCTTTCTGGGTTCTTTCGGTTTTTATCCGACACCTCTGCAGCGTCCGACCGCTGCTTCTCATTGTCCTTCCTTCCACAACAGTACAGCATGCAGATATTTGTTGGTGTCGATGAGATAAATATTGTTGTTCTTGGCTAAAGACATAGTTAAAATGGAGAATGTGGTAGATAAAAAAAACTCTAGAAAATCAACTGAATACTTATTTTACACTTTGCCGGCAATATGGTTTCAGTATTATTCACTTTCAGTTATTCTGGTAAAATATTGGTGCACATTATTTCAGACCTATTCTATAACTAGGAGTCATTGTAGACTTGTAGAGGGTCCACCGCACAGTTTCCCCATTGCGAGGTGTTGTTGTGATTTTACAGTTGAACATATGCCAACTCCCAATAAGCACAGTTTCGACGTCTTAAAGGTGTACACCGTATAATAAATACATAAAATCTAAATATGAGTATGAGATCACTCTTACACTCGTATCTATGGAATTCCAGCCAAACATGTAAATAATAGGAACATCAGTAGGCTAAATGAACTATAGATCATGGTCACAGCATTAAACAGTCAGCTGACTGTGTGGAGGTTGAACAGACGTTGTTTGGGCAGACATAGTCACAGAATATACATGATTAAGACATCTGGCATTGTTCATTTAGATGTGTTGTTGGGCTTTCTGTTTGTATGAGTCATAAAACTTATCTGATTAAGGTGTTATTTGGAACTTGCATGGTATTTAACTTTATATCCTGCTTCCCGTTATGAGAGAATGTTGGAAGGACTTGGTGTAGTAGGAAGGCTTAGCTGGGTTTTTATTACAACACACTAATGTCCAATTTGTCTATCCATTCACTCCCCTGCTGCAATTATAGCTTCAAGTGTGAAAGGATTTGTCAATGTAGGACAGTTCTATGATTGATTATCACATCTCCATTATTAATGCCCTTCCTGGACATCATCAGTTCCTGGACATGAGAAGTCAATAAAAGGGGAAACTGCAATGTATCTTGTTGAACATGTTGGGTGCACAAGAGTTACTGTTTAAGGCTTCAGTATTTTATATTGATACAGAACAAATATCTGTCAATAGCGATGTTTACAACAAGTTTAAAAAAGCAACACTGAATGTTGTTTTATTTGTGCATAAAGAATCCCTTCTGTGCAATGTATTGAGTTAGCGTGATGTATGTTTCAGAGTAGGGTAACATGGGGTATCAAGCCCCCGGCATAACTTCCCCACGGTAATTCTCACAGAAACCACTTTATGTCACCAACATTACTCTTGCTCAACTAAAATTTGTAACTGTCCAATCTACATTTTGAAAAGTCACTCTAATAAAAAGATTCTGAGGTAAGTTGATCTAAAGTTATATATAATCAGTTACCCCGGTACTTCATAGTTTGTTTGCCTAAGCATGACCATCATTCCTGCTTTTCACCATACTTTGCTTTTTTGTGTCAGCAATTGGACATTGTTCTTAGGTGAGGCTAGTTACCCAGCCTCGTTTAATTTGACATAATTTAGCAGACACTCTTACCCAGAGTGACTTACAACAGCAATTAGGGTTAAGTGCCTTGCTCCAGGGCACATCGACAGACTTTTCACCTAATCAGCTTGGCGATTCGAACCAGCATCCTTTCAGTTACTGGCCCAGCACTCCTAACCACTAAGCTACCTGATTAGCAGTTGAGACTAGATAACATAGTAAACATAAATCAGGGACACTCAAATGATGTATGATATGTAACGCGAACGTCTAGCAACCCAAAGGTTGCGTGTTTGAATCTCATCACATACAACCTTATCATTTTGGCTAATTAGCAACTTTGCAACTACTTACAACTTTTTAGCTACTTTGCAACTACTTAGCATGTTAGCTAACCCTTCCCCTAACCCTAACTTCAACACCATAAGCTAACTTCTAACCTTAACCCTAACCTTAATCCCTAGCCAAGCTAACGTTAGCCACTTAGCTAACATTAGCATTAGCCACCTAGCCAACGTTAAACACAACAAATTGGAAATCGTAAGTTTCAAGTTTTAATGTCACATGCACAAGTACAGTGAAATGCCTTTCTTGCATACTCAAAACCCAACAATGCATTACTAGAAAAAAAGACAAAAAAACACGATAAATAAGAATAAGAAATATGAAATACACAATAAAGTAAGTATACTACTATACTACTATATTTACAGGAAATATTTAAAAAGTCAGTTCCAATACCATATTTACATGTACAGGGATACTGGAGTGATGGAGATAGATATACAGTGGGGAGAACAAGTATTTGATACACTGCAGATTTTGCAGGTTTTCCTACTTACAAAGCATGTAGAGGTCTGTAATTTTTATCATAGGTACACTTCAACTGTGAGAGACGGAATCTAAAACAAAAATCCAGAAAATCACATTGTATGATTTTTAAATAATTAATTTGCATTTTATTGCATGACATAAGTATTTGATACATCAGTAAAGCAGAACTTAATATTCTCCCCACTGTAGGGGTCAGGTGACTAGGCATCAGGATTTAAGATAAACAGAGTAGTAGTGGCTTGCATGTGAGTCAATGTGCAGGTGTATAGAGTCAGTATAAATATATATGCTTATTATGTGTGAGTGAGCAAATGATGGAGTGAGTGTTTGTGTGTGTGTTGGAGTGACAGTGTGTGTGAGTGTGTAGGGCCCTGTGAGTTTGCATAGAGACAGTGCAAATAAAAGGTCAATAAATAAATAAACTCGGTCTGTGTAGCTATTTTGTTATAGCCATTTATCAGTCGTATTGCTTGGGGATAGAAGCTGTTCAAGAGCCTGTTGGTGTCAGACTTGATGCACCAGTACCTCTTGCCGTGCGGCAGCAGAGAGAACAGTCCACGGCTTGGGTGGTTGGGGTCTTTGATGATTTTCCGGGCCTTCCTTCCACACCGCCTGATATAGAGGTCCTGGATGGCAGGGAGCTCGGTCCCAGTAATGTACTGGGCTGTCCGCACAACCCTCTGTAGTGCCATGCAATCGAGGGTGGTGCTATTGCCATACGAAGCAGTGATGTAGCCAGTCAATATGCTCTCAATGGTACAGCTGTAGAACTTTTTCAGGATTTGAGGGCCCATGCCAAACCTTTTCAACTTCCTGAGGGGGAAGAGGCACTGCCGTGCCTTCTTCACAACTGTGCTTGTGTGTTTGGACCATTTTAAGTCTTTAGTGATTTGGACACTGAGGAACTTGAAGCTGTCTACCTGCTCCACTACTGCACCGTTGATGTGGATTGTGGCGTGCTCGCCCCCCATTTCCTGTAGTCCACAATCAGCTCTTTGGTCTTGCTGACGTTGAGGGAGATTTTGTTGCTCCGGCACCACACTGTCAGGTCATAGACTCATCATCGCAGCTGATCAGGGCAAACACCGCCGTGTCGTCAGCAAACTTAATGTTATTGGAGTTGTGCGTGGCCACACAGTCGTGGTTGAACAGGGACTACCGGAGGGGACTAAGCATACACCCCTGTGGGGGCACTGTGGTAAGGGTCAGTGTGATGGAGGTGAAGTTGCCTACCCTCACCACCTGGGGTCGGCTCGTCAGAAAGTCCAGGATCCTGTTGCAGAGGGAGATGTTCAGACCCAGAGTCCTCAGCTTGGTGATGAGCTTGGAGGGGATAATGGTGTTGAACACTGAGCTGTAGTAAATGAACAGCATTCTCACATAGGTATTCTTCTTATCTAGGTGGGTGAGGGCAGTGTGGAGAGCAATTGAGATTGCGTCCTCTATGGATCTGTTGGGGCCGTATGAAAATTGAAGTGGGTCTATGGTGTCTGGGGTGGTGGAGTTAATGTGTGCCATAACCAGCCTCTCAAAGCACTTCATGATTACAGAAGTGAGTGCTACAGGGCGGTAATCATTGTGGCATGAAGCCTTAGAGTTCTTAGGAACAGGGATGATTGTGGTCATCTTAAAATATGTGGGGATTACAAACTGGGACAAGGAGAGGCTGAACATCACGGTGAATATGCCTGCCAGCTGTTCTGCGCATGCTCTGAGAACATGCTCTGGAATATCGTTGGGCCCGGAGTGTTGACCTGATTAAAGACCCTTCTCACATTGGCCTCAGAGAGCGAGATCACCCAGTCCTCTGGGTCAGTGACAGCCCTCACACCCGGCTCGATGTTGTTGTTGTCAAAGCGGTTGGGTCTTCCTTTGTAATCCATAATAGAATGTAGCCCCTGCCACATGCATCAGGCGTCGGTGTAATATGATTCCACCGTATTCCTACATTTTCCTTTTGCTCGTTTGATAACTCTGCTGGCCTTCTTGTTCTTATTCCTGTCTTCGACCATAGCATCAGGGTTTTCTGCGATACCTCTGTGTGCGGTAGCCCTGCTCTTTAGATTAGCGCCAACCTCAGTATTAATCCAGGGCTTTTGATTCAGGAAGCAGCAAACCTTCACCGTGGGTACAACATTGCTGATGCATTTTCTAATGAAGCCAGTGACGGAGGTGGTTAGCTCGTCAATGTTGTCGGCAGAGTCTCTAAACATATTCCAATCAGCTCTAGCAAAGCCCTCCTGAAGCATACCCTCTGATTCTGGTGACCATTTCTCAACGGAGCGAATCGCGAGTACTTTCAGCTTCTGCTTGTAAACAGGAAGCAAGTGTACGGAGTCATGATCTGATTTGCCGAATGGCGGATGAGGGAGGGCCTTGTATGCTTGCTTGTGGTTAGAATAGCAGTGGTATAGGACTTTATCGCCCCTAATGGCGTCGGAGACGTGTTGATGGAAGTTGGGCATTACGTGTCTTAGTGACGCCAAATTAAAATCGCCGGCAACCAGGAAGGCAACCCCTGGGTGTAGAGTTTCCTGCTTGTTTATTGCCTTGTACAGTTCGTTAAGTGCCAGCTTATTATATACATTCCTGAGGTGGAATGTAGACAGCATTCACAATAACAACTGAAAACTCCCTCTGGAGGCAGAAGGGTCATTATTTGACCATAATGTATTCTAAGACGGGTGAACAGTGGGTTGACACTTCCACCACGCTGGAATTAGCACACCAGTTGGCGTTGATGAAGAGGCAAACTTCCTGACTCCACTATCCTGTCCGCCTGGCGAATTGAGAATCCACCGAGTTGAATAGCCGTGGGTGGTATCTTGTCTGAGAGCCATGTTTCTGAAAAGCAAAGAATATTGCAATTCCGAGAGTCCCGTTGGTAGCAAATCCGCGATCGGAGGTCATCCATCTTATTATCAAGTGACTGTACATTCGCCAGTAGAATGGAGGGAACAGGTGTCTGGTTTTCACTTTACCTTAATCTCACCAAGATCCCCCCTCTCTTGCCTTTGTAATGCAGGTATACCTCTTCGGTAGCCCGAAAAATAGTAACTTCCGATCTGATGTTCAAGAGTTCATGTCGGTTGTAAGAAATAATACATTACGTGAAAGTAGACAAAAAATTAACTACAAAATAATCACAAAATAGTAAAGTTGGGTCGGAGCTTGCAAAACAGCAGCCATCCAGTACGGCGCCATTTTGTGGTGTTAATGGATGTAGCTCTTCCTAGCTAATGATGCTTGGGTAAAGAATGGCCACAACAAGAATGACTCACGTTTGATGAACCTTTACTTAAGGATCTTCTCAGAGGATACAGCTATGATGATGGGAACTCACATGAAGATACTGGCATTCAGTAGATGTACAAATGGTGATAACACAGGCTATGTCTAATCATGGTTGCTCGGGCACAGAACAATGTCCATGTCCATGCCATGAGCATGCGAGCAAACCTTCAACTGTGGGAAAAACTAGACAACTGGCTAACCCAAACATGGCACGCCCATATACCTCCCTCTGGAGGCAGAAGGGTCAGCATTTGACCATAAGGTATTCCAAGACGGGTGAACAGTGGGTCGACACTTCCACTGCGCTGGAATTAGCACACCAAGCATACAGAACGTACACAGTAGAACCGAACCGAGTCCCTCCGGTACAGGTAACCCTAAGTTAAATATGATAAACGGTGCCTTCGGAAAGTATTCAGACCCCTTGACTTCATCCACATTTTGTTATGTTACAGCCTTATTCTAAAATGGATTATATAAAAAATAAAATCCTCAGCAATCTACACACAATACCCCATAATGACACAGCAAAAAGAGGTTTACATTTTTTTTTGCAAATGTATTAACCATAAAATACATACAAAAAGGTGCATCCTTTTTCAGTGTATCATCCTTGAGATGTTTCTATAACTTGATTGGAGTCCACCTGTGGTAAATTCAATTGATTGGACATAATTTGGAAAGGCACACATCAGTAGAAGGCTACCAAAAAATTTATGCAGCATTGAAGGTCCCCAAAAACACAGTGGCCACCATCATTCTTGAATGGAAGAAGTACGGAACCACCACGACTCTTCCTAGAGCTTGCCGCCCGGCCAAACTGAGCAATCGGGGGAGAAGGACCTTGGTCAGGGAGGTGACCAAGAACCCAATGGTCACTCTGAACAAGCTCTAGAGTTCCTCTGTGGAGATGGGAGAACCTTCCAGAAGGACAACCATCTCTGCAGCACTCTACCAATCAGGCCTTTATGGTAGAGTGGCCAGACGTAAGCCACTCCTGAGTAAAAGGCACATGACAGCCTGCTTGGAGTTTGCCAAAAGGCACCTAAAACAAGATTCTCTGGTCTGATGAAACCAAGATTGAAGTCTTTGGCCTGAATACCCAAACTCCCCAAATACAGGTGTGCCAAGTTTGGAGTGTCATACCCAAGAAGACTCAAGGGTGTACTTGCTGCCAAAGGTGCTTTAACAAAGTACTGAGTAAAGGGTCTGAATACTTATGTAAATGTGATATTTCAGTTGTTATTTTATAAAGCAAACATTTAAAAAAAATAGTTTTTGCTTTGTCATTATGGGGTATTGTGTGTAGATTGATGAGGAAAAAAATACATATTAGAATAAGGCTGTAACCTAAAAAACGATCAAGGGGTCTGAATACTTTCCGAAGGCGCTGTATCTGTAAGTACATACACACAGGAAAATCTGTTGGTCACATGGGGGAGTGGCGTTGTGCTGTGAGGTGTTGCTTTATTTGTTTATTGAAACCAGGTTTGCTGTTCACTTCCGCTATATGAGATGGAAGGGAGTTCCATGCACTCATGGCTCTGTTTAATACTGTACATTTCCTTGAATTTGTTCTGGGCCGGGGCCTGTGAAAAGACACCTGGTGGTATGTCTGGTTGACTATGCAAACAATTTGGAATCTTCAACACTTTCATGTTTCTTATAAAAAGAAGAAGTGATGCAGTCAGTCTCTTCTCAACTCTTAGCCAAGAGAGACTGGCATGCAAAGTATTTATATCAGCCCTCTGATTACAATGAAGAGCAAGACGTTTCGCTCTGTTCTGGGCCAGCTGAAGCTTAACTAGGTCTTTCTTTGCAGCACTTGACCATTGGACTGGACAATAATGATAAGATAAATGTACATCTTGCAGGACTTACTTTGTGGAGTGTGGTGTCAAAAAAGCAGAGCATTTCTTTATCACGGACAGACCTGAATCTACAGTGGGGAGAACAAGTATTTGATACACTGCCGATTTTGCAGGTTTTCCCACTTACAAAGCATGTAGAAGTCTGTAATTTTTATCATAGGTACTCTTCAACTGTGAGTGACGGAATCTAAAACAAAAATCCAGAAAATCACATTGTATGATTTTTAAGTAATTAATTTGCATTTTATTGCATGACATAACTATTTGATACATCAGAAAAGCAGAACTTAATATTTGGTACAGAAACCTTTGTTTGCAATTACAGAGATCATACGTTTCCTGTAGTTCTTGACCAGGTTTGCACACACTGCAGCAGGGATTTTGGCCCACTCCTCCATACAGACCTTCTCCAGATCCTTCAGGTTTGGGGCTGTCGCTGGGCAATACGGAGTTTCAGCTCCCTCCAAAGATGTTCTATTGGGTTCAGGTCTGGAGACTGGCTAGGCCACTCCAGGACCTTGAGATGCTTCTTACGGAGCCACTCCTTAGTTGCCCTGGCTGTGTGTTTCGGGTCGTTGTCATGCTGGAAGACCAAGCCACGACCCATCTTCAATGCTCTTACTGAGGGAAGGAGGTTGTTGGCCAAGATCTTGCGATACATGGCCCCATCCATCCTCCCCTCAATACGGGGCAGTCGTCCTGTCCCCTTTGCAGAAAAGCATCCACAAAGAATGATGTTTCCACCTCCATGCTTCACGGTTGGGATGGTGTTCTTGGGGTTGTACTCATCCTTCTTCTTCCTCCAAACACGGCGAGTGGAGTTTAGACCAAAAAGCTCTATTTTTGTCTCATCAGACCACATGACCTTCTCCCATTCCTCCTCTGGATCATCCAGATGGTCATTGGCAAACTTCAGACGGGCCTGGACATGCGCTGGCTTGAGCAGGGGGACCTTGCTTGCGTTGCAGGATTTTAATCCATGACAGCGTAGTGTGTTACTAATGGTTTTCTTTGAGACTGTGGTCCCAGCTCTCTTCAGGTCATTGAACAGGTCCTGCCGTGTAGTTCTGGGCTGATCCCTCACCTTCCTCATGATCATTGATGCCCCACGAGGTGAGATCTTGCATGGTGCCCCAGACCGAGGGAGATTGACCGTCATCTTGAACTTCTTCCATTTTCTAATAATTGCACCAACAGTTGTTGCCTTCTCACCAAGCTGCTTGCCTATTGTCCTGTAGCCCATCCCAGGCTTGTGCAGGTCTACAATTTTATCCCTGATGTCCTTACACAGCTCTCTGGTCTTGGCCATTGTGGAGAGGTTGGAGTCTGTTTGATTGAGTGTGTGGACAGGTGTCTTTTATACAGGTAACGGGTTCAAACAGGTGCAGTTAATACAGGTAATGAGTGGAGAACAGGAGGGCATCTTAAAGAAAAAGTAAGCCAGAATTCTTACTGGTTGGTAGGTGATCAAATACTTATGTCATGCAATAAAATGCAAATTAATTATTTAAAAATCATACAATGTGATTTTCTGGATTTTTGTTTTAGATTCCGTCTCTCACAGTTGAAGAGTACCTATGATAAAAATTACAGACATCTACATGCTTTGTAAGTAGGAAAACCTGCAAAATCAGCAGTGTATCAAATACTTGTTCTCCCCACTGTATATGTTTTAATTGGCGAAGCTCTCCCATCCTCCTTCTGATTGTGGGCGGGGGGTCCCGTTGACCAAAGCGCTGTGCGAGCTGCTCCTTGAGAAGGTTATAGTCCTCCCAAATTTGCTCAGGCAGTGAGCATACATATCCGATGGCTGCTCCCCGCAGACATTCGTGTAGCCAGTCAATCCTCTGAGCACCATCCCAGCCATATTTCCATCGAACATGGCTAGCTTACCCTTTGGGCCATCCTGTGTGGTGTGTTGGTTGTGGTGTCACGTTACCCTCACCGTTTGACATTAAGTGGCCTGATTGCCTCCCCCTCTTTTTGACTCTGTTCTAGAGTCGAGGAACAAGGGCTAACCCTGACCCGGAATGTTCTGGATTGACAGGCTGGGGCAGTTTCTAGGAATGTATCTGAGACATTACTTTATGACAAATATTTCTCTACTCTTCCACAGCTCTTATTCAGAATATCCTGTGTCAGACGTCAGTTGTGCTGCAGTCATCGATGGTTCCGTCTCAAAGCTCTCTCTCACAGGTAAGAAGTGACAACCTTTTGAGATGTTCAGACTTAGACTATCAATGGACTTTTATAATTTACTTTCATTATATTTTTATAAATAAACATTTTAAAATAAAATTCACTTGTGAGAGTCAATAAGGTTATATGGAGAGGAATCATAATTGTGTTTCAGATAATTTATTTGTCTCCATAGTTTACTCTCTAATCTAAGTAATTTTTTATCAGTTACGGTTGAGATCAACTTTGATGATGTTTTCCTGATGGAAAAGGATGTTGTAATCATTCTGTAATAACAGAAGACTAGACACATTTTGAAATATTTATTGGGATTGAAGTTTGATGGAATGATTAATGAATGTGTCATCTTTTGGCAATTGGGAATTGTCTTATTGCTGGCATTTGTCCTGTACAATGATGAGACCAGCATAAGAACTGTCTCTCAAGGAAAACCAAAGCCGTGAGTGGTTTATTTAAGATATTATCTGTCTTTGTAGATAAGAAGTCATCATGCCTTCATTCGTCATCAATCAGCCTCTGCCCGTCATGGAGTCCAAGGAGTCTGACCAGTGGAGTTCCGGAATCTGTGACTGCACCGATGACATGGCAGACTGTTAGTGTGTGTGTGTGCGCACGTGTGCGTCCTATATTTATGTGTGTGTGTGTGATAATTTGTTTGTGTTGAGTGTTAGAGTATCATTAAAATTAATAGTTTATATGAGTGTGTTTTCTCGATTGGTGCTTCATTCACTTTGGCCAGGCTGTTTTGGATGCTGGTGTTGTCCTTGCCATGCCTGTGTACATACAAGGGAGTACGGACAGTGTCTTTGTCTCCCTCTGCTGGACCTCTTCGGCATCATCCCACCCGTCACAATGTCCATGAGGGTGTCCATGCGCCAGCGCTACGGTATCAAAGTAAGTACATTTAGAGTTGACTTCTTCTGGAAAAAAATATAACATTTACCACACTCAGATAAAGTACATTATGATACACATTTTGTCATCCAACCACTGACCTAGTGCACCGTGCTATTTGTAGGTTTAATTGTTAGTGAACTTTTCCCCTTCTCTAGGAATTAATAACTTTCTTGTGTTGGGGCATTTCAATGTCTGCTATATGACTGCCTGTATGATCGTTGTTGTAAATTTGCTGACTGTGTCTCCAGGGGACCTTCTGTAATGACTGTGTGAACGCCACCTTCTGCAACTGCTGTGTCTGGTGCCAGATGTCCAGAGAGATGATGAGCCGCAACATCCCCATTGTCCTCCTCAGTGCTAGGAACGAATGACCAACATGTTACCATAACCTCAATGTTACCGTAGTCATCACAATACAGCCATAACCTTTTTCAGAGTGATGTTTCTGTGTTTATATAATGTATATTTATTCCTACATGCCTGAATTGTCAGTTTGTTTGACAAGAAGTCATTGTAAACTGTGTATATTAAAACAAGATGTATGTATGCTTAAAATGATGTATACCCGTCATTCTATGAACTATTATGCCTACAATAAGGATGTATATTAAATATGCTTTATTCTATAAAATATATACATCAAATAAATATATTTACAAATTCTAATATTGTTCCTTCCTGTTATTTCTGTTCATCTCTGTTTGTTTGAATACTAGAAGAATATCTTCATATGTGTCTTTTGTGTAGAGAGAGATGATGCAAACTGTATGATAGACAGTTTAGTTGAGTTTAAGTCGGGTCTCTCTTTCTCCCTCTCTGTCCCTCCCCCCTCTCTCTCTCCCTCTCTGTCCCTCCCCCCTCTCTCTCTCCCTCTCTGTCCCTCCCCCCTCTCTCTCTCCCTCTCTGTCCCTCTCCCCTCTCTCCCTCCCTCTTCTCCCCCTTGTCGTGGATATCAAGTGATCTGGAGCAGTGCTTGCAATATTAGTTTACAATTCTTAACTTGGCCGAAAGGAAATGGGAACAATATCAAATAAGGAACATGGTATTCTCTCGCCCTCGGCTCGCAGGCCTGCTCCTGCCCATGTCAAACACATGGGTGTACTAGTCCAGGGTTCCCCCCCCCCCCCTCCCCCCACAGGTGCACGTTTTGTTTTTTTACATGGCACTACACAGCATATTCAAATAATCGAACCTTGATGATGAGTTGGTTATTTGAATCAGCTGTGTAGTGCTAGGGCAAAACCAAAACGTGCACCCAGGGTGGCCAGGACCGAGTTTGAGAAACCCTGTACTAGCCCACTAGTCTAGCAAGCAACACAGTGGTGCTTTCCATCCACTGGTGCTGGATTGAGGTGAGCGCTTTTCTCCGCAATGGATCGCATAGCTGTCCAATTTTGTACATCTTATTTACAACACCATCCATGCTGGCTTGGATGCTGGCTTCCTTGTCATTGTTTCTGCAGGGAGTTCTGATCACCATGGCAGCAAATATCATAGTCCATCAGCAGGTGGCAGCACCTTCTCTGAAGGGCTGGAACACTGGCCTCTTCACTGCTGTCAGGACATTCATTCCTGTGAGGATCCATTGGACATCATATCCAATGGTTTCTGGTGCTGTCCTTGCTTTGCCTAGTTAGATATAGTACCTGTCTGCCCTTACTGGAGTTCATGGAACCTGCTTGGTTGGTTGCCTTTCAGGTGCCCATCTGTGTGCCACCCACAAGTCTGTCTGTGCGGGTTTCCTGTACGCCACAAATATGTTTCCCATTACATATAGACATCACAAAAACAGTTATTGTTGCAGATACATATGTTGTGATCGGGGTAGTAAGTGTGTTTTGTGCACGTGTGTGTGACAGTGTTAAATAAGTGTGTCTATGTGGGTCACAGGAGGTCGGTGGCATCTTAATTTGTGGGATGGTATCAAATACATCAAACACGTAGTTTCCATGTGTTTGATGCCATTCCATTCGCTCCGTTCCAGGCATTATTATGAGCCGTCCTCCCCTCAGCAGCCTCCACTGGCGTGGGTCCACAGGGTGAGGACATCACGGCGTCCTGCTTCTGTATCTGGTGCTCGTGGTGTCAGATGGCCAGGGGGGATCTGAGAGCACAAGAAGGGCTGCACTATTACAAATATTCCGCCTGTGGCCTTCCAAGTGCAGCCTCCAACCACGACCACCTCCAATGTGTCCTACATGACTAACGAACAGAGCAACATCACGAACGTCCCACTGTTCCCCACCATGGCTATCATGTCCTATGGTATGATGGCTGAGACCTAGGCATGGCTGGAGGGGCTCATATGATAATGGCTTCTGGACCACATGCCATGGCAGGCCCTCCACAAATGATGGCTTCTGCTCCACCTTCCTTATAAACCTGCTGTCATGGCCATGTCTCAACACATGGCTACAGTGAACACCACTGTCTCCACCCAACCAAATGAATACTAAGCCCTTCTGCTTCATCTGATCACTTTTGGATGGCTGACCTTGCTATAATGTTCACAGTCAATGAATTAATTCGATGTTATAGTCAGAGGTTTATTTGATGTCAATTTCCACTCATTTTCTTGATATGTAATACAGTATTTCATTTTGGGCTTCTCTTCTACTGGACTATCAGCTGGATAATCACTTTACATTAAAAAGTTATGTCAATGAGAAACATGTTAACGTTAACATTTTGAGGCAGGAATTGCTATGCACAATGCCGTAAGCTATTGGAGAAAAGGGCTCACACATCCAGAGAGGGTTCTAGGGTTTCACCTGTTTATAGGGTCTATTGCCTAGTGAGGGATTAGACTGTAGTTCTGAAAGGGGAACAGTAGCTGTGGAGGGAGAGAGAACTAATTCTCTCTCCCTCCAGAGCTGTGGAACACACTATGACAATTTTTCCTCCAGGTCTCCAAAATGTGTGTGTTTATGTGGATGCACGACTAACTCCCTGCTCTAACACCAGTCTGGATTGAAGCTGTACTTTGACCGAAGAACCTCTGCCATAAGAGGTAGTATCGGAAAAGAGAAAGCCAACGAGAGCTTGACCATATACGTTACATCACCCTTAATCAAGGTAAATCACTGATTGTATACTCTGTTAATCAAATATACTATCCTGTGTATTCTGGATGGCTCAGCTCTTCAGCTAAGAAGAAACAAATGTCTCTTATTTTTTATCCAGCATATTCTCTATTATATTATATAATTGTACTATTGTCTGTCTAACATAAATTTTACTAGGAGTATCATTCCCTCTTTTTAAAATGAAAAAGAGTACTAAGGACAGATGATAACAGACTCACAGCTAGAAAAACCTAGTCATCACAGCAATCAAATTCAAAATACAGAATGTAAGCTCTCATTTGTAACAATGTTATAAAACGTTTTTCTGCTATTATAAAAATGGATATTCTGTGCAGATCTTGAATCTGTGCAGGTGAAAGAAATGTCTGAGCGTGTGTAGAGAGAAATGTCTGAGCGTGTGCAGAGAGAAATGTCTGAGCATGTGCAGAGAGCACTGGTCCTGCCTGCCTTTGTATGGCTCCTCTTCCAGTTGTTGCTCCTCCTTCTCACTGCAGCAGCTCCTCCTTGCCATTGCAGCAGGATCCTGGTGTTCCCTATGGATTGTAGCCACTGGGTCAACATGGAGGTGCTGGTGAAGGAACTCCATGCACAGGGCTGACAGCTGATTTGTCAGGGAGGGCTCACTTCAGTCACAGTGAAGCCGGGGGATACAGACTTCAACCTGAGCCTGTTTGAGCAGGCTGTGCGTAGCCTGGTCCAGATCAGAGAGCTGGTGCCCATTCTGAGAGCTGCCCACAGCGCCACCCGCACCATCCTCTCCATTATGCTGGAGGACTGAATCCTGATGGCACAGCTCAACGACTCAAACTTTAAGGACACAGAACCTCATCCATTACATCATCAACCTCTTCTTCCAGGAGTGCCTGTTGGTCCTAACCATTTACAGTGACATACTGGATCACTATTTCCCCCTAAGGACTGATCTGCTGGCCATGCAGCAGTCAGCTGATGTGTGGCTGATGAGGGTGGACTTTGTGTTTGAGTTCCCATGGCACACTGTGCCTGATGTCGTCTACATGGGGGGGTTTCAGTGCCGACCGGCCAAGCCGCTGCCTGGGGAACTGGAGGCCTTCATGCAGATCTCTGGGGAGCAGGGGGTGGTGGTGATGTCCCTGGGCACCTTGATCTCTGCTCTGCCTAAGGAGGTGACTGAGGCTGTCACAGCCACCTTCGCCCAACTGCCACAGAAGGTGGTGTGGAGGGCCATGGGATAAAGACTGTCCTGTCTAGTGAACAACACCCTACTGCTGGCCTGGCTCCCCCAGAACGACCTCCTGGGCCACCCAAAGACCTGTGCATGTGTGGCCCATGGAGGCACCAATGGTGGCTATGAGGCCATTTACCAAAGTTTCCCTGTGTTGGGCCTGCCTCTGCTGTTTGACCAGCAGGAAAACCTGGTACTTTTGCAAGCCAGGGGGGGGGGGGGGGGGGCAGCCCAGGTGCTGAATGGGAGTTCCTGGATGTGCTACAGGACATCCTGGGGAAACCGCTCTTACCAGCGCAGCATGAAGAGACTCTGCACCCTGCACCGAGACCAGCCTCTCCACCCCCTGCCTTCTGGGTGGAGTATGTGATCAGGAACAAAGGAGGGGCCCACCTCAGTACTGAGGCCTACGCAGGAAAAAAACTGAGAAAATGTCCCACGCAGATAGGACAAAAACTGAGAAAATGTCCAATGCAGATAGGAAAAAAACTGAGAAAATGTCCCACGCAGATCTGAAAGAAACTGAGAAAATGTCCCACGCAGGCATTTTTTTTAGAAAATGTCCCACGCAGATAGGAAAGAAACTGAGAAAATGTCCCACGCAGGAAAAAAATG
Organism: Thymallus thymallus; assembly: GCA_023634145.1. Lineage (NCBI taxonomy): Eukaryota > Metazoa > Chordata > Actinopteri > Salmoniformes > Salmonidae > Thymallus > Thymallus thymallus. The sequence goes on along the minus strand of CM042391.1, from coordinate 6,240,873 downwards.
GAGAAAACCCAGATAGTGAAGAGCAAAGCACAGTAAACTGGGAGACAGATGCTTTGAGGGAGATTTAAAAAACGAAGTCAAACAAAAGTTGTACTGTGTTTCTTACTCACAATTCACTGTGGATCATATGCAAAAGGTGCTTCTACATCTGCATTGCTTGCTGTTTGGGGTTTTAGGCTTGGTTACATCTGCTGATGTAAAAAGGGCTTTAAAAATACATTTGATTTGATTTGATAAACAATACTGGTACATAATGCAGGTTATATAGTGCATTGTCCCATTCATTTGTTTGCTGTCACATACATTTGTCTGCTGAAAGAAATCTTATCTCACCAGTGATGAAATACTTGTCTAAAATGTACAGAGCAGCATGAAACGTGCTAAAAATACATTTGCCTAGTATTGTTTTGTCAATGTTCAAGGACAAATCTAAACAACAAAATGTGATGTACAAATTCATACAAGTTTGTTTTTGAGTGAATGAAAGTGCTTTATATTAATTGGTGATGGATTAACAATGCATGTAATAATTAAAAAGAAAGAAATACACATCAGAAGTGATTGTTTACTATTTCAAGTAGTCCATAAAACCGTCAAGAAAATAGATTAACCTGCGCAGTCCTTACAATGTCTTTGCTTCTCCTTTAAGTGTAAAGTTATAGGTCATAACTGAAAACTGTGTCATGTTATCTACTGCATGAACATTGCTAAAAATGAAGTGTACATCGTGGTTGTCATCTCTCAGCTGCCACAACCACCACAGTAATTTTGGTCGTTGATATCTACACCTATGTTGTCATTAATAAAGGTGCAGTTCAGGTATGAATGTCTTTTAGATTATTTTTCAGTCGTATCTAATACCAGGAGTATCAAATTTCAGTCTTTGAATGATGTTGTTCCCTATTTCACTTCACCTACAAAGATGCTTCAGGAAGAGTGTGCACCAGTTGAAGCTAATGATGTCTGAGGACTCACCATGAAGTTAAACCAACCATGATGTGTGCTGCGTGGATGGGGAATGGTATCTGCTTTGTAAGTCTATCACTCAGTGGAGAAATGATTGATTGTTAGGTACTGAGGAGAGACAGGCATGTGTTTCTTATTCATAAAATATAGGGTGATTACAGTAATTGCATCCAATGTATAGGTATGATACAAATGCAATTTATATTCTACTAATTTTCCGTTATGTGTGTTATACTGTATTTGCAGGGAGACTCTGATGTGTCAAAATCCGTGCCATTTTGCACTGGCCAGGATTTAAAGTGTTGTAAGAGGCTGTGAAGCAAATCTGTCTGTCTCCACCCGTGTTCAGATATTTTCATCAAAAACACCATCCGCCGTTTCTCTCCAGAGCAGGACTAAAACCTGAGAGAAAAATCTGCTGAGTGCTATGAAATGCGTGTCAAGGACAATCCCTATCAACTTAAAACTATTATTTTATCTTGTCTACTCCTTCGATTGAATATTTTTTCAATTACTTTCAGTCCCTCCGTCATTGTCCCGTTCCATTCCACTTTACGCCTCTACTTTACCTCTGTTTGTTCATTGTTGTTTTTGTCTTTTCCTCCTTTCATTTTCTACTTGTCCGTCTGTTGTGCCACATCACCTCCAAATTGAACTCAAATTGAATAACCAAATCACAGCAAGCATGATCTCATTGTGGTCTGTAAGAATTTTTATGTCACCTTAACCACAAGTGTTTTGGCAGAGTAAAAACATGAATAATTTAATGACTGTTCAATATTCTATGAGACAATTAAGTATTCAACATGATTTCAGAGAAATATGACTGATTGCAAGGGATATATTTGTGTTATCTTAAAATCACCAGCAGAGGGGGACAGAGAAGGGTGTAACACATCAGATGAGATCCCTACAATGAGCTTTCATCTTCGGGAGTCAAACATTCATATATACGGTAGACGGATGAAGTGTTCATACAGCACAGGAAAAAAAGAAAGATGGAGAAAAAAGAAAGATGGAGAAAAAAGAAAGAATATACAAATAAAGAGATAAATAAAGAGATTGAAGGATATAGAATGAAGTTAAATCGCTGTAGCTAACTGAAGTCACTAACGTAAGTTTCTAATGACTCCTCTTATCTCATTATAAGCTGTCTCTCCCTCCCTCCTCTAACCCTCCTCCACTCCTCTACCCTCCGCCACCCCTCCTACCCCCTGGTTGGTTGGCGATGATGGGAATAGCAATTAAAGACGCTGCTCTCACAAATGGCTGTTTTCATTAGCTTTGTCTTAAGAGAGGGAGAGAAAGTGGGAAGAGACAAGACCCAGCTAGGCATACACAAACACACACAACATGTAGAGAGAGAGAGAGAGAGAGAGAGAGAGAGAGAGAGAGAGAGAGAGAGAGAACGAGAGAGAGAGAACGAGAGAGAGAGAACGAGAGAGAGAGAGAGAGAGAGAGCGAGAGAGAGAGAGAATGATGGTCTTAATAACAGTTTGAGATAGCAAGGTCATTAGCCTGTACTCAAGCGATGAGGAATCCTGCAGGTCACAGAAACGTATTACAACAGCCTACTTAGTGCTAATAAAACTGTATTAACCATGAAGAGATTAAAACTGAAAACCAATTAGAGTAACACACCCTGATCAAACCCTTACCTCCAAGCCTGACCATTCATATCGCCACAGTTATCTTTCCTGTCACTCTCAAACCCTTTCACTGACTGACACACACAAACACACATACTCTATTTTCCTCTCTCAGTATTACACGTCTCTGAACTGTTTCCATAACAGTTAACTTGTTGTTGATTTGTTTCTCACATGAGATCCTCCTGTCTAAATTCCTTTAGGGTTCGCTCACTGTCCCAAAACAAGTGATCCTTACTCCTCATTTCTCCTCTCCTCTTCAACTGCCCCCTTCTCAAAGTCCTTGGCTTGAATCAAATTGGGCTCTTCACTTCACCAATGTGGATGGTGTCTGGTATAAGGAGTCTTACAAGAGAGTGGTAAAAAGTATCGACTCCAAGTCTAGGTTCAGTATGTTCTCTACCATTCTTAAGCTTTGCCTACTGTTTTTCTAATTTCATTTGTTATGAGGAAGAGATGTGAAGATATTTCATTTCATGATCTGTTGGATTGAGTTGAAGCTTGAAATAGCTCATATCTGAGCACCTCTCTCTCACACACACCCACAAGCACACACACACACACACACACACACACACATACACACGCACACACTAGCTGAACAACTCTATTACTGATTATTCACCAACACCAGATGAATGGTCTACACCCAAATTGGCATCCCTTAGACATAAGACCCTCCGCTCTGCCTTCCTTTCTCCTCTAGTCTTTTTCCTTCTCTTTCTAAAACACTGTGGCTCACAGTCTGTTCTGTTCTCTCTGTTCTCTCTGTTCTCTGTTCTCTCTGTTCTCTCTGCTCTCTCTGTTCTCTCTGTTCTCTCTGTTCTCTCTGTTCTCTCTGTTCTCTGTTTTCTGTTCTCTCTCTCTGTTCTCTCTGTTCTCTGTTTTCTGTTCTCTCTGTTCTCTCTGCTCTCTCTGTTATCTCTGTTCTCTCGGTTCTCTCTGTTATCTCTGTTATCTCAATTACCTCCTCCTGCACTGTGTCTCATCTCCCCCCTCTTCTTTTCTCTGGGTCGTCCTCTCCTCCTGCACTGTGTCTCATCTCCCCCCTCTTCTTTTCTCTGGGTCGTCCTATCCTCCTGCACTGTGTCTCATCTCCCCCCTCTTCTTTTCTCTGGGTCGTCCTATCCTCCTGCACTGTGTCTCATCTCCCCCCTCTTCTTTTCTTTGAGTCGTCCTCTCCTCCTGCACTGTGTCTCATCTCCCCCCTCTTCTTTTCTTTGAGTCGTCCTCTCCTCCTGCACTGTGTCTCATCTCCCCCCTCTTTGTCATCGTGTGTCCCGGGGTTATGATTCTTATGATTTATAAGACCCTGCAGTCGCTCTCTCGCTCTCTTTCTCCCTCCTTCCTCTCTCTCATTCTCTCCGTCTTTCTCTAATCGTTCATACTTGCATCCCCTCAGGCCGATCTCAGAAGTAATAATGAAAATGATTTAACCCCTATGTGGCCAACACCTCTGACCTCAGTCACACACACACTATACTACTACTAATCTCCTATTTAACAATAATATGAAGAGCAAAAGATGCCTTATTTTGGCATAGAAAATGTCAGCATTACTCCTCTTTCTTTGCAATTATCTTCAGGGTTGGGTAGGTTACTTTCTAAATGTAATCTGTTACAGTTACTAGTTACTTGTCAAAACATTTTATCAGTAATGTAACTTTTGGATTACCCAAATTTAGTAATGTAATCTGATTACTTTCAGTTACTTTTGGATTACTTTCCCCTTAAGAGGCATTAGAAGAAGACAACAAGGATCCATAAAACGCATTTGGTGTGTCATCATAGTGGTCTCTGATTGGTGGTCATCATTTGGTTTGTCATCATAGTGGTCTCTGATTGGTGGTCATCATTTGGTTTGTCATCATAGTGGTCTCTGATTGGTGGTCATCATTTGTTTTGTCATCATAGTGGTCTCTGATTGGTGGTCATCATTTGGTTTGTCATCATAGTGGTCTCTGATTGGTGGTCATCATTTGTTTTGTCATCATAGTGTTCTCTGATTGGTGGTCAGACTGCTTAGGGGTAACAAATGTGCGCCTTTTTTCAATGCTGAATTGAATGTCATTAAGAAAACAGAAAGGTGTAATAATGTACTTTTTTCGCAAACGTCCTGTCTGAATTAGTAATCCAAGAAGTAATCATCTAGTTTTTTTAAAGTAAAGTTATCTGTAATGTGATTACAATATGTTTTCTTTTGTAATCAGATAACATGTAACCGAATTCATGTATTCAGTTACTCCCCAATCCTGGCTATCTTTACTGTCTCTCTGTCTGTCAGCCGCCAACTGAGGAGTCCATAAAAATTAAGATTTGACTAATTAGGAACTGTTAATTACACTTTTGGACTAATGGGCTTAATTACTAGAACATAATAGTAATTTAGACAATGATCTGTTTAGTAAACAACGCTACTTAATTGCATACATTTGCATAAACAAATGAACTTATTCATTACAATTAAGCTCATCCTGATGAGTCTGTGTACAATTAGAGTCTCCTTCTCCCTTGAGTGAGACTTCACACAACACGTTACGCACTAGTATGTGTGTGCGTACTTGCGCGTGTGTGTGCGCACAAGATGGTGAGAAAACAATCCATTCTTTGAAGGCTGACTTCGTCATTTTCTCTTTCTTTTCTCCTCGTTCCCTCTCTTTTCCTTTCGTGTTTGGAGATGGAGGGACCTCTCCCCTCCTTTTCTGTGTCGGAATTTAATATGCAACTTTTTATTGGAAAACAATTGCGCGTGCCTGCGTGAATCCTGACCGCAATATATCTGTTAGCGCCCCTAATCCGATCAGTACAGGGAGGGCTATTTATCACCGCAGATCCAGGGCATTTCAGCCTTCTTTTTATTATTTTAATATATTTCTGAGCTATTAAATCACTAAATGATGAATTAGGGCTGTCCACCACCCTTTAACCAGCTTGACAGTAAATGATGCACTACCCAATTTGAGTGGTCATTTTGACTTTTAAAGACAAAAAATGAGCAAAGAAAAAGTCCAATACTTTTCAGTTTGTATTTTTTTTCTCCCCTTGTGCCTTTCAACTGGGTGTTTCTTAATAATGCTGCTTATTGGGGCTTTATTGCCATGTTAGTGAGGGCAGCACCAAAACTATCTTCAATATTCAGCCAATTACCAAACACACACACACTCTGTATTTCTCTGTTTTGTTTTGCTTTGTTTCCTTTCACACTTGTGAATACATGCTTTGATTCACTTGGTACACACCATCACATCAACTGATCTGTTCATACTTTCATTTCAACCCAGTAAAACGAGTTTTCATTTTATTGCCTGATGATGCGATTACAGTCTACATACAATCCATACTTTCCCATTCATATTCAGACTTTTCCACAGAACAATTGTTATACATAGCTAATGAAGTCAATTTAAGTCAGCAAATGTATCGTTCACATGGTCTTTTTTAGCAGTGCCCAGTTTCTGTAATTTATCGGATTCCATCAAAACATAACCATCATCTGGATTAACCTGTTCATTTTTGTCATTATTAACACAGTTGAGTTTATGCACAGGTGGCTCTATAGTGGATTGTGTTTGCTTCAAGGCCTGAGTCACTATTCAGATCATCACAAACAAGATATTTTCAGTTCTTCTCATTCCCTTCTCTCTCATTCTACTCTTTATTATTTCACTGTTCTCTCACTCGTCTGTCTGTCTGTGTAGCAGGTCGTGGGTTGGGGCAGGTCTGGGGTTGGGGCAGTTCTGCTCCAGCCCAATAGAGGGCACTGGTGTGGCCATGTCACAGTGAGGGAGTCGTCCCCTGCCACCCTAGCTCAGGGACAGCTGTCTCTCCCCCCCTGACTACCCCCAGGAGTCCTCACACCAATCAGCCCTGCCCAGCCAGAATCAATTAGCACCGGGAGGGGGGGGGAGAGGGGGGCAAGGACCCACAGAGGACGACTGTCCCCACACATGGCCCTGTTTCTGGACACTGTCTCACTCCAAATCCTCCACACAGCACCTCACCTCGCTTTCCTTTAATCCAACCTCCGCCTCTCTCGTTCTCTCCTCTCCCTCTCCTCCCAGATCCCTTCCATCTGTTCTCCTGTTCTCTTCCTCCTGCAGAGAGACTGACTGAAAGGGAACATATCACTATCTCTTCCTCCTGCAGAGAGACTGACTGAAAGGGAACATATCACTATCTATTCCCCCTGCAGAGAGACTGACTGAAAGGGAACATATCACTATCTCTTCCTCCTGCAGAGAGACTGGCTGAAAGGGAACATATCACTATCTATTCCCCCTGCAGAGAGACTGACTGAAAGGGAACATATCACTATCTCTTCCTCCTGCAGAGAGACTGGCTGAAAGGGAACATATCACTATCTATTCCCCCTGCAGAGAGACTGACTGAAAGGGAACATATCACTATCTCTTCCTCCTGCAGAGAGACTGACTGAAAGGGAACATATCACTATCTATTCCCCCTGCAGAGAGACTGACTGAAAGGGAACATATCACTATCTCTTCCCCCTGCAGAGAGACTGGCTGAAATGAAACATATCACTATCTCTTCCCCCTGCAGAGAGACTGACTGAAAGGAAACATATCACTACCGCAGCTTCCCTCTCTTTTTCATCTTATTTTTCTCATGTGTCTTTTCAATGGTTTACAATCTCACTATTTCATCCTTCCCTCCATCTCTGTCTTCATTAAATAATGGTATGAAAGAGGATAATATTATGAGAGGGGAAGGAGATGATACTGAAGTATAGAGTCAGAGTGTGGACCTCGTGAATGACCTGAGATGAGAGGAAGACTTGAGGACAGTGGAGGAGTGAACGTGAGAGAGATGTATTAAGGAACGATTGGTCTTTATTGCTGCTGAAAGTACAATTGAAACCAGTTAAAGATGTGTGTTAATAAATGTTAAATAGTCTTTCAGAGGACAGCTAGAGGGTCTGGAGTCACCTCTCTTATTGCTTGCCCCCCCCCCCCCCCCCCCCCACCTACTTCCTCTTCCCATCTCTCTGGCCATCTCTCGCTCTCTCACTCCACCATCTATCTTTCCTCTCCTCTTTCATTCTCATCTTGGCCCATCTCTCTCTCTCTCTTTCTCTCTCTTTCACTCTCTCTCTTCAGAAAGTGAGGGATTCATAATTTAGCTTGCAAGGGGAATGCAAAGGGACTTCCAAAATTCTCCCATATCCATTCCTTGATCTATTTTACCTCAGTAATATGTTCCTATGTGTTGCATCTCACAGTAACTAAAACACAACTTCCATCATACATTGGTAAAGTGCAGCTTCATGAACAAGTGGTACAGTATGATAAGTGGTCAGAGCGCAGGACTCTCTCTCTCTCTCTCTCTCTCTCTCTCTCTCTCTCTCCCTCTCTCTCTCTCTCTCTCTGTGGATTAAGATGGTATTGATCACTCAGGCCATTACTGGGTGATAATCACTTAGATGCTCAGAGATCTACTGGCCCATTAACAAACACACTAATTGATAAGCTAGGATGCAATGGCTGACAGAGAAGCACAAACAGAGATCCACATAACGCTCAATCAATATTGACATGCCTTTGAGAGGAAACCCTAGCACTTACTGCAATACTACAGAGGACCAGAGGGTGTTTTTTGCTCCACATATTCACAGGAGGAGGTGCTGACGCTGGTAGGACAGAGTGATGAACTCAGCATCAAACAATATGCACTGACAATATTTACACGTATTTCCAACCAATATGGAATATCAGAATTCACATTTTGGAGGAATTGAGAGAGGGAGAGAGAGAGAGAGAGGGGGAACAGGACATAGTTTTGGAGGAGGAGAGGGCGAGGGATTTTGAGATAGCCCTCTCCCACTCCTACTGCGCTAATTGCGTTTTCCCAGAGTAGAATTGAGTTCCAGAGGAAGAGAGAAAGGCCAGAGGCTTTTCATAATTGTATCGACAGGAAAATGAATATGATGAATCGCGTTCATTCAGCACGTACTGGATTTATTGTCTTTTCCTCCGGGCATTAATCGCTGTGAAAGGGAGAGGGTGAAGCAGAGGGAGAAGGAGAGGGAGAGAGAGAGAGAGGGAGAGGGAGAGAGGGAGAGAGGGAGAGAGGGAGAGAGGGAGAGAGGGACAGAGGGAGAGAGGGAGAGGGAGAGAGAAAGGCAGAGAGAGAGAGAGAGAGAGAGAGAGAGGGAGAGAGGGAGAGGGAGAGAGGGAGAGAGGGAGAGAGGGAGAGAGAGGGAGAGAGAGGGAGAGAGGGAGAGAGGGAGAGGGAGAGAAATAAAAGAGGAAAGAAAAGAGGAGAGAGAGCTAGGGGAAGGAGAGCGGGAGAGATCACTACACACACACACATGTACACACACACACACACATGCACACACACACACACACACACATACTCACGTACACACACGTTGAATCAGCAGCGGACTTAAGACCCAGGTTTCTCAGGTCCTTTGTAACCAACAGTAATTGAGTTTTCATTGCCTGTTCCTGTCTCTTAGACCCAGTGTGGCAGAGACTAGATTAAACTTTGTTCAGGCAAAGTTCAATGGCTCAGTGACTCAGTGACAATCTTCGCTCTCTCTCTCCCACTACTCTCTCCACTTCTCTCCTATCATCTCTCCCTTATGTTAAATCCTTCTCCCTCCTGTCTCCTGATTCTGCATCTTCGAACCGACTATCCTCCCTTTCTGCATCCTATGTCTTGCGCTGTCCCCTTTCCTCCCGGCCAGCTCGGCCCTCCCCTCCTGCTCCATGGCTGAGTGACTCATTGCAAGCTTACAGAACAAGGCTGCAGGCAGCTGAGCGAAAATTGAGGAAAACTAAACTTCCTGAGGCTCTATCCTCCTTTCACCCCCTCCTCTCTACCTTCTCTTCCTCTGTATACGCTGCTAAAGCCACCTGCTTTCTACCACTCTAAATTTCAAGCTTCTGACTCTGACCCTAGAAAACTATTTTCCACCTTCTCCTCCCTCCTTAATCCCACCCCCACCCTCCTCCACTTTGAAAAGAGGGTTCACGACACCCACTCCTCATTCACTCAGCCTATTGAGACCACTGGTCTCACTCACACAGAACTACCCTATGCCTTGACCTCTTTCTCCCCTCCTGCGACTAATGAGGTCTGGAAGCCTGAGAACCTGGCCTCTCGACCCCATCCCTTCCTCCCTTCTCCAGACCCCTCTGGAGACCCTCTCTGGAGACCCTCACTTCCCTCATCAACTTATCCTTGACCACTGGCTGCATCCCCTCCTCAAGAAACCAACACATCAACATATCCCTGACCACTGGCTGCATCCCCTCCTCAAGAAACCAACACATCAACTTTTCCCTGACCACTGGCTGCGTCCCCTCCTCAAGAAACCAACACATCAACTTTTCCCTGACCACTGGCTGCGTCCCCTCCTCAAGAAACCAACACATCAACTTATCCCTGACCGCTGGCTGCGTCCCCTCCTCAAGAAACCAACACATCAACTCGACTCATCTGACATGAAAAACCAGACCTGTATCCTCCTTTGTTTTCTTTCCAAAACACTGGAGCATGCTGTCTCTGATCAACTCCCTCAGAACCATCTTCTTGACCCTAACCTGTCAGGCTTTAAGATGGGTCACTCAACTGAGACTGCTCTTCTCTGTGTCACAGAGACTCTCCGCACTACCAAAGCTGACCCATACATACATAGAATACAACCCTACCTCGCACAGGAAGCAGCACAGATCCTAATCCAGGCACTTATCCCCCCGTCTGGACTACTGCAACTCGCTGATGGCTGGGTTCCCCGCTTTTGCCATCAAACCCCTGCAACTTATCCAGAACACTGCAGCCCTCCTGGTTTTCAACCTTTCCAAGTACTCCCATGTCACCCCGCTCCTCCGCACACTCCAATGGCTTCCAGTCAAAGCTCACATCCACTAAAATACCATGGTGCTTGCCTACGGAGCAGCAAGAAGAACTGCTATTGCCTACCTTCAAGCTATGCTCAAACATTATACCCCAACACAGGCTGTATCACATCAGGCCGTGATTGGGAGTCCCATAGGGCGGCACACAATTGGCCCAGCGTCGTCCGAGTTTGGCCGGTGTAGGCCGCCATTGTAAATAAGAATTTGTTCTTAACTGACTTGCCTAGTAAAATAAAGGTTACACCACTGTAATCAAACCCACGAATGCTGATGCTCCAGATACTCAACTAGTCTAAAGAAGGCCAGTTTTATTGGTTCTTTAATCAGCACAACAGTTTTCAGCGGTGCTAACATAATTGCAAAAGGGTTTTATAATGATCAACTAGCCTTTTAAAATGATAAACTTGGATTAGCTAACACAACATGCCATTGGAACACAGGAGTGATGGTTGCTGATAATGGACCTCTGTATGCCTATGTAGATATTAGTTTAAAAATCAGCCGTTTCCAGCTACAATAGTCATTTGCAACATTAACAATGTCTACACTATATTTCTGATCAATTTGATGTAATTTTAATGGACAAAAAATTTCTAAGTGACCCCAAACTTTTAAACGGTAGTATATATGAGTCCAAATAGTCTACTTGAAGGAACAAATATATGTTTTCATTTTTCAGCATATTTGTGAACTTTAATAATTGTTATACTGCATTTGATCCACTAATCTCTCAGGCTATTTCCTAAGTCCTTACCCGTCCATTCACAGCTACATCCCTCCCTCTACCAGAGTGCTCTGACTCCAGATGAATCCAGAGCTCATAAAGTGTGTGTTTGAGACCCATCCATCATGCTTGTCTGAGAGAGGGAGGGGAGGAGAGCGAGACAGGACTGAAACAAGTGTGGGCGGTGTGTGTGCGTGTGTGTGCGTGTGTGTGCGTGTGTGTGCGTGTGTGTGCGTGTGTGTGCGTGTGTGTGCGTGTGTGTGTGTGTGTGTGTGTGTGTGTGTGTGTGTGTGTGTGTGTGTGTGTGTCTGCACGTGTGTCTGCTTACGTGTGTCATTGGAGTTGTGGTTGACTCCATTCCTGGTATGCAAGTGTCTGTGTTTTGAAAGAGCGTTGTGTACGTATACCACTGGAGGCTGCTGAGGGGAGGGCAGCTCATAATGGCTTCAGCCATTACCACAAGCCCGTCCTCCCCAATTAAGGTGCCACCAACCTCCTGTGGTATGTACGTCTGAAAGTACATTTGTGTGTGCCTGCAAACTTTAAACACAAAAAGTAGGTGATATCTGGTGATATCCTGCATTTACAAAACATTATCAGTGGAGTTCGTGGCTGGTTGTTTTGGGCTTTAATAACTACTCCATCCATTTAGTATGTTGATATTCACAAAACCCCTTATTTAAGAATATTCCCAGTCCCAAATCTCCTCCACTAACCTCTGCACCACACTGAGGCCTTCCCTGTTAGGTGACTAGCCCCCACACAATTCAAAACCTAACCCTAGCTCCTAACCCTAACCCTAAAACGAACCCTAGCTCCTAACCCCAACTCTTAACGTAATTCTAACCCTGTTACTAATTCAAACCTTAACCCTAAACCCACTAGAAATAGCATTTGACCTTGTGGGGACTAACAACATGTCCCCACAAGAATAGTTAAACACGTCCACACACACACACAGACAGGATTCAAAATCCAGAGTGTTTGGATGGACTGACGGTACCTTGCTTCTATCAGATATATTAGCCATCTCTCTCTGAGGGATATTTCAAGCTAAGATGAAAAATGGAGGAGAGCACTGAGAGAGAAAAGGAGAGAAGAAGATGGATGAGGCCTATCGTAGACAAACAAAGCGCTAAACCGGGTGGAATAAAGAGAGCATTTATGAGTAGATGGAAGGCGAAAGAGAGAGAGAGAGAGAGAGAGAGAGATGGATGGATGTGGGAGGTGGTGGGCTGCTGGGAGCCCCAGGCGAGGCACTCAGAGATGGGATGGAGGCAGGAGAGGTAGAGGGCAGGGCTCTGAGCTGCTGCCCCCAGGCAAGGCAGGTGGGACAGCAGGGGGAGACTGGTGGCTCAACAGCTTGCTCCACCCTGAGGGCCCAGCAGGCCAGGAGAAAGCAGGGGGCTGGAGTAACGCTGCTGCCAAGGAGAGGGAGGCCGCTGCTGGTGGCAGCTGGTCCTGGCTCCCCCCCACCAGCAAGCAGCAGGCAGGGTGAGAAGGTCAAAAGCCAGTCGTTAGGAGGACAAAGGGAAGCACAGCGACAAGAGAGGATAATCAGCTTTTATTGAGTGCCGTTGACAAGGCTCACAGTGCTGCCGACACTGACACTACACACACAGACATCCCTTGCCCAGCGGGTGGGCCTGAGCAAAACACAAACACACGAATGCACACAGACACATACAAACGAACGCACGCACACACACATGAACACACCCACACAAACAATAACACACATTATTGGTCCATATCTGTCATTATGACCCTTCTCCTCCTTTGCTTTTCAACGCCGCGTCCCACCCCACCCCACCCCATGACCCCTCACCCTTCTTCCTTGTTTTTCAATAACGTGGTAAGCAGCCACGCGTTCAACCATCAGGGGAGTGGCTCTGCACTCCACAGCACTTAACATCAGAGATCTGCATCATGTCCTTCACTAACCTATCAGCTATCAACCACATTCTACCTAAATCTACCTCACTACTCTTTATATGATCCAAATCTAGAAATTAGAAAACAAACCACGAAAACGAGTCCTTCATTTTCATGTAAAGCCTTTCCCTAAAAACATATTGTATAATCTAAGGATTTATTTTCATATCAACACTGTACCTCTCGTATCATGCCTCTCACCATTCCATCACTGTTGTCCCACAACCTGCTTGTCAGGCTCTGGCCATAGAGAAGCCGTTGGCTCATCTATTTAGCCATGGTCAGAGCCTGACAGAGCTACTTTATCTAGTTCTGTGTGGTGTTTTGTGTTGAGTCCCCAATTAGAGGCGGCTGCTAAGCGTTGTCTCTAATTGGGGAGCCTACTTATGTTTGTATGACCCACACCTCTGTGTGGGTCATTGTCTTCCATGTCAGTCTGCGAGAGCAAGTGTATTTACGTTAAGTATATTTCATTTAAATAAATATTATTATCTCGAACTTGGTCACTTACACACCCAGTCGTGACGCTGCTTCACAGACCCAAAACCCTTCCCCACTCTACCCCATAATGTTCTATTGTGTTATAGAGCTCAGAGACACTGCATTTTAAAACAAATACAACTAATCTCCATTTACCAAAGTATCATACTCTACCCAAGTATACACACTAGTCTTGGACACAAATCCCTCTTTGGCAATGAAAACAAGATGAAAAGGACTGAAGACCAACTTCAATATCCAAATCTGGACCTGAGACATAACCAACCCTGCGTTTGTGTCGTCAATCTGCAGAGCGTGACGTGTTAAGCCCTCTCACGCGACCGGACCGTTATGTGAAACCAAAGCCTGTACCCCTCTGTTTAGTGAGGTTACAGACACACAATCAACCATGAGGGAGACAAGGAGATCGCTTCCGATTGCAGCTCGTCTCCACAAAGCATGGCATGCTAAACTCGGCTCAATCAAGCGTGGCTCTGCTGAGTGGGGCACGGGGGGGCATGGGGGGGCCACGTGGGGGTCCAGCCTGGTAATGTGATACACACATTCTCAGCCCTGCGAACATGATTGCCATGTTACTGTCTGTCTGCCTGTCTGAGTGTCTATCTCCTCTCCACCAGCCCTCGTGCCCTGCCACAACACAGAGTGAGAGAGAGAGAGAGAGAGAGAGAGAGAGAGAGAGAGAGAGAGAGAGAGAGAGAGAGAGAGAGAGAGAGAGAGAGAGAGAGAGAGAGAGAGAGAGAGAGAGAGAGGGAGAGGGAGAGGGAGGGAGAGGGAGAGGGAGAGAGGCAGGGCATCTCTCCAGAGGGTAGTGGGCAGAGAGGGTATCCATTTCCTCCCTCAGGCAGACCATCTTTCTGATTCTTTGTTCCTTAAATACTCCCAACTAGCAGGTTACTCTGAAGCATGGCCTATTGTCTTAAAAAGCTGTCAGTCTCCCCTCCACTGTGTTTAGCCATCCCATTTTACTTCCGACCTCCATAATCAAGTGCAGCAGGAATTTCTGCAACACTAATTGTCTGACTGGACTCTGCTGGAGGCCGCAAATGCTGAGGTCTGCTTCCTCTTACTCCCTCTTCCTCCTCTCCCTCTCCCCTGGGACGGCGTTAGAAGACTGTTAAAGGAAGACTGCATTACTACAATGCAAATTTACCCGTTTTTGTCCATTGAACCATCACCGTCACTGTAGTTGAATTACCCTGTAAACATCCAGGGTGATGGTCAACATTGTTCCCCGGTGAAAACAGACTTGCTGCTGATCTAAATCACATTCCTGCTTTGTTGAGAAAGGTTTGTTGGGTTTCATCATTTCACAATAAACTTTCAAAATCTATTTGATCACAATTGGAAACACACTGACAGTTTACATGTCCTTTAAATTCCAATTCCCCTAGTAGACTAATGTTAACTTTTATAACACTCTACAACTATACACATACAGTACATGATAATATGTCCCTAATTTCCCAAATTAGTTTGAATATTGTCCAATGCCTATATCAACAGGTAATCAGACTGACAGAACAGCTGTAAAACAATGCTACTGGTGTTTGTATTTAAAACCTTCCATTTTGCTTTACAGACATTGTATTTCTATTGTATTTCATTAATGATACAATTACTAAATTAATGTTTCAAAACACAATTTGAAGCATTTTTGCTAGCTATAGGACTGCTTATATATTGGAGACATTTATACAATTAAATGTATGACCAGAGTCATTTATTCTTCCAGAAGATTCTAGGATTGGTGTGAACATTTCCTACATATTCCTACATATTCTTGAGGTGTCATATTACTTTCAAACCCCTCTGTAAATAGGGCACTTAGATTGGTTTTACTCTCAGAATCGAAGGCAGATACACATACGTTCAGATTATTTTTTTTACAGACTACTATAAATATGAATCAATTACAGTTTTTTGCGATTGCTCATACACTTGTTGCAGAATTTGGCTCATTGTGTCAAAACTCTAGACGCAAGCAAATAAGACACAACACTTGGAGATAAACATCTCACTTCTATGTCAAAATGAAACACTGCAATCAAAACCTAACAATCCTTTTGCAACAAAATGATACACATATGCACCATTTTAATTACTATTTCTAAGCAGCAACAACACACTGATGTACTTTATACAAAACACTGATGTATTTAGTACTTTGTATACCTTTTTCATTTTCTCATACAGGCTTCTGTGAAAGATTGTTCCAGTCCAGTACATCTACTCACATTTCAATGAACGCAAAAATAGAAAGGCTCCAGAAGAAAATATATACAGCTTTTTTGTTGTTGTTGAAATTGCAGGTTTACAACAACAACAAAAACACAAAGAAAAGTAGAATTACAGTACAGTAATCAATATAATATGTTACTGTAAATTCACGGAAACAAAAACAATTACAGTAAAATTACAGTGCAATGGTAAACAAAAAATGGTATTGTAAGGGATTGTAAGGGATGGGGTGGATGGTTTATGGATCCCGCCTTCTGTTAGGGTCTCGCCACATCACCTCATCCACATCACATCAATGTCATCCCTGGCTAGGCAACTGGGAAAATATCGCTGACCCACCTCAATGTCTCCGCATGCCTCTTCCATTGCTTGCAGAAGAGGCAGGCGGGCATGTGGTTGGCGGTCATACACTTTCCAATGCCAAGCCGAAAAAATAATTCCTCAATCAGATTTAGAAATGGGGAGTAAGGGGTCAAGTATACAACTGTGAAGTTATTGTGGTTGGTGAACCAGTCCCTGACCAGAGCAGACCGGTGGAAAATAACATTATCCCAGATGACAACAAACCTGGGCTGCTCTGGTCCGTCCTGTACAACTGCATTATGTAGAGCATCCAGAAATATGATTATGTGTACAGTATTGTAGGGACCTAGGGTGGCATGGTGATGGAGAACTCCTTGCAGACTAATGGCGGCACACAAGGTGATATCTCCCCCGCGCTGCCCAGGGACATTCACACCGGCTCATTGTCCTATAACATTTCGGCTCCGACGCCTGGTTTTAGCTAGACTGAATCCAGCTTCATCTATGAAAATGAACTCATGAGGCTGTGCAGCTGCATCAAAGTCCAGGACTCTCTGTAAAAGAAAATGCACACACTGTACCGTGAATATGGTGTAACTCAAAACACTGGACTACAATGTCTACATTTTCACACAAGGATGAGGGTGGTGTTGGGGGGTGGGTTGGGTCAGACACATTCAATTAAACTACAAGCTACAGGCAAGGCAGGTGTCACCACAGACACCCCCCCCCCCCCCCTCCACCCCCAGAATGCTTTGTCTGAATGTACCTATGCAGAGTACCTATGCAGTGCCAATAGGACTCTACTGCCATTACTGTATTACAGTATAGTACAGTGACGCTTACTTGCATATAGTCATAGCAAAGGTCTTTGACTCTAACGCTGTTTCTCTCTCCATGTTTGCAAAGTTGTCACAAAAGAGGTGAGCTTACCTGAGGTCTATTTTTGTGCTAAGGCTCAGACTAATTGGTGTTCAATTACTGTATAACTGTTTTCATGTGTGTTTGTGGGTGTTGCCAATTTCAAGTGTTTTCCCAATGATTGCAAGAGATTTCATTCTTGAACGAAGTGTCTAAGGTAAGAAACAGTGTGTAGTGTTTTGCAAGTGTGTTGGAGAACTGCAAACAAAGTGCAAAGCAGAAAATGTGTTTGTACTTTTGGTGCCTTTGTTTAGGGCGTGGTTACAAAAATTTAGATTTTGATGCTTTTGTCTAAGCGTTCACTTCTAGATTAGATTACTGCAATGCTCTATTCTCCGGCTATCCGGATAAAGTACTAAATAAACTTCAATTAGTGCTAAACACGGCTGATAGAATCTTGACTAGAACCAAAAGATTTGATCATGTTACTCCCGTGCTAGCCTCTCTACACTGGCTTCCTGTTAAGGCTAGGGCTGATTTCAAGGTTTTGCTGCTAACCTACAAAGCATTACATGGGCTTGCTCCTACTTATCTCTCAGATTTGGTCCTGCCGTACATACCTACACGTACGCTCCGGTCACAAGACGCAGGCCTCCTTACTGTCCCTAGAATCTCTAAGCAAACAGGTGGAGGCAGGGCTTTCTCCTATAGAACTCAATTTTTATGGAATGGTCTGCCTATCCATGTGAGAGACGCAGACTCTGTCTCAACCTTTAAGTCTTTACTGAAGACTCACCTCTTCAGTATGTCCTATGATTGAGTGTAGTCTGGCCCAGGGGTGTAAGGGTGAACGGCAAGGCTCTGGAGCGATGAACCACCCTTGCTGTCTCTGCCTGGCCGGTTCCCGTCTCTCCATTTGGATTCTCTGCCTCTGACCCTATTACAGGGGCTGAGTCACTGGCTTACTGGTGCTTTCCATGCCATCCCTAGGAGGGGTGCGTCACTTCCTGTCTGGTTTGGTGGTTGTTGTTATCCCTCTATTGGTGTAGGGGCTGTGCTTGGCAGAGTGGGTGAGGTTGTATCCTGCCTGGTTGGCCCTGTCCGGGGGTATTGTCGGGGTATTGTCGGAGAGGGCCACAGTGTCTCCTGACCCCCCTGTCTCAGCCTCCAGTATCTATGCTGTAATAGTCTATGTGCCGGGGGGCTAGGGACAGTTTGTTAAATCTGATGTTATTATCCGGTGTCTTGTGTGAATTTAAGTATGCTCCCTCTAATTCTCTCTCTCTCCCACTCTACCTCCTCTCCCGGAGGACCTGAGCCTACCCGGAGGACCATGCTTCAGGACCACCTGCCCTGATGACTCCTAGCTGTCCCCAGTCCACCTGGTTGTGATGCTGCACCGTTTTCAACTCTTCTACCTGAGGGTATGGAACCCTGACCTGTTCATTGGACGTGCCACCTTGTCCCAGACCTGCTGTTTTCATCTCGCTCTCGCTCTACCGCACCTGCGCTCTATTGCACTGAAAAGCCAAGTGACATTCACTCCAGATGTATTTACCTGTTGCAACCTCCACAACTACTTTTATTATTATTTGACCCTGCTGGTCATCTATGAACATTTGAACGTCTATGAGAAAGAACTGGCCTTAATGGCCATGAATTGTTATAATCTCCACCCGGCACAGCCAGAAGAGGACTGGCCACCCCTCAGAGCCTGGTTCCTCTCTAGGTTTCTTCCTAGGTTTTGCCTTTCTAGGGAGTTTTTCCTAGCCACTGTGCTTCTACATCTGCATTGCTTGCTGTTTGGGGTTTTAGGCTGGGTTTCTGTATAGCACTTTGTGACATCGGCTGATGTAAAAAGGGCTTTATAAATAAATTTGATTTGATTTTGTAAGCAATCTGCAAAAACTGTAATAAAACTAGAGTACAATTGATGCTGTGAATGTGTTGGTTTTGCCTTTAAATTGTGTGAGTGTGTCTGGTTGCATGTTATTTGTAGCCCATTAATAAGTAATGGATGCCTTGTTTTAAGAGCAGATGCTGTTTGAACAACTGTGTGTGTGTGCGTGCGTGCATGCGTGCGTGTGTCGGTATGTAAGTGCACGTGTGTGTTTGTGGTTGTGTGTGTGTGTACGTCTGTTTTCTGCTAATGTCTGTGCAGCTGTGAGTACTCTGAGTCCGTTGGCATGTGTGGGTAATGGAAAGTGTGCAACAGCAGCAGATATTTCCAGACTGATGGCCATAGAGAAAACATCATTGGGATTGATGACCTCAGGAAGAGCGAGTGGGGGGAGGATGGTGTGTGTGTGTGTGCGTGTGTGTGTGCGTGTGTGTGTGCGTGTGTATGTGTGTGTGTGCGTGCTTGAGGCTAGGCTAATTGTAGCTCATTACACAAACTTTCATTCATTACGTTTACATTTTAAGCTCTTATCCAGAGCGACCTAGTACTCAAATACAGCAACCTTCAATCTAATCAGTTCTCTATGTCCTTTTTCATCTGCTGACTGCAAGAAAAGTAGAGCTTTGTTCAATCTTTTTCTTCACTTACTTCTTCTGCACAATTATTAATATTGGAGTATTGACACTGGCCACCAACGGGACAAGGTAACACAAGCTGTGGTAGGAAAGGCATTAATATTCACATAAACACCACACTGAGCTTTTTGACGTTTATTACTGTGCCAGTGGACTCCCTATTACATAACTGCATGCCATTGTGTTGGATGGTAATGTAATCCGGAGTTCAGGCCAAACACATATTACTTTACATGATTAAAACACACATTGATGTAACCTCCAGCATGCCAAAGTGTTTAACCTTGGGTGCACTTATGAGACAGACTGTCTTATTTTCCCTCCACAACTTTCGAAACCCACTGTGAAAATGGGCGATCAAACCGATGGATTAACCAAAATAAATTAAAGCATGAAATCCCTCCATCTTCCACAAAAGCAAATAAAAAACAGGGCCATTAGAGATGTTAGAGTAATTACTGCCATCTGCATATGAGGGTGCGCGTGCCGGACCGCCCCGGGTGCTGTTTTTATTGCGTGTCTGCCTTTATCAATTTCGCCATGCATGGGTAATGGGAAGTCTGGCAGGCTCGCAGCTAAACCGCAGCAGACAATAATATGCAAAAAGACGACACTGCTTTTGAATAATAAATGATGCGCTTTTATAGCGCCTCTTAAAACGCCTCTGATGGTACAATATGAAAAGGCTATGATAAGTAATAGTGCATTTTAAAAAGATCTAGTATATTTTTATTACTACGTTTAAAAAAAAAAAAAAAAAGCACGGAATGAGGGAGACGGGGAGGGGAAATGTGTTGAATGAGGAGGGGTTGGAGTGAGAGAGATATCAGTATGATTGCAGTAAAAGGAATGGAAGAGAAAAGCGCCGAAATTCCCTCCCAGCGAAATAACCTGCTTAATGAAAGTTTACCGTCTCTCGCTCTTTTTCTGCGCACACTTGTCTCCTCTTATGAAATATTAACTACATTGTTATATAAAGCTCTAAAGCTTAATGCCCTTTCATATTTTGCCATTGTTTTTCTTGTCCTTCTCTGCCATATCATTTTATGGGCTTTAATGGAGCTGCTTTTAATTTGGTTTACATTGTGCATCATATGCGCCTTCTGTGATGTGCAGGCAGATTGACAAATAGTCCATTTTACTCGGGGATTTGAGATCAATGGCCGGTTATACAGATTATGGCATACTTTTTCCTAGTCCTTCAGTATTCTTCATTTCTTCCGGTCGTTGTCAATGCCCCAATAGTACTCACAGGTCTTATGGTGATGGTGATGAGGATGGCGACTGAGCACAATATTTTACGTTTTTTAATAAATAGAAGAATCGGGGGTTATGCAATATGCATTGGACACAATAAATGGAAATGATTTAAACATGCACATAATGCAAGGGTCAGAGAGGGCTCTGACCCAGGAAGGGTTGTTCATGTCCACCACTAAGCGCCATGAGCTAACGTAAGTGTCCTCAGCCACTGGCTGAGCGCAGGTCTCAGTGGAATGGGGCTTCCTAGCATCAGCACTCACTAATGGTCTATTAAAATATCAACTACTTCAAAGTAAACTGATTTTTCCTCGGTCAGCTTGAATCCCCTGAAGCTAATCAAACGCGGCGGCCAGGCCCAAGGAGCATAATCGCTTTTACGCGGCAGATTACAAGGAACCACTTAGATCCAATGTCAGCAGATCGGGTGTCCTGGCGCTCCCCATTCAGTTAGCGCGTGGAGTGGAAACTCTTTCCCCCCGGTATAAATAAACGGTGTCCCCGTGCCACTCTTGACCACCAGCACAAAGTAACCTAACATATTCTTCAAAAACTGAACACTGTGCTCTGTTTAACATGAATTCGTATAACGAACTAATAGGCCTAATAATGGCAACATTTTCAATTCGTCAAAATGAACAAATACCAGGCCTATTTTTAGCCTATAGCCTAACCTGAAACATTGGCATAACAAACAGTTGCGATGCGTGTGATTTTTAATAAGCTAGTTGTTTTAACTGAAACTGAAAACGATGCCTTTTGAAAACAAAAATAAATCATGGCTTTTATGCACACAGTTTAGCAAATAGGCCCGTGCCCCTCAGGCTAATATTTAGCATTGAAACGACCAGCCACTTCGTTGGAGTGCATGGAGTTTATAATTTAGTAACAGCTGATCAACTACTAGACTATAGCCGATGCCTAATACATTACAGAAATCTGGCTTCCAAGATAAAAGCTGAAAGTAGCTATTGATATGAATCGACACGTTGAATGAAATGAAACATACATTTTTTTTACTATTATAATGTTTTACGAAATAGGCCAATGATATCCCATCTTCAGACCAACAAGGCAGGTGAGACCATCTCATCTCTTCATCAAATCAGTATTCTACGCTTTGTATATCATTAGTAACAGCCTAATATAATAATAATAATAATAATAATAATAATAATAATAATAATATAGCCTAATGTTTTTTTATAGGGCAGTAAATCAAACCATTGAACTTCCCCTCTGATTTGAGTCAAGATTACCGCTGCCCCGGTGAAAAGTCTATGGTTGTGTCCAATCAACGAATTAGTGGCTGTTGATAGTATTTGTTGGCTCCCAAGTGGCACAGTGGTCTAAGACACTGCATCTCAGTGCTAGAGGCGTCACTACAGACAACATGGTTCGAATCCAGACTGTATCACAACCGGACGTGATTGGGAGTCCCATAGGGCAGCGCACAATTGGCCCAGCGTTGTCCGAGTTTGGCCAGTGTAGGCCGTCATTGTAAATAAGAATTTGTTCTTAACTGACTTGCCTAGTTAAATAAAGGTGAAATAAATAAAAAATAAAAATATAAAATGTGCAGCACCTCCCAGTTCCCTCACTTCCCACTGGGCAAATACTGGTTGAATCAACGTCGTTTCCACGTCAGATCAACAAAAAAATGAAATGTGATGACATTGAATCAAAGTGGAAAACTGATTGGATTTGAAAAAGTAATCAATTTAAAGCTGCAATATGTAACTTTTTGGGTGACCCAACCAAATTCACATAGAAATGTGTGTTATAGATCTGTCAAGCAAGTCTAAGAAGTGGTATATATGTTCTATGTAAACTATGCCCATTCTTTAAGTTTCATTTTTGTATCTTTTACTTATATATTTCACAGTGGTTTAGATGGTACAATGATTCTCTACACTATACTTGTTTGTTTTGTCACATAAACTGAAATTAGGCAAACTATCAGAATTTTAGCAAACAGGAAATGGTGGAGGGATTTCTGCACAGTCATCTTTAAGAACATTTTGTATTTTTTTAACCTAACTTTTGACCTAAATCCAATGACATGCTTTGTTGATTTCACGTTGAATTCATGTAAGTTGACAACTCAACCAAATGTAAATCAAAAATAGAAGTTGAAATGTTGTCTGTGCCCAGTGGGTTGGCCCAGTTTTTCATAAGCCGTGGTTATGATAGTTTATAACAACACATCATTGGTGGTCAACTATAGGCCTACAGCCAATATATTAATGAATCCGCCGCAATGAACGCTTTTAAAGAAATTATGTCACTTAGGAATGTTCCCTCGCATTCAATTCAGCAAATTAAAGTTAAAACTTCAACCAATGAGGTGCAGGAAAGCTACTCTAACCAATCGGAAGAGGGACAAAGGAAACGCTATTGCGTGCAGGGGGTGTGGTGGGCAAAATAGAATTCATCCGAACTGCGATTGCCCTGCACAGGAAAGTCAGTGTGCCAAACTTCAGCAAATCGCAAATGGACGGATCCGTCAGAGCCGCGAAGGATGGTGGAAAACTCGCTGCCATAGAAAGCCATCAAACGCAAACGATCAAGCTTTAAAGGGGATAGAGCTAGATGCTTTACTCAACATAACCATTTTTACTCGTAGGCTACATCATTCTTTTTGCAACATCGGCTCTGTCCGAGGACTGCGTAAAGGTGCTGGAAAGGTTCTGGGAGCGAGAATGGAGCGGGCGCCAAGCTCAAGCCCCAGCGGCGTAAATCAGCCCCCCCAACCTGCCCAGCATGAACCTATTAGTTTCGGCATTGACCAGATTCTCAGTGGTACCGACCAGGACGGTTCACAGAACACAACCCGGAGTGGTTCAGATACTGGCAACTTCACACGTGGAGGAAGTTACCACCTCGGTAGTCCAACTGGAGCCAGTGCAGCGCCCTTCACTTCGCTTTCCGGTTCTTTCCATGGCATCGCATCATCATACGAGGAATCAAGTGCATACGGAGTGAACTTGACTTTCACCCCAGGAGGGGTGATACGCGTCCCGGCGCACAGGCCGCTGGCCGCCGCAGTGCCTCCTCCTATAGCCAGCGCTGTACCCGGGCTAGGCAGCATCAGCTTCCCCTGGATGGAGAGCAGCCAAAGATTCGCAAAGGAAAGATTCGCAGGTAAATTATCTCCATTCAATGTGTAGGATATTTTAGTTATGGAGTGGCTTAATCTGCGACTGGTTAACCGGCCATAAAAGCACATAGTTGGGATGTACTGCAGTAGGCCTGATATTCACCAGGCTGTGTACATTTCCATTTAAACTCGGTAAATTCAGGGTTTTCATAAATTCTAGCATATTATTTTTCAAAGAGGAATTTTCGTTTCACTCATGGAGTTTAAATGGATTTGACCAGGTCCACAAATATATTATACTGGGCTAGTCGAATCAGTTCACCAGATTAATTTGAATTGTAGCCTAATTCTCAAAGATTCACATTGAGGGAACATCCGGATAGAAATAAAATCAACAAGAACATAGCATGCAAACAAAATACAAACAGATCTAAATGCAAACAGGTACAAATAAGGAAACATTGAATTATTAATAATCCTACATTATTTAATATTTTAAAGTAAGGTTTAGCCTAACTCAAAGGAGAAAGTCTGACATAGAAAACAACTTTAAAACATGGGGTTTTCTCTCAAAGCGATGCATTGGGCACAACAATACTTTGCAAGTTGCAGAATTAAAACTATGTCAATATAACAATAAGTACACTTTTCATGCAGGTTTTCCACACAAATGGAAAAGCAAATATGGACTGATCACTAATATAAAAATGCAACCCGTGTTATTGTAATAAATAAACACAGGCCTATTTAAGACCAAAACTGTAGACTCCCATTAAACTATAATTATTTCAATTTGTATCAATTTAGAACCGTTTTATGAAAATAAACACATTTTATCAACATTTGGAATAATATTTCGATGTAGATCGATAGGAGGGGTGTGCTGTTATCGAAATTGCTCAGATACATTGCACAAGTGTTTCAGACTTCTTCGTAGGCTATTAGATATTAGCAACTCGACCTAATTCTGTTACTACTGAAGGAACAGTTTTTGCTTTGATTTTGAATCCTGCGTGTGTGTGTTGCTAAACGGGACATATTATAATGCTAAGTGTATTAGGATTAGGATTATTATTATCATGATTATTGCTACAATTTGGCCTATTATTACTATTATTACTATTATTATTATTATTACTGTTATTGTTTCCACATATACAGTTGTTGCAGTATTTTAAAGCCTGACACAATTATTTATTTATATGTCTGTTTCTATTTAGTCAAACTTAATGTTTACATGGAACATCTAAATTAACTAAGAGTATAAAATACTTTTAAGTGACTCTGTTATTCCTTTATTGAGAGAAATGAACGCTGAAACAGATAATTGGCCAATACTTATGGTAGGCCATCTGTTTGCCATTGTCACGTTCTAATAAAATAATTGTAAATTGGACACAAAATAGGAGAACCTCTTCATCTGTAACGGAAATGATTTCTCCCGGTCTGTGTCCCAGTGGATGCCCTGTAACATTTATCAGAACCTTTGTTTTTGTTCTGGGGGGCACTACGTAAAGTGTCATTAATATTGCAAGAGGGTTATATATGATAGCCTGTCAGCGCTTTGTGACAGAAGGAAGAAGCTCTTCAGAAACGGATGGGAAAAAACACTCAACCTCTTTTCATCGACATCCTCAGCATTATTGACTGTCAACGTATGTACATATACTGAATATACAGCACTGTTACAGCAACGTCTGCTACTATTAGGCAATAACCCATTGTGTAAGAGGAAATATAATACAAAGATCTGAATTTTGAGCAGTACTTTTATCAACTAACTATGGATTAAGACTGAATTGATCATTTTGCCATGTTTCAAAATAGATAGTAATAAGTTAAACGTATGCTCAATTTGGCTTTTGCATTGATTAGAATTAGATTAGAATTATTCAATTAAATAAATCAGCCTCTAAAGACCCGTAAAACACCTATAAAACCTATTCAGCTGTACTCAAACATTCCAGCTCTATGAGAGAGAGCTGAGGGTGGTATTTAGGTCAAACCAATGAACTTTGTACTTTTCTTTTGATTATAGTATCAATTTAGAGATTTCAATTCAGACTACAATGTCTTTCAACTAATTGAACACAATATAAAATCCTGTGAACCTGTGCATGACCTGCTTTCTTTGTTTGTCTGCCCCCAATACACCCCCCCCCCCCACACACACACACACACGCATGCACACACACACAGCTGCACTGACGCCATTCACAGTGACCCGGCGGATTGGTCACCCCTACCAGAACCGCACCCCCCCGAAGAGGAAGAAGCCGCGGACGTCTTTCTCCCGGGTGCAGATCTGTGAGCTAGAGAAACGCTTTCACAGACAGAAGTACCTGGCCAGCGCTGAGCGGGCCGCTCTTGCCAAGACCCTCAAGATGACCGACGCACAGGTCAAGACCTGGTTCCAGAACCGCAGGACCAAGTGGAGGTAAGACACTGGGCTGGAGATGGGGATCAGTGGAAACAGATGAGGATGAGATGTTTTCCGAGTGGTTTCTCTGGAGAAAGACGACGATCTAGTCCTCATTTACTCTAAAGTTACATTTCTGATGTCAATTTTCAATTTGAAGAATTATAGCTTGAATACAATATCCGCAGTAACTTTTAGTTCTAATACATGTTATGGAGGTGTGTTAGGTCCCTAGCTAACTGTGTATCAATGCTAATGGGCACCCAATAACGCAGGTGCGCTAACCCTAACAGGCATATTGACTCCCCTCTATGTTATTGTACAGCCCACCATCTCTACAGCAGGGCTGGCAATCTTTTGAGCTCAAGGGCCACATTGAGATTTCGAAATTCAATGGAGGGCCGCACAGATTTTTTTCCCACAGATTTGTTAGCCAAAAAAAGGGCAGTCATTAGAAAACACTGTATATAGGTCCACTATAATTTCTACATACTTTCTTGGGCCTCCCGAGTGGCACAGCGGTCTAAGGCACTGCATCGCAGTGGTAGAGGCATCACTACAGACCCAGGTTCGATTCTGGACTTTATCACAACCGGCCGTGTTCAGGAGTCCCATAGGGCAGTGCACAATTGGCCCAGCTTCGTCTGGGTTAGGGGAGGGTTTGTCCGGGGGGGCTTTACTTGGCTCATCGCACTCTAGCGTCTCCTTGTGGCGGGCTGGGTGCTTGCAGGCTGACCTTGGTCGTCAGTTGAACAGTGTTTCCTCTGACACATTGTTGTGGCTGGCTTCCGGGTTAAGCAGGCGGTGTTAAGAAGCGTGGTTAGGCGGGTCATGTTTTGGAGGACGCATGACTCGAACTTCGCCTCCCAAGCCCGTTGGGGAGTTGCAGCGATGAGACAAGATCAAAATTGGGGAGGAAAAGGGGGTAAAATAAAATAAAAACAAATAAAACATATTTTCTGTCTAGTTTTAGACGTTGAAGCCGGGAGTATTTTTCTACTCAAACCTCCAGCCGGCCGGATAGAATGGCCTTGCAGGCCGGATCCAGCCCACGGGCCATAGTTTGCCCACCGCTGCAGTCAGAACACAAGTCTAGGGACAGTCCATGGATTATGCTTTTCCTAACACCGTTCACTCAGCTCTATAGAGTGCCATTAATATTTGACTAAGTGTTTGGATCAAAGATTTTGTGACATATAGAAAATATGGCTTGACAGTTTTGAAGATAAAACATTCAGATGCAATAGCTTAACCTATGAAATATTAAGTGGATCACTTGCAAACCCACACAATCAAATGTAATGTAGGCAGCACAATAAATTGGGATGTTATATCATGAAGGAGCATTTCTGGAGCATAGCAATAAACCTCAATACAATATACAGTGTAAAGAGAGTTAGTTTGAAAGAGTGTTGCCAAGGTATGGCTCTAGTGTCATCTGTGTCAGAATGGTTCAGTGTTAAGATGTGCGTACTGAAGTAGGCTTACCATTTGACTCATAAAAAAAATGAGTTAACGTATCTTATGGAGGACTAGGCTAAATCTATGTCAGCTATGTTGACACACATATCTGCATTTATTTGACAAAGAAACATATAGCCAACAAGTGTAGAACTAGCCTACTACATGGTAATATCAATTGTGTACCGCAGTTTCCGCAAGGTCTGAGCAAAGCGAGGGACAGCTAACTTTCCACAATTCTACACATTTTGCTATGGGGCAAACAGAAAAATTTGTTTTATAGCTAATCTCATGTTATTTTACGCATTTTGCCATGAGGCTAAGAGAAAATGCTGCACTTTAAAATATAATTTCATGCAGAGAGAAAAATGTGCAGTTTTATGCTGTTCTACACATTTTGGTAATAATGCTGAGATAATTTTGAATTTTTAAAGGGGTTGTGGTACGCCAGTGGATAATATCATTATGAAACGTAGCCTATCCAAACCTACCATATAGGCTAAGCATTTATTTTGTCCGGTCATCAGCTGCGGGCATGCTCACAGTAGCTTGGGTAGGGGTCTACACACTGTCGAAAAAGCTCAGCGCAAATGTATCAAATGTGAATACATGCAACATTGTAGCCTATTATAAAACAATTCGGTGCACGATTAACGGCACTGAAATACACTGAGCTTTTTTATATTTCCAGAAAAATGTGCTTACTTGATGATACTGTCGCCTTGTCTAGCTACTGCTTGAAAATGTCAAAGGTCAAACAACAATTAATAAATAACCAATTTGATAGGTTTGCAAATAATCAATATTTTACTATTTTTATAACGAATAATAATATTTATTATAGTGCTTTCTGCAAAATATACACAGAAAGTTATGTTGTCTATATTATCTGCACGATTATCTGCAAGAGTTGCTCAATCTTGAGTGCAATAATGTGCAGTCATGTTGTTTGGCAACATTGCTTAGTGTCCTCTCTGGTTTCTCCCATGAGTCATTATGGCTCATGTCAGTATGGTGTCTCTTCTGTTCTACTCTATCAACCATGTGATAGCTGCTGACAGGTGGTTGTCATCAGTGTCCCTGTTCTAATGTTGGCCTCGATGTCTCTGGGTGCATCACATTTTCTCTCTGTACAACCAATTCCTTTAACAGTGAATCTTAATAAGTGTCCCGTCTACGTCTGTTCCGTCCCTGTCCTCTCCCTACCCGCCCTGTCTTCGTTGCCAGGCGACAGACAGCTGAGGAGAGGGAGGCGGAGCGTCAGCAGGCCAATCGTCTGATGATCCAGCTGCAGCATGATGCCTTCCAGAAGTCCTTGAGTGACTCTGTTCCGTCCGATCCACTCTGCATCCACAACTCCTCCCTTTTCGCCCTGCAGAACCTGCAGCCGTGGGCCTCTGAGGAAGCAGCAAAGATGGGCCGTGTCACCGCTCTAGTGTGACAGGGACAGGGTGGGGCCCCTCTGGACATTACACACTCGGACTGGCCAAAATGCTTACTGACTGATATCTAAGAAACTGCACAAAGGTGATCGGTGAGCAAATTGAATTGAATGATTTATTATTGTCCTTCCAGAACATAGCCAAAGTGTGTCTGAGGGAATCTGAAGATGAAAGATATGATCTGGACATGCAGAATGTTTGCTGGGCCCTTTGTGTCAGATACATCCTGGGTGGTAGCCTATTGCCTGTGGTGATGTACGTGACACACGTCACTGAGCCAGCCCCATAATTCCAAACGACATATTGACTGACTGACAGATTGGCTAATTTGTTCCTCCCACGTCCCATCTGTTCCTTCATCACTACAGTTACACAATCAGCAATGTGCCCCTGCATCTCAGAGCGACCAGTCTGAAAAGGATGAGAAGATGGATGGGAAACGGAGAGAGAATACCCTAATGTTCTGAGAATATATAAACCATTGTTGTTGCATGGAATCAATCTCATCATCCTCCCATTGAATTACATCTAATTGTTTCCTCTTTAGACTGCTAGTTAGCAGGGTTTTTGTATTGGGTGGAGACGGACTTAGGCAACACTGATCTTAGAAAGCCACTGATTGCATTACATGCATTGATTCCAATCTATTAACACTCCAAAGCTCAATTAGGGGGCATAACTACATTTGAATAAGGCAAACTATAAAACCAGATATCCACAAGTGAGATATTGTAGGGTCGACTGCTTACTGTTCTATTGGGAAAGTGTTTAGTGATGTCTGGACAAACCAGATAAGTGCTACCTCTTTAAACAGGATCCAGCCAGAACACTAGCAAGACATATACTTTGTTTTTATAATGAATTGAAGGGTTAATATACAGCCCAAGGGCTATTTTAGAATAAGAATATTTGCCAGTGGGACATGAAGCAATCAAGTAAAAGAGGAAGCAAATTATTTATAGTGTTGTTTTATTCATGCCAGGCTGGACCCATTCACTGGGAAGAGGGGTGCATGAGGGTGAGAAGTGGCGAGTCTGGTTGACGTAGTTCAAATGTGGTGTAAAGGATCTGTCTTATGAGTCATCTGAGAATATTTTACGCAGTGTAATAGATGGATGGTAACAGGATGTCTCCCTATGTATCATACTTTGTATTTGATAAATATGTAAATAACTAAACAAAACCTAATAATAAAAAATTCATTCTCTTGTTTTAGCTTTGAATCACTATTTTCCAGCGCCCTGCCATTGGTTTCCATAGCTACTGTATTGTTTACATTGAGTGGAATATCTGCAGGACACGCTCATTACACTCAGATACAATGCAAACAAAACAGCACCATAAAGATCAATACCACTAACGTTCTCTAGCACACAAACACATTGACCAGGGCAGATTTCGCCTACGACAGATCTAAGGCACTTACAGGGGGTGAGAGGAGATCCAGAGACCATAAAAAGGCTCTTCCCATTAAAGCCCCCCCCCCACTGAGTGCTGTTGACTCACATTCAGCTGACCTGGGGGGGATGGATAGGTCTCAGTGCTGTGTCCATTATGAATGTGGTGAGAGAAAAAAAAGGGACATAAAAGATAACCCAGCATCCCTTTATAAAGCTGCAGAATCAACAATAGCTCTTTAGATAGTAGGCCTATTCATACCCATACACACTAGAGCTGAGCAGACATGATGGTGGAAAAGGACTAACCCTCTTCCTGATAGTCTGAGAGGCCATTAGGGAGAGCAGACATTAATAAAGCCTCTTTGCTCTGGCTAATTGATACAGGAAGTCTCCTGACCTCCTGGACCTGCTCCAGGTCTGGGGGGAGAATGAGATGAGATCACCCCTCAGGGATGCAAAGGAACCAAGGCTGTCAGCAAAGGGCTTACTTATACACCAGCTCCCTCTGCTGGCCAGTCTATACGGACCCACAGGGGAGAGAGATTCTGTGGCATTCCAAACACACTGACTCCTGTGTCTGTGGATGCAAATAATATATAATATGCATATTGGTAGTTGGGGTACTGGCTGGTGTCTTGTGTTTGATCAAGGTGGTGGAGAATGTGTCTACCTGTCAGATACTTTGAACAGAGCTAAAGCCATACTTCAGTGTCCTTCCACAAAATGTATAGGTCCCTCAGGCATTGTGTAAATGTTAACAAAACACGTATGTCAGATAGCATATATCTATGCATTAAGCATACCACTAACAGTTTCCAATAGATTGATAGGTTAGAATTGTTTTTAAAAGTAGAAATATGCTTGCATTGAATTTCCCCTCCCTGTTGCACACAAGCTTCCATTACCCCCTTCACAGAGTGCAGCACCTCAGATGTAAAAATTTATAAATATACAGGTTCCACTTCTGTGAATCAGTGTGATTGCAGCTTTAGACATCTCTGCATTGCAGCATTAGCAACAACGGATGGGATTAAATGGGAACACATTCTAAACTGCATGACATTAATCCTTATTTATTTTCAGACAGTACTGCAGGCTCATGTAGAGGGTTTCAACAAAGCCTTCACACTGGAAATTGTATCATCTCGTCAACCATCAATAACACGAAACCAAAAGTTAATCTTCCACATAAACTTTGTAGATCACAATATTTGTGCGGATGAAGAACAGTTCATATACTTTATGTATAACAACTCGACAGAAGAGTAATTACGTGGTTACAATTCAGGTATGACAATATGAACATGTTTTACTTTCAAATGACATTCATGTCACGTGAATTAGCTGCTTTAGCCTTACTGCAAAAAATATAAACTTGTGAGAATTACTTAAAACCTTTGAACAGTTATATTAACACAATGCCTGGACAAATGTTAATGTCGCAGACCTTGAGGAGCCTACCCTCTGGAAGGGAAAGACGCGCGTTGACAAACTCAACAGCTTATGGATGACATGGAACGGGTTAGCAATCATTAAATAATTCAAAAGGAACCGATATCTTTCAAAATGCCAGAGGGACAGTTCTCTGACACCAAATGACCGGACTTCAAAAATGTGACGTACAACACAGTATCAAGGAGTTCATTTTCAAAATCCAAAGTTCCAAGTGGGTTTTTCCAGGTCCGTCCCCATGAAAGCCGGAATATCACCACCACCTCCCGTCCTCTTTGAGAGGATGAGGATGCTGGTAGGGCCTGGGGTGATGGGGCTCAGCCCTATTAGCTCCACACACGCTAAATGCTGCAGCAGTTTAGAGTAACAGAGCACAAGGCATCGAATCAAGGGCCAGGGGGTGAAATTGGTAAGATGGCAAAAGTAAATCAAAACTAAAAAAAAAGGCTTTAACAAAAATAGTTATTTGCTGTCTTCCACAGTCTGTCTCCACTTCCACAGTTCCTCTATGGTCTGAAAAAAGATTAGGGGAAACATTTACTTAAGTATAATCATAATTGTGGTATTGTAACTGTCAGAAAACATTTCATTAGTGAGAGCTCAGAACTTCTTAGAGGTATTGGTGTGGTTTTCTCATTGCTGATCAAAACCAAAATAGTCTTCATTGCTCTGGATTCCCCGAAAGGACTACGTTTGTCATTCCCCAAACATTCAATTTAAACTGTGTTCTTGACAGACAAATGTCCCCGAGCAGCATTTACATACCTTGGTTTCTGTGACTCTGAAGCTGTTCTTCACAAAGCTCTCGAACTTGGGCTGGAGTTTAGGCAACTTCACTCCCTGAAATAGCAAGACATTTGTATAGGTATTAAGATGTGACAATATACAACTTCAAACACTTGGGTTCGCCCAGTCTTTCAGTTAACAGCTCTTTAGCATACATCAAATAAAATCAGCTCATCCAATCTCATCACTGTAAGGTGGCCTGTGTATGCATTTCCAGATGATATCATATACATGACATTTCTCGTAATCCAACAGACACCAACCTTCTTCACAGTTGCCATCATCTTGGCCTTGAGCTCAGGGACGGTGAAGACTGGTTTGGGGGTCTGGGGAGTTTTGGGGGTTGTTTTGGGGGTCTGTCCATTTTTAGGAGTCTGTACACCCTTGACCTTGTTGTCAGGAGTCTTTGCCTGTGAAAACAAGACTAATTGTTAGACAAGACATGTAACATTACACACATACATCACTACAATAATGCTATCAGAAATGGAATTGGCCATCTTTAGTCTCAGTCTTTTGGTAAGCAGTGTTGAAAATGCATCAGTAGACCATCAGCTCAACAAATATCATCTTCGACTAGACGCCATGTGATAGTAGGGTAGAAGATGCGCAAGAGGACTAACCGGTTTTCCGGTTGGTGTGTTGGCTTTAGGGCCCTTTCCATTGTGTGCAGGAGTCTGAGGTTTGGACGGAGTCTTCTTAGCCTGAGAAAAACAGTATTGTGTCAAATTATCTTCGCTTTTTCCAGGGTCGAATGAGTGTAGCCTTAAATAAAAACGCACTCACCTTAACAGGAGATTCTTCAGCCTCACTCTCCTCTTCATCCTCATCATCCTCCTCATCCCTAAAGAGGCGTCACGTTACAAGTCAACTCTTTATAAAACCTAACAGAGGAGCAGCTTAGTCAAACATTACACTTACTCCTCATCATCGTCGTCATCATCTTCATCATCGTCAACATCCATCTTCATCTTTTTCTGTGAAGGAGAGAAAGGGAAGGAGGTAAGGATGTGTCTAGCAAGAGCAAAGACCGGAGAACATTTGAAGAAATGGGAGTGGCCATCTTTAGTCTCAGTCTTTTGGTAAGCAGTGTTGAAAATGCTTCAGTGGACAATCAGCTCAACAAATATCATCTTTGACTACAGAGGCCAATGCGATAGCAATGCAGCAGATATGTACACTGCCTTGAAGGCCAGTAGTCTGGACTAACCTGAGATTTAAGTGCCGGTGCCGACGCAGGCCTTTTTTTTGATGTTTGTACCTCCTCTTCCTCCTCTTCATCTTCATCCTCATCGAAAGACTGGTCTCCTCCCATCACTGGTGGAGTAACACTTTGCGTTAAATTTGAGTAGATAGGATACGACATCCTCAAAGGCTAAAATCACTTCCCTTTCTGAGAGAATTGTAAAGGCTATCTTCAGTCTCAGTCTTTTGGTAAGCAGTGTTGAAAATGCATCAGTAAACCATCAGCTCAACAAATATCATCTTCGACAACTGATGCCATGGCAGCACTAAAGAAACCATGGTGGCAACACTGTCCTATGATAAAGTCATACTCACTGACAAGGTGCTGGCCACTGATGTGGATTGGCCCAGAACCAGCCTTGAGACGGAAAACTGCTGGGGGTGTGATTGCAAACCCACCAAGACACACCTGCAACACACAATTAACTCATTAATTAAAATGAACTCTACACTGGCCAAACAACCACAATGTCCCACTCAGGGATGGCATAGATATATTGAAGTCTCTCTATGTTTGACTACTCACACTTGGCAAGGTGGAGGGTTTGAGTGAAGCCAGCACAGCCTTCACCTTCTGACCCTCTGTGTCCTGTCCTTCCACCTCCACGATGTGCAGCTCATCTTTGGTGCTGAGGTCCACACACAGCTAAGAGCAATCAACAAAAGACACCAAGTTTAGAAATAGTTTATCATACATAAGAAAAGGATAACCGGAAATATTTTAATATGTTATCCTATTTTACCAGTACACCCTTACCATTCTTAAGTCCAGCTGGTGCTCAAAGTCATCCTCTTCTGGGTTGAAGACAACATCCTTCCCAGATTTCAACTCGCACCCTGTTGAGAAAAAGGGTAAATTCTATAAGAGAAAATACATTGCTATCAACAAAGTGATGGGGCAACACATACTTGTGGGATGCCATGCTTTAGTTGCAGGCTTCTCTAGACATTTAAATAGATTCAACAAAACAAAAAAAAGACTAAATTGAAGACGGACATGTTTAAATCCGTTTGATTTCTCCTTTGGCGGGAGAAAATACATGCACCCAAACTGGGCCTGTGCGATTAAGGCTGCCTACCCTGGATTCTTAAAAAGGTCGACTGAGGTGAGGCAAACACGTGGGTAACCAAACCACTTGGTTGAAAGACCATGTGGACCCTGACCATGTCAAAGAAACTAGCTCGCTAACTATGTAGGTAGACAGACTATTAACCAACATAATTATAATAAGACATCACATGCCACATTTAATTTAAAACCAGTTATTTTGTCTAATCATAATTTGAATATGGAACAGTTAACCTCAACTCCCTAACAAAAGTATGCAATGATCAATGTACTTACAATCCTACTTTCATCAAGTGGAACAATTACAGATAAACATAACTTTAGCCAACGCTAGTAATTTGGCAATGTTCACCAAATCGTGTTCCGCCGCATGGACATTTTCTAGAGGGTCTCGTGCGCCATCTTTAAATAAAGCACGTGTTGAAAAATGTGATACGCTTGGAGGGGTACCTAGCCAGTGAGAAGTTGATGTCCATCACAGTTAACGTTACCACATCAAATAAAATCAGCCAGAGCACAAACACCCTAAAACATATCTAATATTTTAACAAATTTGGTCTCAAGATGCTTTGTCTAATTAGCTAGGATGGCTACCTAACTATGGTAGCTCACTCATACTAACTACCGGCTAGCTGGCTAACGTTAGCGAAGTTCTCTTGGCGAAACAACTAGGGTTGACAACTGGGTAAGTAATGTCCATTCCCAAATAGTGTAATGCAATAATATTTAGATCATAAGTTGATGAAATTCCGACATGCTCCCATTACCACTAGTTAGCTAAGTGTGCTAACATTAGCTGGCTGTACCTCGTGTTTCCGGTGTGGTGTAAAGAATATATATTTGTCTAGCTACAGTAGGTACCTTGCCGATATATTTATTAAATTGAAGTTATTCCGAAAAAACTAAAAATGATATATGTTCAAATAGAGAGTATCTCACCATAGAGAAAGGTCTGTGGTCCCATTTGTTCCTCGTCCAGCCCGTTCATTCTTTATTTTATTTTACTTACACCGAGCCCCTCCAAGGAAAAACTGAACGGTCCCCTCACTACGCAGACACCATACCCGGGCTCAATTACCACGCCTTCTTTCTTCTTCTTCTACGTTATTATAGCATTCCGCAAACACACATTAGAGGTGCATGGCGCCACCTACTATGTGGGGTGAAAAACGGGGGAACTTCAACGAACACGGGGAAATAGGGAAAGGTTGACAAAAAATACTCATATTATTCCCCCAAAATGTACAAAACAAAAATCTATACACTCCTTTAGTCAGATTCAAATATCTGCTCAAATCCCTACAGGCTCTGGGGCCTGAAAGGGAAGAGCATTTTCAGACAGTAGTCCCTGCAATGTTTCTGCTGTGAAGCCCTGCAGACCCCAAAACCTTTTAGCCACATTCACTATTATATCTAGTTTCTTTGATTTCTTATTTGTTTAGCCCAGTACAGTTTATCATCTGCACAATAAACGCTACAGAATCTATGAAGTTAGATGTGTTTCTTTATTCTGTAAGTGTGTTTAACACAATCAGTGCGTATATTCAACATACATTTCAGTGTGTCAAATCGGAGGGCGACATCGTTGATATATATAGAGAATAGAGTTGGCGCAAGAATTAACCCTGTGGCACCCCCATCCTCTGGCAGTCTCTATGGGGGTGCCAGAGGGTTAATTCTTGCGCCAACTCTATTCTCTATATATATCAACGATGTCGCTCTCCTCTGGCAGTCTCTATGGGGGTGCCACAGGGTTAATTCTTGCGCCAACTCTATTCTCTATATATATCAACGATGTCGCTCTCGCTGCTGGTGACTCTCTGATTCATCTCTACGCAGACGACACCATTCTGTATACATCTGGCCCCTCTTTGGACACTGTGTTAACTAACCTTCAAACAAGCTTCAATGCCATACAACACTCCTTCCATGGCCTCCAACTGCTCTTAAACGCTAGTAAAACTAAATGCATGCTTTTCAATCGAACGCTGCCAGCACCCGCCCACCAGACTATCATCACTACTCTCGACGGGTCTGACTTAGAATACGTGGACTCCTACAAATACCTAGGCGTCTGGTTAGACTGTAAACTCTACTTCCAGACTCACACTAATCATCTCCAATCCAAAATGAAATCTAGAATCTGCTTCCTATTTCGCAACAAAGGCTCCTTCACTCATGCTGCCAAACATGCCCTCGTAAAACTGACCATCCTACCGATCCTTGACTTTGGCGATGCCATTTACAAAATAGCCTCCAACACTCTACTCAGCAAATTGGATGTAGTCTATCACAGTGCCATCCGTTTTGTTACCAAAGCCCCATATAATACCCACCACATGCTCTCGTTGGCTGGCCCTCATTACATATTCGTTGCCAAACCCACTGGCTCCAGGTCATCTATAAGTCTTTATTAGGTAAATCCCCGCCTTATCTCAACTCGCTGGTCACCATAGCAACACCCACCCGTAGCATGCGCTCCAGCAGGTATATTTCACTGGTCATCCCCAAAGCCAA
Organism: Thymallus thymallus; assembly: GCA_023634145.1. Taxonomy (NCBI): domain Eukaryota; kingdom Metazoa; phylum Chordata; class Actinopteri; order Salmoniformes; family Salmonidae; genus Thymallus; species Thymallus thymallus. The sequence goes on along the minus strand of CM042391.1, from coordinate 6,203,124 downwards.
CACCTCCTTTGGACGCCATTCCTTCCAGTTCTCTGCTGCCAATGACTGGAACGAATTACAAAAATCACTGAAGCTGGAGACTACCATCTCCCTCAATAACGTTAAGCATCAGTTGTCAGAGCAGCTTACCGATCACTGCATCTGTACATAACCTTCTGTAAATAGCCCACCCCACTACCTCATCCCCATATTTATTATTTTTGCAAGTTTGCACTCCAGTATCTCTATCTCTTTTTGCACATCATCATCTGCACATCTATCAGTCCAGTGTTAATGCTAATTTGTCATTTATTTCTCCACTATGGCCTATTTATTGTCCTACCTTCCTAACCTTACTACATTCGCACACTCTGTACATATATTTTCTATTGTGTTATTGACTGTACGTTTGTTTATTCCCATGTGTAACACTGTTGTTTTTGTCGCACTGCTTTGCTTTGTCTTGGCAAGGTCGCAGTTGTAAATGAGAACTTGTTCTCAACTGGCCTACCTGGTTAAATAAAGGTGAAAAAACTATAAAAAAATAAAAAAAACTCACAAATTAAATAATAATGATCTGTGAATATATACAAATATTTCGTAAATTGATAGAGAAATGTGTATGTTTAATGTTAATGACTAAGATGTTTCACCATGAAACTAAGTAATGTGTAAGATGTATTAGAATTACAAGATTATGATTCTAAGAATGTGGGAACACAGACAATGTTTAGACTAGGTTAGAATGTTACCATTTGGTAAATGAGTCAGGGAGTGGTTAAGATAATGAAGGAGAGGAGATCATTTGTGAAGGCTTAGGCTGGCAGGAGATTAGCCATAAAAGTTTACAAACCCCATCAATCAGAGTGGGGGTCTTGTCCTTCTGAGGTGGGTAAACATTAGCAACTGAGGGATGTCTTTGAGGGGAGTGACCTGAGATAACAGGACAGTGTCTTTGAAGGCAGACCGTGAGGACTTACAGGCCACAAAACAGGGTGAGGGCTTGGCTGTGACTGCTTGGTATAATTTCTTCTGTGTATTATTTCTTTCTGTAGAACTTTCTCTGAATAAAGACTGACCATTGTAAAGCTGAAACTCTCTCTATATTATTTAAACAAACTGAAGGAATTACAACCTTCAGGATACAGATAGAGTTAAAAAGTTCATTTAGAAGATTGGAATAGAAATTATCGTGACATAAACAAAACCATCATTCGTGAATATGTAAATATATTTCACAAATTAAACCATAATCTTGAATATGTAAAAAAAAATTCACAAATATTCACCATAAGTCATAAATAAATCCATGATCTGTAAATATATTTAACATAACTCACAAATAAAGCTACAATTTGAACAAATGTAGAACGATTTGTGAGCAAATGTTCAGGAATCCCTAGCATTTACAACTGTGGAAGGTGCATTTGTGACACCCGGTTAAACTGCGTCCCTTGAGAAGGCAATGAACCCAATCTAAAACGGGCAAATCAGGAAGTTCAGCTGCCCTTTAAGATTCTGCATCACTTAAGGCAGACACAGGGCGCTCAAGCTGTTTGTTTCAATAGTCTGGTTCAGAAACAAACCCTACATTTTAATGTAGAAATCTGCCCAAGGGTCTTTGCTCAGCAAACCTTTCTAATCCAGTTTGCTGGGGTTTAGTCTATAACGGAACACTAGCTATAGTGTTTTGTTCAGTCTGCAATAATAGCTATAGTCTTTGTTTTGTCTGTAATAGTAGTCAATGTAACAATGATGGGTTCAATGCCCTCTTGTCCAGCTATTTTAGACATAAGGAAGCAATTTGTGAGTTTGTTTACTTGACTGTAGTGCTGCTAAATGCACTTGAAGGTGTGTGGCATCCCAGTTGTTGTTGGTTAGCTAGTTAGCTACTTAACCCCAAGTTGACAGTAGTGAGTTCTAGCGACAATAAAATAGTAAACCATTTCTCAGAGGTCAGAACACTCAAGAGACAAAGCACAGCCCCAAAGCATTGGGAGTGGCTAACAAGCTGTTGCATGGTTTGAAAACCAGGCATTGCTTGCAACCAAGCCTAAATGGAACTGAAAACAGCCAGATGAATGAACGTTTTTAAATCAGATAACATTACAATTTATTTCCGCCACACCAGTCGGGAAAGAGTGCTTTGTTCTGCAAACAAATTACATATTGAAAAATATGATTTGTAACATTTATCATTAGATCACCAATTCAGGGTTCTTCATAATTGACACATTCCAGAATGAACAGTTAACTAACTTTGTTTGTTTGTCTAAACAGCTGACGAGATCACCTGTGAGCTTTCGGTGGTGGTCAACATTAGCTAGTTAGTGCCACTTCTAATGGTGACTAACCCCCTTCCGTACAAATTTAAACAACCGTGGCATTCAAATGAAGCTGCAATGAAAATGAATCAAATCAAATCAAATGTTATTTGTCACATGCACTGAATACAACAGGTGTAGGTAGACCTTACAGTGAAATGCTTACCTACAAGCCCTTAACCAACAATACTTTAAGAAGTTTTAAGAAAAAAATAGAAAATAAAAGTAACAAATAATTAAACAGCAGCAGTAAAATAACAGTAGCGAGGCTTTATACGGGGGCACCGGTTAGTTGAGGTAATTGAGGTAATATGTACATGTAGGTAGAGTTAAAGTGACTATGCATAGATAATAAACAGAGAGTAGCAGCAGTGTAAAAGAGGGGTCTGGTAGACCTTTGATTAGCTGTTTAGGAGTCTTATGGCTTGGGGGTAGAAGCTGTTAAGAAGCCTTTTGGACCTAGACTGCGGTAGCAGAGAGAACAGTCTATGACTAGGGTGACTGGAGTCTTTGACAATTTTTTTAAGGTCTTCCTCTGACACAGCCTGGTATAAAGGTCTTGTATGGCATGAAGCTTGGCCCCAGTGTAGCGCTTCTCTCGCAGATTAAAAACAAGAAAGGAACAGGGACAGGGGGATACCTAGGCTGCGTTTCAAACTCAAAAAGACACCCTCCTCCACTTACCCTCGCCTTATGCCCTTGGGGGAATCCCTGTCACCATCTTGGCTGTCGGTCCAAACGAGGGTGGGTGGAATGAGCCTGCTCTGAGGACCGCTTTCCGCAAAGGGCTGCGTACTGAGGTCCAAATGGAGCTGGCATGTGTAAGCCATTCCATGCCGCTGGAAGCCTACATTGCCTGGACCATAGCAATTTATTTACTGGACCATAGCAATTTACGGGCAGCTCCGGGAACACGACCGTCTGTTGCGCCACTCTCATCTCCCTCATTGCGAGGTGGAGACGGTACCAGGGTGGATGGATCTGAGAATTACAGGACTCTCCGCAGAGGAGAGAGAGAGCCTGAGTCGACAAGGTCTGTGCCTGTTCTGCGGGGAGAGGGGGCATTTTAGGAAGCAGGAGGGGGATGGGTAGCCAGACTGCACAATTGGGCACAGTAGGTGCATTGCGCATATGTAATATTTCCAGCCCGTTCTGTTGTCCGATTGTGTTGTCTGGTGGCTTCCCCTCTCATGTTTCTACAGCTTTGATCGACTCCGGTGCGGCAGAGAGTTTTATTGACCGATCTCTGGTGGACTCCATCCGGCTGCCGCTCTGCCGTTTGAGAACCTTGATGCCCATTCAAGCTCTGGACGGTCGGCCTGTGGGATCTGGTTCCATTACCCATGTGACCCGTCCCCTCACTCTCACCATCCAAGGCTGCCATCGAGAGAGACAGGAATTGTCATCTTCCATCCATCCGGTCATCCTGGGACTTCCATGGCTCCAGCAACATGACCCGAACATCTCCTGGAACACATGGAAGATGCTGGGATGGTCACCGAGATGTCGGAGGACCTGTCTGACTGCGACGTGTGGTGCCACGTCGGTGGAGAGCATCGTAAAGAAGAAGGATAGGGGGCTTCGGCCATACATTGACTATCGGGGACTGAACGCCGTGACTACTAAGGTCCGGTACCCAATGCCCCTCATTCCTGTGGCCATAGAGCAGCTGATGGGGGCGCGCTTCTTCAAGAAGTTGGACCTCCGGAGCACATACAACCTTGTGCAGATCAGAGAGGGAGACGAGTGGAAGACAGCATTCAGCACGGCGTCGGGCCACTATGAATACCTTGTCATGCCGTACGGGCTGGCTAACGCACCGGCGGTATTCCAGGCCTTCCTGAACAAGGTATTCCGGGACATGATGGGGAGGTACGTGGTGGTATACATCGATGACATCTTATTCTACTCCCCGACATTCCCGGAACATGTGGTCCACGTTCATGCTGTTCTCCGACGGCTGTATAAACATCAGCTATATGTCAAGGAGGAGAAGTGTGCGTTTCAACAGTCCACCGTCTCCTTTCTTGGGTATCAAATCGCTCCGTATGAAGTCAAGATGGAGGAGCTTAGGGTGGAGGCGGTGAGGTCATGGCCAGTTCTGAAGACCATAAAAACACTCCAGAGCTTCATTGGATTCGCCAACTTCTACCGTCGGTTCATCAAAGGCTTCAGTTCCATCACGCCCCCATTCACATCGTTGCTGAAAGGACAGCCTCAGCATCTCCACTGGACCCCAAACGCAGAGAGAGCGTTCATCGACCTGAAGGGCAGATTCACCACCGCGCCTCTACTACGCCACCCGTACCCGCTCAAGCGGTCAACGCGTCCGATGTCGGGATAGGGGCGGTCCTCTCCCAGCAGTATGGGAACCCTCCAAGGCTACACCCCTGTGTCTATTATTCGAAGAAGCTGACTGCTGTGGAGAGGAATGACGATGTGGGTGACAGAGAGCTCATGAGCCATTTACTGTCCTGACTGACCATCGGAACTTGGAGTACGTCAGGGCTGCTCGGCGTCTTAATCCCCGCCAGGCCAGGTGGACACTCTTCTTCGAGCGCTTCAAGTTCACACTGACCTATCGCCCAGGTACGAAGAATGGCAGGGCGGACGCACTCTCCCGCATCCACGACTGGGGGGCAGAACCCCCCAGAAACACACCCATCTTACCGGTGTTGTGCATCGTGGTTCCCGTCTCCTGGGACATCGATGTTGAAATACAAAGGGCAGGGAGACGGGAGCCTGCGCCCACAACGTGCCCCCCGGGAAAGACCTACGTGCCACGGAGAGTGCGGGGTAGTTTGGTGACCTGGGCCCAGACGACTCCCGCGACTGGACACCCGGGCATTGACCGGACCCTGGAGGCGCTGCGGGAGAAGTATTGGTTGCCTGGGATGGGGAGGACTGTGCGGCACTATGTACTGTACTATGTACTGCATTTTGCACTACATTTGCACTCTGTATATAGATTTTTCTATTGTGTTATTGACATCGTAGTGGATAGGTTTTCTAAGATGGTTTGATTCATTCCACTACCCGGCCTCCCCTCTGCACTCCAGGTGGCTGAGGTGCTGTTTCAGCAGGTCTTCCGATTCTATGGACTTCCGGAGGATATCGTGTCCGACCGCGGGCCCCAGTTTTAATGACTTCTACCTAAGTGTATGTGAACTTCCGACTTCAACTGTATCTATTTGCCATCTTGCACACTGAGGAGGAACTGACAAAGTCAACACAAATTAATAATTCCTTGAAGAAAAATAATAATGGCTTCACATTAGAAGAGTGGTGGCTTTGTTCTGTGATGAGTTTGGAGTTTTAGCTAACCACTGTCTGTGTCTCTGCTTACCTTTGTTTTGCATACACATTCCCTCACTCCATAATAACACTTAGTTCACATTTCTGTTTTCCTCAATGGGTTTAGACACACATATACTGTAAATGCACACTTCAACAGAAAAGTTCACATTGCATTAAGCAGATGCTTACGCAGATGGTAATTTCCCATCATTAGTTAGATCCAGCCAATATACAAGATTATGTATAATCATAGTCATAAACCAAGACTATTGGGTGTATTTGTAAGCACACATTATTTTTATTTTTATTTTTTATTTTTTATTGAACCTTTATTTAACTAGGCAAGTCAGGGACAGACAAACAACTACAGGAGAGCGACAGCCAAACCAACACAGTGGTACGGAGGTCATCATGACAGTAAACCAGACACAACATAAACAAACAAATGATACATTAGGGTAACCTCATCTTTAACGGCATAAACGCATTAATAAATAAATAGACGTAGATCATATCAGTCCATAAATCATTCCCTGGATGCATGAGTTAAATACAAAGGTCAATAGGTTATTAAATGTCCATATCCTGGTCAAGCAAATTGTGATTCTATTTCTATGGTAGGGAGGGGGGGATCCATCTGGCTCAAGCATGCATCTATTTTGGCAAAAGGAACAAAGTCAGAAGAACCCAAAGTAGCCCAGTGTAGTTTCCGGAGGTTGGGGGCTAGAGTTTCCACATAATAAGCGGGGAGCAGCGTATAGGTTTGAGTTTTCTCAGCTGTTTCACACTTCAGTCTGTGTTGTATGATCATCTGATTTACAAACCTTCATGTCACCTAAAAAGGCAGAAAGCATTATCCAGGTAAATTATCTGCATGCTCCTGGGCTCAGCAATATGACAAGCAAGTCCAGGGGTCTCTCAGCAGACAGGTCATTCAAGATTGACGTCGAAATTGGATGTCTATCCATGTCCTGAGGACGTTGGGAAATGCCTTCAAAACTGGCCACTAGGGACAACAGTGAGCGCTATTACTAAATAGGCTTGGGTAATCCTATGACTCTGGATCAGAAGCAGTAGCGGATTTAGGTATGGGCGACATGGGCAGCCGGAATGGTGACATTTGCGCAATCGGATTTCTATCGCTCATTTGCACACCACGTCAATGATATTATGCCACCGTGTGGAACTATGGGTCAATTAATCTTGTCGGAGTGGGCGCCCTGATTCTAGTTTTTGAACTAGGCAGGCAACTGCCTAAGAAGGTCTCCCACTCAGAAATACGAGATGGGGAAGGGGGTGGGTGTAGGTTGACCTCAGGTCTCCCCACTGGAATCCCGAGTTAGGGGGAGCGGGGAAATCTATCAAATAGCACACCTCTAATGCAATTAGTCAAATCAGTCACACTACGAAATGCTACCAAATAAACCACAATTCATTCATAATATAAAACCAGTCTGCACACCACCAAGGTGAATTGGTTTAGTCTTGACTCTTGGTTGACAGTGTTGGGGGATGGGTAATGTATTGATGCTTGAGTGCCAAATCAACACAAAAGAATAAGAAAAGGTCTAAGCCATCAGGTGCCCTGTTTAGGAAAAAGAGGAAAGAACGATGCATGTAATGAAATAAGCTAGTATAACACTTATGTTTGTTAGCCTATGTTGCTATGTTGCTTGCTATGCTATTACACATGTTTTCTGTCCATCTAGCTTTCATAACATTTATTATAATTTCACACAGTTTCATCATGATAATGTGTGTAGCCTGCAGCAAAACGATTACAACCTAATTAGCACATTATTGATTTGGTTAACTCATTGAGGTGACATCAAAGTTTTTCTGTGATTGTATTGACTAGGTCCTGAGCTCAGTAAGGGGAATTGATGTCTATATTATGCTGATATTTTGTATCTTTTGTGATATATTGAGTCTTTTGGGGATATATTGAGTCTTATGCCTAGAATTAGCCAAGGAGGTTGTATGGTTCATTTGGTTCCTATTCTTAAAGTTTGATAAATTGTTCATAATGGCATGTATATTTAATTGTGCAACAAATGTATTTCAAGTTTCAAGTTTCAAGTTTGTATTTATTTATATAGCACATTTAAAAACAGCAAACAGGGCTGACCAAAGTGCTGAACAATACACAAGATAAAAAACAAGGACAAACCCCACATTCATGACAGAAGCTCACAATGAATTAAAAGCTAAGGAAAAAAAATAGGTTTTAAGAGAGGATTTAAAAACAGTTAGAGATTGAGCCGCTCTGATGTGAACCGGAAGGCTGTTCCACAGCCTAGGGCCAGCAATCGCAAAGGCTCTGTCCCCTCTATTCTTTAGCCGTGATCTGGGGACTGACAAAAGTCTCTGATCACCAGACCTCAGGTTTCGTGTGGGATTGTGTGGACAGAGTAGCTCAGACAAATAGCTCGGTGCCAGATTATTTACGGATTTAAAAACAAAAAGAAGAATTTTAAACTCAATTCTAAAGTGCACAGGTAACCAATGCAGTGATTTTAAAATAGGTGAAACATGATCAAATTTACGTTTTCTTTTGAGGAACTTTGCAGCAGCATTCTGTACTAATTGGAGACGAGCAATAGAGTGTTTGGGTGAGCCATAATAAAGAGAGTTGCAATAATCCAACCGCGATGTAATGAGAGCATGGACAGCAATCTCTAAGGTTTTCTCAGAAAGAGAGGATTTGATTTTAGAGAGAAGACGTAGCTGGAAAAAGCAAGAACTAATCACCGCATTTATTTGTTTTTCAAATTTAAGGTTCTGATCCCAGAAAACACCTAAATTCTTTATGCAAGATGAAGTTGGATAGAGGTAATCTAGATCAATGTTACTGCTATTATAGTTGTCATGGGAGCCAAAGACTATAACCTCGGTTTTGGATTCATTCAAAAATAAGAAATTTTGAGAGAACCACATTTTTACTTCCTCTAGGCAAGCAAAAAGAGATTTCAGAGCAATATCTTTATTGCATTTCAGAGGCAAATCAATTTGTGTATCATCTGCATAGCAGTGAAATGATACACCATGCTTTCTGAAAATGGAGCCCAGCGGAAGTAAATACAAGGAAAAAAGAATGGGTGCGAGAATAGACCCCTGCGGCACTCCACAGGAGAGTTGGGCTGGCGAGGAGGAAAAATCACCCAGTTTGACAGAGAAACTTCTATTTGTTAGATAAGATCTAAACCAACTGAGGACAGTTCCCTGGATGCCCACAAAATATTCTAGTCGGGATAAGAGAGTTTTATGATCAACTGTATCAAAGGCTGAGGTTAAGTCTAACAGTATTAGGATCACAGGGTCACCAGCGTCAGTCGCTAACAGTATATCATTAGAAACCCTTAATAAAGCAGACTCGGTGCTGTGCAGAGGCTTAAACCCAGACTGGAAAGTTTCAAGAATTTGATTTGAGCTAAGAAAAGACTGGAGTTGATTAAGAACCGTTTTCTCCAATATTTTTGTAATAAAAGGAAGGGTCGAAATAGGACGAAAATTATTAAAATCCCTATCATCAAGTGAAGGTTTCTTGAGAAGAGGTGTAACAGTAGCTTGTTTTAGTATATCAGGGATAGACCCTGTGCTCAAGCATTTATTTAGAAAAGACACTAAACATGTTCCAACTGAATCAAAAATTTGTTTCAAGATACGGGGAGAAAGAACATCAAGAGAACAGAAGGAAGGTTTCAAATGATCAACAATTTCTCTGAGAGACAGAAGAGAAACTGGGTCAAAGACACTCCATATGAATGAAGAACAACCCAGTTCAGATGAGACATTAGCAGATTTAGGGTGTCAGACTCATATGCTGTATTTCAATGCAAATTCAGGGCACTTCTGTAATATTTTGGAGCACCCTCTGGCACTGGCCATCTACCTCCTCAGCCACACAGGCCTCTTCTGAAATTGTCTCGGAGCCTCAGGATGAAGAGCCATCCACCTCCTCAGCCACACAGGTGTCTTCACAAATGTTGTCTGAGCCTGAGGATGAAGACCCATTTGCATCCACTTCTCCCCAGCAGGATTCTTCAGCTGTGTTTGTGCGCCCGCACACGTGTGTGTGTGTGTTTGTGGGTACATGCACATGTGTTCATGTGTGCATCCCTGCATAACATAAACAAAATAAATAATTTCCCTTTTGCAAAGTTTTAAGTTTCCATATTGTAGTTAACAATGATGATTTTATTATTACTGGGTATGTATGTGGGATGTTCCACCACTATAAATGCTGTGAATAACGTGCAGTAACTAATGTCCATGTGCTCTCCATTAGAAATGCCTGTAGCAGCATCCCCACCAAATCCTGCTGCTGAGGATGAACCACTGTCTACAGACCCTGCTGACTGGCCTTCAGTTCTGACTGACAGAATTCGGACACAACTAGTTTGCAGAGGACCAAGTGAGGTATCACCTAACTTTGTTTTCCCATGGAATTGGAATGATGGAAGAAGTTGCCACCACCAGTATTTCAGGAAGACCTTGGTAAGTGGTGAAAAAATCCCTAGAAGTTGGTTGGTGTATTCTGAAAGAAACAACAGCCTCTTTTGCTTCTGCTGCAAACTCTTTTCTAAGAAGAAAATGTAGCAAAAATGTAGCAAACTCTCTGCTGACTTCAAACGACAGCAATCCAGAACATCAAAACTGCATGAAAACATGGAAAGAACTGGCAATGAGGATCAAAAAAGGGGAAACAGTTGATATGCATGAGATGGCACTTATGGAGGCTGAGAGGATAAGATGGAGAGAGAGGTCTGACTGCTATTGTGCAGTCTCTGGCAATTATAAATCTGACACTAAAGGGACACACAGAAACACTTTCTTCAAAGAGGTTGAACTGATGGCACAATTTGATCCAGTCATGAAAGAGCACCTTAACCATGTCCAAAAAGGGACCTTGAGTCACACCACCATCTACCTTGGCCACCAAATACAGAACAAACTCATTGAGTCATTGAGCAGCAAGGTCATTTCAATAATGGTGAGTGACATCAAGCTGGCAAAATTATTCTCTATCATTCTAGATTGCACCTCAGATGTCAGTCACACTGAACAGTTTTCAGTTGTGATTAGAATTGTGTCACTGAAGGAGGAGCCTCACACGGGCCAACATTTGGCATCCCTGATTCTCAAAATATTAGAGGAGCTAAAAATTTATTTTGAGGACTGCAGTGGACAGTCTTATGATAATGGGGCCATCATGAGAGGCAAAAACAATGGTGTCTAAAGCCAGACTCCTGGAAATAAATCCAAGAGCTCTATTTGTGCCACAAACTGTACACCTTGTTCTCAGCCTCCACACAGCGATGGGCCGTCCTGAAAAAACATGTGGACATCACTTTGAAGATGTGGACTGAGACAAGGTGCGAGAGGAAAGTTAAGAGTGTCGAGTCACTGAGGTATCAGGCAGCAGCGGTGAGAGAGGCACTGATTTGAGGTGAGGGATCCAACCAAAGACCCTGTGAGGCCCAGTCCTTGTCAGAGGAGGTGTGATCATACCGCTTCAGCATCTGTACAGTGATGAGCCAGATCCAACATGTGAGCAAGCTGATGCAGTCTCCTAGTATGCATGTGGATGTTGCAGTCAGTCTTCTCAGAAAGACAGAGAGAGTCTTATTTTTGTATATATTTTTATATTTATATAGTTTTAAATGTTAGGATTATTTATTTGTGTTGTTCCAAATGTCTGAATAAAAATTACAGTTAGTGCAGAATGGTGCTTTTTTTTGTTGTTGGTGGTGGGGAAGGTGGCGTGTTTGATCCCAGTCGTGGATATTGGTTTTACATTTTTTATTTGAAGCGTATCCCAGACCTTGACCCTTAGCTTAACCATTTGGAATGAGTGTCTAAACTTAACCCTTAACTTAGAAATGTGATGTTTGGGGAAATGGAATGATACAGAGCAACAGGAGCAACAAAAACACTTCAAAACTTGACGTTTGGAGAATAATAATAATACATGTTTTATTTGGAGGACGCCTTTCAAGACACTGTGGATGATATTACGTGTTTCTAGGTGGCCTCATCTGTAATTATTTGGAATGATACAAAAAAATAGGCAACTATGGCCTATTTATTGCCCTACCTTCCTAATCTTACTACATTTGCACACACTGTACATAGATGTTCTATTGTGTTATTGACTGTACGTTTGTTTATCCCATGGGTAACTCTGTGTTATTGTTTTTGTCGCACTGCTTTGCTTTGTCTTGGCCAGGTCGCAGTTGTAAATGAGAACTTGTTCTCAACTGGCCTACCTGGTTAAATAAAGGTGAAATAAATAAATAAAAATCTAAGGAATGTGTTTGCTGAGTTTGTAACCAAGATATAAACTATTCTAGTTTTGACCTTTCCATAGAATGTGGTTCCTAAGCATTTTGTGTAATTGGAGACACAGGCCAGCATGAAGGATATTTGGGGCACTCTGCTCATAGAAGCAGGCTGAAGAATTACCTTATAGGTAACAGTCATTCAGTATATAAAATGTAATTTGTGTTTCCTATAAAAAGCTACACTCACCTGGTGGTTTGTTTGAGGAAACCGGATCTGTCTAATAATAAATGTTTGCGTCAACTCTTTGATTGAGCATTGTGTTTCCTCCTCACATCTTAAATCCTTCAATACCAGAGAAATCATCATTAAAGTGGATGAACGTCTAATTCTGCAGTGAGACTGTGAGAGCTTGTTGCTCTCAGCTAGTCATTTGGGTGGTTCTGGCTTCCTCTGATCAATACAAAAGCAGGTAGCCAGTCAGAGACATTATTTGGAAAACACATGAACGCTGACAAGTTAGATGAGAGGATGAGAGAGATAGACATACATACACATTCATCCACTCTGACAGACACACAAAGATAAACAAACATGCATGCGCAGAGGCACTGAAACACACACAGAATTCTGTATCATTTTCAAAAATGTATCTCTCCTTCCTTCCATCAGCTCCTTTTTTTACATCACATTTTCGAAGAGCTGCATGGATCTCATCATCATTTCATCCTGAGAGGAGAAGAGGAGGAAGACGGTAAGACAGCATGTTGAAACCAATTTATTTTAACACAAGATGTCACCATTTCATAACAAGCCAGACAGAGGGCTCTCTTACAGTTGAAGTCGGAAGTTTACATTCACTTAGGTTGAAGTCATTAAAACTCATTTTTCAACCAATCCACAGATTTCATGTTAATAAACTATAGTTTTGGCAAGTCGGTTAGGACATCTACTTTGTGCATGACACAAGTAATTCTTCCAACAATTGTCTACAGACAGATTATTTCACTTATAATTCACTATATCACAATTCCATACACAGGCACAGTCAACACTAAGTTGACTGTGCCTTTAAACAGCTTGGAAAATGACAGAAAACGATGTCATGGCTTTAGAAGCTTCTGAAAGGCCAATTGACATCATTTGAGTCAATTGGAGGTGTACCTGTAGATGGTACGCAAGTATAAACACCATGGAACCACGCAGCCGTCATACCGCTCAGGAAGTAGATGCGTTTTGTCTCCTAGAGATGAACGTACTTGAACGTACTAAAAGTGCAAATCAATCCCAGAACAACAGCAAAGGACCTTGTTAAGATGCTGGAGGAAACAGGTACAAAAGTATCTATATCCACAGTAAAAGGAGTTCTATATCGACATAACCTGAAAGGCCGCTCAGCAAGGAGGAAGCCAGTGCTCCAAAACCACCATAAAAAGCCAGACTACGGTTTGCAACTGCACATGACAAAGATCATACTTTTTGAAGAAATGTCCTCTGGTCTGATGAAACAAAAAATATAACTGTTTTGGCCATAATGTCCACCGTTATGTTTGGAGGAAAAAGGGGGAGGCTTGCAAGCCGAAGAACACCATCCCAACCGTGAAACACGGGGTGGCAGCATCATGTTGTAGGGGTGCTTTGCTGCAGGAGGGACTGGTACACTTCACAAAATAGATGGCATCATGAGGAATGAAAATTATATGGATATATATTGAAGCAACATCTCAAGACATCAGTCAGGAAGTTAAATCTTGGTCGCGAATGGGTCTTCCAAATGGGCAATGACACCAAGCATACTTCCAAAGTTGTGGCAAAATGGCTTAAGGACAACAAAGTCAAGGTATTAGAGTGGCCATCACAAAGCCCTGATCTCAATCCTATATAACATTTGTGGGCAGAACTGAAAAAGTGTGTGGGAGCAAGGAGACCTACAAACCTGACTCAGTTACACCAGTTCTGTCAGGAGGTAAAGGGACAAAATTCACCCAACTTATTGTGGGAATAAATAAATAATTCTCTCTACTATTATTCTGACATTTCAGATTCTTAAAATAAAGTGGTGATCCTAACTGACCTAAGACAGGGAATTTTTACTAGGATTAAATGTCAGGAATTGTGAAAAACTGAGTTTAAATGTATTTGGCTAAGGTGTATGTAAACCTCCCACTTTAACTGTATGTAAGCCATAGGGGGCAATGATGGAACTCAAAGCCTATCATAAAATAAGGATAGCATCTTACATAGACACCAACAGCAATATCGATTGTATAAACATATGCCTGTACTATACATACCTCCTGGCATGCGACAATGAACTCCTCTAAAGTAACAACTCCATCTTTGTTTTTATCCATTTTCTGGGGGAGTGAAGAAGTGAGAGAAATGTACATGCTTTTTTCAGTAAGTATGACATTGTTATTATGTGGTCTAACTTGTTGTGTACTTCTCCTAAGGGTTTCATAACCTTCTACAGTAAGCATCTGTTTTGGTATTGCATTGTACTGTATGATGTTAGGTAAAGTCACCTGGAAAAAAGCATCCACATGCTGTTTAGGGACATCTCCCTTGAGTGCAGGGTAGGTAAATTTCCCCATCATGTCGTAAATGGCCCTCACAATCTCAGTCATCTCCTGTAACACAGAAATACAAACACTATGAAAGTAAGTGTACTCCTGTTACGTTCATTCAGTATTCGTGTTTGATTTTGTACGTGTTACGTTTGTTCGATCGTGTCTGTTTTGTATAGTTCGTTCATTGGGCATTCATTACGTAGTATAATAAAACAAAATGTCGAACTACTATCCCTGCGCTGCGTCTGTCTCTGCACCCGATCGTGACAGAACGACCCACCACTGCGAGACCAAGCAGCGTAACTGGGGAGAGACGGAGAGAGAGAGAGTGCCGCGTAATAGACGGGCCGCGAGACGGAGAGGAGCCCGAAAGCAACCCCAAGGTGAATTTGGGGAGGGGCTATGGGGGTGGTCGGGTGTAGAAGAGGAGGCACCAGTCCCACTTTCCAGGTGGCATTCTCCGAGGCCGGAAAATTAGTATGTGGGGGAATACCGACGGAGGGATGAGTATGAGAGGATCATGGAGCTATGTTGGCGCAATATGGAGGAGTGTGAGAGCGAGAGGAGGGAGCTGGAAATAAAGGTGCCCAAGGTGAGCATCCCCAGTCCGGATCCGGTCGTCTACTCCACCCCCATGCCAGAGCAGTCCGCTCCACCGGTGTCCTGTCTGGGTCCGGACCTCTACTCTACTCCCCGCATCCGACCTCCCATGAGTGTGCCCAGCCAGGTGCTTCCAGTGCCGGATCCACGCCTCCGACCTCCGGTCCGCCTTCCTAGTCCGGTACCTCCCATGCCAGAGCAGTCCGCTTCACCGATGTCCAGTCCGGGTCCGGACCTCTGCTCTACTCCCCGCACCCGACCTCCGGTGCGTGCGCCCAGCCAGGTGCTTCCAGTGCCGGCTCGACTCATCCGACCGCCGGTGCGCCTCCCCAGTCCGGTACGACCCGTGTCGGCTCCCCGCACCCGACCTCCAGTGCGTGCGCCTAGCCAGGTGCTTCCTGTGCCAGCTCCACGCACCCGACATCCGGTGTGCCTCCCCAGCCCGGAACCTCCAGCGAAGGTCAGCCGCCCTGAACCTCCAGCGAAGGTCCGCAGCCCTGAACCTCCAGCGAAGGTCCGCCGCCCGGAACCTCCAGCGAAGGTCTGCCGCCCGGAACCTCCAGCGAAGGTCCGCCGCCCGGAACCTCCAGCGAAGGTCCGCCGCCCGGAACCTCCAGCGAAGGTCCGCCGCCCTGAACCTCCAGCGAAGGTCAGCAGCCCTGAACCTCCAGCGAAGGTCAGCAGCCCTGAACCTCCACCGGAGCCCATTCCGGGTTCAGCAGTCTGCTCCGCTCCAGAGCCAGAGCAGTCCGCTCCACCGGTGCCCAATCCGGGTCCAGCCGTCTGCTCCGCTCCAGTGCCAGAGCAGTCCGCTCCACCGGTACCCAGTCCGGGTTCAGCCGTCTGCTCCGCTCCAGAGCCTGAGTAGTCCGCCCCACTGGTGCCCAGTCCAGGCCCGGTTGTTTTCCCAGCTCCAAGGCCGGAGCCGTTTGCCCCACCGGTGCCCAGTCCTGGCCCGGTTGTTTTACCCCGCTCCATGGCCGGAGCCGTTTGCCCCCCCCGGGTGCCCAGTCCGGGCCCGGTTGTTTTCCCCGCTCCATGGCCGGAGCCGTTTACCCCACCGGTGCCCAGTCCGGGCCCGGTTAATGGTCCCGCTCCATGGCCGGAGCCGTTTGCCCCACCGGTACCCAGCCCGGGCCCGGTTATAAAGAAGGGGCATGGGAGAAAACTTCCCTCCCTATTAACCCCCATTTGTGTTTTTTTTGGGCATCCGGGAGTCCGCGCCTTGGGGGGGGGGGGGGTACTGTCAGGCTCTGGCCATAGAGAAGCCTATTTGCTTCTCTATGTAGCTATGGTCAGAGTCTGACAGTGTCTTTCTTTTCTGTTTCTGTGTGGGTTTTGGGTGGATCCCTAATTAGAGGCAGCTGCACCGCATTGTCTCTAATTAGGGATCTTATATATGTTAGTCTGTCATTCACTCTGGTGTGGGTCGTTGTCGTTATATGTCGCAGTCACGGTGAAAATAAGTGTGCGTTTGTTACGTCCGTTCATTCGTGTTTGTTTTCGGTGTACGTGACGTTGTCTGTAGTGTTTGTTTCGGTGTTGTTTAGTTCGTAATTTGTCGTGTTTCATTATACATAGTATTGAATATATACATAGTATAATTGAAATAAATGTCGAACTACTATCCCTGCGCTGCGTCTTGGTCTGTCTCTGCACCCGATCGTGACAGTAAATAAACACACTGACCTCTCTGTTAATGTAGCCATCATTGTTGATGTCGTAGAGATGAAAAGTCCACTCCAGCTTCTCTCTCAGAGTGCCCCGCAGCAGTGTAGACAGTCCCATTACAAACTCCTGAGTGAGTCACCACATAGGGAGAGAGATTAAAGAGAAAACATTAGTAATAACACTAGTACAAATAATATAAAGACATGTTTCATTTAAAGCATTCACTAAGTGATAGTGGTGGTGTATGGCTTGTACTTCAAACTTGATGGATCCATTGCTTTTCGTGTCAAATGCATTGAAGAGATAATGAGCGTAAGTGCTGGCATCTGCAACACAACCAGATACAGGCATGAGCTTTTTTCTTATCCCATAGTGCTTGTAAATGAGTCGCAAACAAAAAAGGGCAAGTTATGTATCTAAATGAGAGGTGTCTAGTTTACTGTACCTCCATGGGGGAAGAACTGGGCGTAGATGTGTTTAAATGTTTCTTCATTCACCACTCCACTTGGGCACTCCTGTGGAAACCATGTGAAAACATTACTTCAAGCAATGAAATAATGCAGCTTCTTCTGGTTGGAGGCCAGATCAACCAATCATTTACACTCGAACGGCACCACCCTTGGTTACAGAGTTAACATGTCAATCAAATCTAACAGCTAACTAGCAATTAACTAACAATTTGCATATAAATTGTATGTGGGGGTGTGTCAATGTGTCGGTGGATATTTGAGCATGCTTGTGTGTAGAGAACATATGTTTACATATATTCATATATTTTCCCGTTGGATGTATATGGGTAATGCAGCAGGTAATTGTACAATCTGTTTAGCAGCATATGAAGTGATGAAGGCACAAGGCTGAATACATTTACATATCTGTGTCAGAGAGGAGACCTTTGGCCTTAACACTTGAAAAGAAGAAAGGCAACATAAGCAGGAATGCATACTTAAGAGTGACAGGGAGAGAGATAACGGAGTAAAGACAGGTAGAGAGATAATGGAGTAAAGACAGGGAGAGAGATAACGGAGTAAAGACAGGGAGAGAGATAACAGAGTAAAGACAGGGAGAGAGAGAGAGAGAGAGAGAGAGGAGTAAAGATGGGGAGAGAGATAGCGGAGTAAAGACAGGGAGAGAGATAGCGGAGTAAAGACGGGGAGAGAGAGATAACGGAGTAAAGACGGGGAGAGCGACATAACGGAGTAAAGACGGGGAGAGAGAGATAACGGAGTAAAGACAGGGAGAGAAATAACTGAGTAAAGACAGGGAGAGAGATAACGGAGTAAAGACAGGGAGAGAGATAACAGAGTAAAGACAGGGAGAGAGATAACAGAGTAAAGACAGGGAGAGAGAGATAACAGAGTAAAGACAGGGCGAGAGAGATAACGGAGTAAAGACAGCGAGAGAGATAATGGAGTAAAGACAGCGAGAGAGATAATGGAGTAAAGACAGCGAGAGAGATAACGGAGTAAAGACAGGTAGAGAGATAACGGAGTAAAGACAGGGAGAGAGATAACGGAGTAAAGATGGGGAGAGAGATAACGGAGTAAAGATGGGGAGAGAGATAACGGAGTAAAGACAGGGAGAGAGAGAGAGAGGAGTAAAGACTGGGAGAGAGATAACGGAGTAAAGATGGGGAGAGAGATAACGGAGTAAAGACAGGGAGAGAGAGATAACGGAGTAAAGACAGGGAGAGAGAGAGAGAGGAGTAAAGACGGGGAGAGAGAGAGAGAGAGAGGAGTAAAGACGGGGAGAGAGATAGCGGAGTAAAGACAGGGAGAGAGATAGCGGAGTAAAGACGGAGAGAGAGAGATAACGGAGTAAAGACAGGGAGAGAGAGATAACGGAGTAAAGACAGGGAGAGAGATAACGGAGTAAAGACAGGGAGAGAGAGAGGGAGTAAAGACGGGGAGAGAGATAGCGGAGTAAAGACGGGGAGAGAGATAGCGGAGTAAAGACAGGGAGCGAGATAGAGGAGTAAAGACAGGGAGAGAGATAACAGAGTAAAGACGGGGCGAGAGAGAGAGCGGAGTAAAGACGGGGCGAGAGAGAGAGCGGAGTAAAGACAGCGAGAGAGAGAGCGGAGTAAAGACAGCGAGAGAGAGAGAGGAAAATAAGATGAAGATAGACAGACAATGGAAGGCCAAAGGAAAGATGAGGCTGTGCCTACATTCTTGAAGCCTCGGTAGAGGATCTGCAGCTCTCTCTTGGTGAAGTTGGTCTGGGCCTCCAACTGCTGCAGACCCTCTGGTCTGTGACACACCATGGTCATCTCCAACTCATCATCAATTTTGTCTAGAGAGAGAGAGGGCGGGAGGGAGGGAATGAGTGAGTATGTGAGTATGTGAAGGAGGGAGGGAGAGAGAGATGAATTGAGGAGACGAGCGCAAAATACCACCAATGCCTCATCATTTAAACATCAAAGTTTCTTTCACAGTACTTCATGTCAAAGTTGCGAGAAAGAATATGCTTTAAAGTTACCCCGTCTCGCTACTAGAGTCTTTGTATAGGTGATGAGAGAGAGTCAGACACCGAAACATATGGAACGTTCAGAGAAGTCCTACAGGAGAATGCTAGAGAAGATTGTGAGGCAGAGAGAGAGAGGTGTAATGGAGGAAGATGAGGCATGGCAAGTTAAACAAACGGAAGATGAGTTCAATATGAGAGGAGGAAAAGAGGAGGGTTATGATGGGAGAGGAAGAATACGGGAAAGAGGCAGGGGAGAAGGTTTTCAGAAGAGAAGAGACTATGGAAGAAGAGGAGGGAGGGAGGAGGGATTAGAGGTATGGACTTGGGAAACTTTACTGACGTTATTTTTGTGCTTTGGGTGCCAGAGAGAGATGGATGTTGGGTAATGATGTGGTGAGCTGGCGTCCTCTCAGGATGGGGCAGGGGAGGGACAGCCTCTGGCCCACTGGAGGAGACTAGGAAACATACACAGATGAGCAGAATTCCTGTCTTACCTCAATTAGCCACGAAATCCCTAGTTGTTTTTCTGGAAGCTGTGCTGCTCCATTTCCCCTACTTTCCCCCCACCTGGGCCAGCCCCCTAGTAATTCAGGTTCTAGCCAATGAGCTTCAGCCCCTTGCCATTTGAGTGACAGCTAGCAAGATGCACATACAGTAAAGCGAGAGAGAGAGAGAGCAATGACGTGGTGCACACATCTGCACATACCTGCACATGTGACGTAGTACGCAATTTCCGCGACCATGTGAGTGCTACTTTCAGAACTACTGGCTAAGAAGTATACAAAAGAACCTGAGAATCTGTTGAAGAGAAGGAAACTTCACACACACACAAACATACACACACATACTACGGTTGAATGGCGGGAACCATTAACCGAGATTTACTGGGATTTACCACAAAAAAAACACTCCCTTTTATCAGGATAAATAACTGCGAGAAACAGGTCAATTGTTATAATTTATTTATATAAACAGCATGGCGTGATATGGAACTGTTAAATTATATGCAATGTCTAAATCTGGCATATCTACAGCCACTGCATGATGAATCATCAACGCTCAGGGTGGGGACAGACAGCCCATCTCAGTATGGAGCACAGTTCACAATGCATGTGTGGACCTATCATCTATCTCAGCATGGTAACTTTTTTTCTTGTGACAGGTAGGCCTACATTTGCTGCAGCATAGTCTATGCTACATTAATATAAAGATTCAATGCGCGTCTAATTTACCAATTTTTTGGGAGTCACCTTATTTTTTACTTGTAAAGATATATATTTTATAATTGCAGCTGTAGATGTTTAATACAGCCTATCACTCGAATATCTGTTGCTTTAAATCAGTGCACGCCCGAGCACTCTCTCACAGTCTTTCTCTCTCTCCATCAACACCAAAATGGATAATCCTGTTCTAAATTGATACAGTATATAGCAGGCCTATATATCCTAGCTTACCTCATTCAGGTAATACAATTCTATGCAGTATTAGCCTTACACTATATTTAGCTAATTAATGATGGGTTATGCATAATAAGCTTTTAACTTATATCCTCTGTTTCTTGCGCAATACGCTCCGCTGGCCTTGCTCCTTAAAAACTCTCCTTAGCTCTTGGAGTCCCATGCAGTAAAAGCTAGACTAGAATAACTTGCTGGACATAAAAAATTTTCAGCATTTCTTATATCAATAGACTATTGGAAGAGGAACGCAAGCTCTTGTTTGCTGCAGCCCTATTAAACTCACGGGTAGGCGAACGCGCGATGGCGGTAGGTTATAGCAGTTATATATTCAGACCAATAACCTTTCAATCTTCATGAAGAGAAGTGAAAGCCTTTTGCGTCTAATTCTGGTCCTATATTATTCACGGATGTCATTAGAATGATGAATATAAGGAAAACAAAACTTATTTCATTTAACTGTTGAAAGAGAGGAAGGAATGAAGCAACAATAGTGAGAGAAAGAGGAGGTAGGCTAATAACATTAGGGGAAATATTATGAAAGGTACAGTGTATATACAGATGAAGTTGGAAGTTTACATACGCTTAGGTTGAAATCATTAAACACATTTTTCAACCACTCCACAGATTTCATGTTAACAAACTATAGTTTTGGCAGGTCAGTTAGGACATCTACTCTGCTGTGCATGACACAAATAATTCTTCCAAAAATAGTTTACAGACAGATTATTTCACAAATAATTCACTATATCACAAATCCAGTTTGTCAGAAGTTTACATACACTAAGTTGACTGTGCCTTTAAACAGCTTGGAAAATTCCAGAAAATGATGTCATGGCTTTAGTCAATTGGAGGTGTACCTGTGGATGTATTTCAAGGCCTACCTTCAAACTCAGTGCCTTTTTACTCAACATAGTGGGAAAGTCAAAAGAAATCAGCCAAGACCTCAGAATATTTCTTTAGACCATCAATCAATCAAAATGATTTATAAAGCCCTTTAAACATCAGCCAATGTCACAAAGTGCTAAACAGAAATCCAGCCTAAAACAAGCAATGCATATGTAGAAGCACGGTGACTAGGAAAAACTCCCTAGAAAAGCAAAACCTAGGAAGAAACCTAGAGAGGAACCAGGCTCTGAGGGGTGGCCAGTCCTCCTGACAGAACTGGTGTAACTGAGTCAGGTTTGTAGGCCTCCTTGCTCACACACACTTTTTCAGTTCTGCCCACAAATGTTCTATAGGATTGAGGTCAAGGCTTTGTGATGACCATTCCAATACCTTGACTTTGTTGTCCTTAAGCCATTTTGCTACAACTTTGGAAGTATGCTTGGGGTCATTGTCCATTTGGAAGACCCATTTACGACCAAGCTTTAACTTCCTGACTGATGTCTTGAGATGTTGCTTCAATATATCCACATAGGTTATGTCGATATAAGACTCGTTTTACTGTGGATATAGATACATTTGTACCGGTTTCCTCCAGCATCTTCACAAGGTCCTTTGCTGTTGTTCTGGGATTGATTGCACTTTTCGCACCAAAGTACGTTCATCTCTAGGAGATGTCTCTTTCCTGAGCGGTATGATGGCTGCGTGATCCCATGGTATTTATACTTGCGTACTATTGTTTGTACAGATGAACGTGGTACCTTCATGGACCAGACTTGTGGAGGTCTACAATTTTTTTCTGAGGCCTTGGCTCATTTCTTTAGATTTTTCCATGATGTCGAGCAAATAGGCACTGAGTTTGAAGGTAGGCCTTGAAATACACCCACAGGTACACCTCCAATTGACTAAAATTATGTCAATTAGCCTATCAGAAGCTTCTAAAGCCATGACATGATTTTCTGGATTTTTCCAAGCTGTTTAAAGGCACAGTCAACTTAGTGTATGTAAATTTCTGACCCACTGGAATTGTGAAATAATTAAATAATCTGTCTGTAAAGAATTGTTGGAAGAATGACTTGTGTTTTGCACAAAGTAGATGTCCTACCCGACTTGCCAAAACTATAGTTTGTTAACATGAAATCTGCGGAGTGGTTGAAAAATTAGTTTTAATGACTTCAACCAATGTGTATGTTAACTTTCGACTTCAACTGTACTTGTCCTCTTGCTCAGTTGTGCACCGGGGCCTCCCACTCCTCTTTCTATTCTGTTTAGAGCCAGTTTGCACTGTTCTGTGAAAGGAGTAGTACACAGCGTTGTACGAGATCTTCAGTTTCTTGGCAATTTCTCGCATGGAATAGCCTTCATTTCTCAGAACAAGCCTTCATTTCTCAGAACAAGAAAAGACTGACAAGTTTCAGAAGAAAGTTATTTGTTTCTGGCCATTCTGAGCCTGTAATCGAACCCACAAATGCTGATGCTACAGATACTCAACTAGTCTACAGAAACCCAATTTAATTGCTTCTTTAATCAGCACAACAGTTTTCAGCTGTGCTAACATAATTGCAAAAGTGTTTTCTAATGATCAATTAGCCTTTTAAAATGAATAACTTGGATTAGCTAACACAATATGCCATTGGAACACAGGAGTGTTTACAACATTAACAATGTCTACACTGTATTTCTGATCAATTTAATGTTATTTAAATGGACAAAAAAAAGCTTTTCTTTCAAAAACAAGGACATTTCTAAGTGACCCCAAACTTTGGAACGGTAGTGTGTATGCGTCAGCTACTAATTATACAAATAGGGCCTATTATTTTTGATATTTCTAATTCACTAGCCTATGCTGCACCAGAATTGCATGTCTTCAACCCAGTTTTTCATGGTTTGAATGATGTGCGTAATTTCAGTGCATATAAAACAGTACAATACAATACAGTACAGTAATACAGTTCACACTCAAAGATTAGCCTACTGGAGCTAGCTTATTTATTTACCCAAGAGAGCATATACTGTAGCTAGCTACATCTATGGGCTTTTATGTTTTTCTGTTGTGCGCAATGTAGCCTATATCAAATATCAAAAGCCCACAAACCTTTTGGTCTTTTTTGGGCTTGGGCTCATTAAATGTCTTTAATGTGGGGCTCATAAAATGCATTTAATGTATGGCTCATCAGGCTCAGGTAGCATCAGGCTTTATTTTTTTTTAAATCAAAACTTTAATCAAATCCAGACATAGGCCTATTTATATGCTTTATAATGCTTTTGAATGACACTTCCGGTTTTGGCGGGAAACACTGGGTTACTCGGGAGAAAAGTGATTTATCTTTGGGATGTAACCTTTGTAAAATACCAGGAGAATATTCATTCCTCACATGCAGGCACACCCTACCCTACCATGCAGGTCCAGCAGTAGCTGTATCAGCACCACTGAGGCTTTGAGAAAGGGTGTGAGGGAGGGACAATCAAATGAAGAATGGGAGACTGTTGCAGAGGATGTGGAAGATGGTAATTCAATTGAAAATGTTTGAAATTTTAATTCACAGAGGGAGATACTGAGTCCACCATCATTCAGATTAAAAAGACTGACTGACTGATGTACTGATCAAATCCCACTGTAACTCCTAATGAACCACACTTCACAGGTCTTACTGCATCACATTGAGTGTCCTTGTCTGTATGTACCTCATTGGTATAATACATAATTCCTACAGAATCTGCCCAAAGCTTCAATCCCCTTACAGCTGAATCAGCTGATCCTGAGTATCTAGCTCCTGCTGGCAGCTCCATGGTAATAGGTCCCTTAACACACTGTGTAATCACCACGCAACCATCCTGAACACCCTTGCTGGATAGGCTTTTCTTTATGCAGTTACAGTTTGTATTGAATCTTCATCTTTTTTTGGATCCTCTTCAACTTCACAAATTGTCTTTTGGTTATTAGAGGGTTAGGTCCTCTGCTCATTAGAGGGTTAGGTCCTCTGCTCATTAGAGGGTTAGGTCCTTTGCTCATTACAGGGTTAGGTCCTCTGCTCATTACAGGGTTAGGTCCTCTGCTCATTAGAGGGTTAGGTCCTCTGCTCATTAGAGGGTTAGGTCCTCTGCTCATTAGAGGGTTAGGTCCTCTCCTCATTAGAGCGTTAGGTCCTCTGCTCATTAGAGGGTTAGGTCCTCTGCTCATTAGTGGGTTAGGTCCTCTGCTCATTAGTTGAACTGATAAAATGATGATGTCAGTGAATTCAGATCACGTATCGGCACCTACACTGATCATGCAGATGAAGAGTACAGTCTACAGGTTTATGATAATCTGGATTATAGATGATGAGATGATGAAACATACACCCTAGAGGGCTCTTCTACAGGAGACAGACTTCACACAAACATTCTCACAAGGACATTCATTCTCACAAAGACACTCATTCCTCACAAAGACACTCATTCCTCGCAAAGACACTCTTCCTCACTAACTTTGTTATGAGATATATCTTTATCACACTCTCACTATGTGAAGTTAATTTACTGTGATTACTGTGAAATTGCCAAATTCTTAAAAAGACTGCAATACTCTTCTCCCCTATCCTGGTCCACCTCTCTTCCAATATTTCTTATTCTACTCCTCCACCTGTTTTCATTTCCACTTGACCACTTGACCGCTTGGTTGATATACTTTCTCAATCCTTCAATCCCTCTCACCAATCTCTCCCTCAATCTTTCTCTCGCTCAGTGTCGCAATGTCGTTTTAGAAATGTATTGTTGTCATGGAGACAGACATGCAACATGGTTTGAACACAGGCACTAATTGAATATATAAATGTAAAAGATGCACATATAAACCAGCAGAGTGCATGCATAATCCTCCTTCCACATAAACACACATTGGTAAGGAGAGCTTCACTGAATGCGTATGTGGTGGTTTGATCTGCCCTACCAAGCAATAAGGCAGTAACTGCTCATTTGGTCGAAAATGAGTTCATGTCATTTTTGCTACATTAAATACATGCTTAATCATGTGGACAAGTATCCTGCCTCTATTGTATTGTGTTTTAGAGAAAATGGGGGTCATGTTAGAAGTAACTGCCAAAAGGTACTGTGAATAAAAGCCATTTTTCTCCGTTCCACTCTATGAGCAGTTACTGCCTTTTTGCTTGGTAAGGCAGTGTTGTTCTGTGTGTTTATGGTGATCAAACAGGTTTACATTTTGGATGCTGACAGGTTCCTTACCATAAAACTGTGCAGCATAGACACATCTCAGAAAGCCCTTCCTGCAGATAGCTACTCACATACAGAAGGCGAGGTCAGTACAGGTGCATCAAAGCTGGGACCGAGAGACTGAAAAACAGCTACCACCGGTTATTCAACCCTGCACCTTAGAGGCTGCTGCCCTATGTACATAGACATGGAATCACTGGTCACTTTAAATGGAACACTAATCACTTTAATAATGTTTACATACTGTTTTACTCATTTCATATGTACTGTATATACTGTATTCTATTCTACTGTATTTTAGTCAATGCCACTCATACATTGCTCGTCCTAATATTTATATTTTTCTTTTACTTTTAGATTTGTGTGTATTGTTAGGAACCCAAGCATTTCACTACACTTACAATAACATCTCCTAAACATTTGATTTGAATTTGATTTGATACATGTAACACACACACACACACACACACACACCGCAAAATGTGTAGAATATCAGGAAATTAGCTGTAAAACTGCAAATTGTTCTCTCCGTCCCATTGGCAAAATTATTAGAATTGGATGAAATGAGTCAGTACACAAACCCCTGAGCCACTGCAGCCCGTCATGATGAGTTCAGATTTTTTGTGGCCCACACCCCCATCAAAGTTGACCATCCCTGCTATAGAGTCATCAACACAGAGCTAGTAGATAGATAGATAGATAGATAGATAGATAGATAGATAGATAGATAGATAGATAGATAGATAGATAGATAGATAGATAGATAGATAGATAGATAGATAGATAGATAGATAGATAGATAGATAGATAGATAGATAGATAGATAGATAGATAGATAGATAGATAGATAGATAGATAGATAGATAAGGTGGGAACAGATAGGTTAGATGAGGTGGGAATGATATAGAGGATGAAAAGCGGGTAAGAGATAGTGGGTGGTAGGATGTAGTGAAAAGGAGGGAGGCGAGGGAGATGTGAACGAGAGGAGGAGAGAGGGGGACACAAACAAACACATGGAGGCAGAGACGAGCATGTCTGGAGGGTACAGGGGGAGGGAGAAGTGGGCAGAATGTTTAGACACATAACACATTTTAAATTGGAGTAAAAAAAAAAGAGAACCCCATGAAACCAAGGCCAGCAGGACGGTGAGGGACATACCCTCATTCTGCTCAGCCTGGATACAAAGAGAAACCAGGCCTCTCAATACTAACATGGCCTCAATACTTCTATAACACACAACCAGAAAATTGCCACAACTACAGTCTGATTACTTATGCACAACATAGCCTATGGGCAGAGCTTCGATACTACATACCACTGCAAAACAAACCCAATTAACTGAAAGACATAAATTCCCATGATGATCAGGACCAGATACAACCTCTGTGGAAAAAGGGTTTTTAATCAGTCAGTCACAATTACGAGACATCGCCCATGACTCACAGCCAGGTCCAGACTGGACATAGGCTTTTGGGAAAATCAGACAGTCAGAGAGAGTGTCTGAGATTAGTGCTTAATCAGTTAATGGTCTCTCAAACAATGAATATTCGTCAGCACCTGTTCTGACATGACTGTTTAGAGAGTGGTGGAGGAGGTATTGAGTAGTTTTTGATCCCCAAGGTGGAATAAGGTGCTGCATATATCACTGCATTTAATCTGTGGAATGCAAGGTCACATGATTAAAACTAACGTCAGCCTTAATTAATGGCAAGATTTGAATCAAGGAGAACAATCCTCCTAATTGATGTATGCGTCCCGTCCCCCCCCTGCCACATACACACACCCACCCGAGCAATAACTCATATTTGTATTAACATTTTTAAGATTGTCAACAGTTTGGGAATGGGTTTTTAATTTTAAAAGAACATGCAGTATATCTGCATTCTGTTAACACATACTTAACTAATCATTCATGTAAAAACATTATAAACATATGTCCCATTTTAAAACAAGAAAACAAACAATTTAGAGAATTGTATCACTGAGAAGAAGTCTGGGTAAAATCATCAGTCAGTCAGTCAGTCAGTCAGTCATATCCCTCCAGTGTACATCCTCCCACTACATGTGAGGTATTTGTAGAAAGCCATGCCTAACATGATTCTGGTGGTGCACCTCATGTAATACCACACAGTGTGACTCATTGCAGTAGTCTCTGGAGTGTCTGCTCCATATCATAGCACCATAACTTCATCATCCATCCAAGAGGCACCACAGAGTATTGTTCACACTCCCCTCTTATGCCCCCACAACCCTGCAGTCTCCATGACAACAGCTTTTCAAGCATATGGACATGAAGAGGTATGAGATGTGAGCTGTGTGCCAATGCACATGCTCACATGCAAAGACATACACACATTCTCATTCTGTTTCTTTTGAGAACACATGCATGTGCATCTGAGCACACACAAGCACGCGCACACGCACACGCTCACACGCACGCACGCAGGCACCAGAGAAGGATGGTGGGAAGACAGGCTGGAATGAAATCAATGGAATGGTACCAAACACACCAAACACATGGAATCCATTTGATTGATTCCATTCCAGCCATTGCAATGAGCCTTTCCTCCTATAGCTCCACCCACCAGCCTCCTCTGACACACACACACACACGCACGCACGCACGCACACACACACACACACACACACACACACACACACACACACACACACACACACACGCACACAAACTGTAATAAAAGGCTATTGAGTCAGGGGCAATGATTCTGAACCCTGTATATGATAACCGTGACTGTGGGACAGCATGCAATGTGCACCACAGCAAAGATGCAACATACAGTATTTCACACACACACACACACACACACACACACACACACACACACACACACACACACACACACACACACACACACACACACACACACACACACACACACACAGGTCTCCCCTGATCGCTGTTCCTCACCCCCCTCTGCTTTCACTTTCAGTTTCTTTGTTGACTTCTTTCTGTCCACACGTGTTGCTATACAACCATTAGGCAGTATGAGTGGACGTTGTTCCTGTATGTTTTTTATATCAACAGTAATGTCATCCATTTATGTAGCTCTATAGCACTTAACTGTCCATCTATCTATCAGACATATTAGAGAGGGTTACCTTTGACCTGAAGCCCACAAGTATAATGCGTTATAATGTCGCAGGAAAGAAGTCTAAGACTTGTTCTAAGCAATAATGTCTCCCTTGTATTGTCATATTATCATTATTTTGGTGAGTTATGATCTGCATCGGTCATCATTGACCATCAGATTTAAACAATAAAATCACATAGAAATATCCAATATATTGTTAGTTAGATAATAAAAAAGAAGGGTTCATGCTTTGGATTTTGGCAATGAGGCACTTTATCTACTTCCACAGTCAGATGAACACATGGATACCATCAGTGGTGTAAAGTACTGGATACCATGGATACCATCAGTCGTGTAAAGTACTGGATACCATGGATACCATCAGTGGTGTAAAGTACTGGATACCATGGATAC
This sequence comes from Thymallus thymallus, assembly GCA_023634145.1. NCBI lineage: Eukaryota > Metazoa > Chordata > Actinopteri > Salmoniformes > Salmonidae > Thymallus > Thymallus thymallus. The sequence continues at coordinate 6,173,881 of CM042391.1, read as the reverse complement.
CATCAGTGGTGTAAAGTACTGGATACCATGGATACCATCAGTGGTGTAAAGTACTGGATACCATGGATACCATCAGTGGTGTAAAGTACTTAAGTCGTTTTTATTTTAATCTGTACTTTACTTTTACTTTTACTTTTACTTCACTACATTCCTAAAGAAAATAATGTACTTTTTACTCCATACATTTTCCCTTACAGCTAAAAGTACTCGTTACATTTTGAATGCTCAAGCAGGACAGAATTATGGCATCTATCAATATAACGCTTTGTCATCCCTACTGCCTCTGATCTGGCGGACTCACGAAACACAAATACTGTGTTTGTAAATGATGTCTGAGTGTTGAAGTGTGCCCCTATCTTTCTGTAATAAAGTATGACAATTGAGTACTTTTTCTACCTCTGTACTTATGTACATTTAAAACCAGATACTTTTAGACTTTTACTCAAGTAGTATTTTACTTCACTTTTACTTGAGTCATTTTCTGTTAAGGTATCTTTACTTTTACACAAGTATGACAATTTAGTACTTTTTCCACCACTGGATACCATTTATATGTATTCAGACCCTTTACTCAGTACTTTGTTGAAGCAATAATGGCCTGATTGGTGGAGTGCTGCAGAGATGGTTGTCATTCTGGAAGATTCTCCCATCTCCATAGAGGAACCATAGGGTTCTTGGTCACCTCCCTGACCAAAGCCCTTCTCGCCCGATTGCTCAGTTTGGCCAGGCGGACAGCTCTATGAAGAGTCTTGGTGGTTTCAAACTTCTTCCATTTAAAAATGATGGAGTACACTGTGTTCTTGGGGACATTTAGTGCTGCAGAAATGTTTTGGTACCCTTCCCCAGATCTGTGCCTCGACACAATCCTGAATCGGAGCTCTACGGCCAATTATTTCGACCTCATGGCTTGGTTTTTGCTCTGACATGCGCTGTCAACTTTTATAGACAGGTGTGTGCCTTTCCAAATCATGTCTCAATTGAATTGAATTTGTAGAAACATCTCAAGGATGATGAATGGAAACAGGATGCATCTGAGCTCAATTTCGAGTCTCATAGAAAAAGGTCTGAATACTTATGTAAATAAGGCATTTCTGTTTTTTTTTTTATACATTTGTAAAAAATGCTGAAAACCTGTTTCTCATTATGGGGTATTGTGTGTGGATTGATGAGGAAATATATTTATTTAATCCATTTTAGAATAAGGCTGTAATGTAACAAAATGTGGAAAAAGTCAAGGGGTCTGAATACTTTCCGAATGCACTGTAGTTGACATACCTCTGGATGGTCGTCTCCTCTGCTTGGTCTGCATGGTCAAAGTGCCAACCACTGCGCCCATGTTGTCGGCGTGGAAACCCGCCTGTTCAAACCAACGACTGAGCAGTCCTCCTCTCTCTCTGTCTTTCTCCTTCTCTGTATATCTGAATAAGCCTCTGCCCCCCTCCTGTCTCTTCACTGTCTGGTCCGTTGGGTCTCTCTATGGTGGTGCCCCTGTTCTTTTGCCGTCGTTTCTGAATGAATGAAAATGAAAATCCCCAAACTCACACAAGCTGCTCATGCTTCTCCAAGCCCCTCCCACCCTGCTGTCCATCACTCCTTGGTCACCTCACTCTCTTTTTCCCTGTCTTTCACTCTTCATTCCTCCCTCCCTCTTCCATCCTTCCCTCTCTTCCCCTCCCTCTCTCCTCATACCCTGTTGTTATGCAGTGTCAGTAACTGTTGCTGTGCTCACACCTCCAGACTAGTGAATGGTATGGATGTAGAGGCTGCGAGTGATCCATACTATCCACATTCACTTTGCTACTTCATCTTCTCTCCTTCTAACCTTCCTTCTATGTCTACCCTATGAGAGGGTGGAATATCTAAAGCTAAGTGGCCTCTCCTGTTGCCTTAGAGCCTTCTATACAGTGCCATTAGAAAGTATTCACACCCCTTGACTTTTTCTAGATTTCATTGTGTTACAAAGTGGGATTAAAATTGATTTAATTAAAACATGTTGGTCAACGATCTACAGAAAATACTATGTAATGTCAAAGTGGAAGAAAAATTATAACATTTGTTAAGAAAATATGAAACATTAAACACTAATATATAAGTTTTCAACCACCTGAGTAGATTTGTCAGGTCCTGACTGTGGGGATGCCGCCAGGCATCTCTATGTTTGTCTGGTGGATAAGTCAAGGCTTGACAGAGTAGAGTTTTCTGGAAAAAAGTTATGTTTGGTTTTTGTTGGTCCCCAATTAGAGGCTGCTGCCCTGCGTTGTCTCTAATTGGGGATCCTATTTACGTTGCTGTTTAATTGTGTATGCTTTCTGCATAACTAGTCGTGGTTGCAGTTTCTCCTTGTTTGTTGTTTTGGATACCAAATTAAAGGAATGTCTTTATACTTCGGCTCTGCGCCTCGTGTCCTGCCTTCGCACCTGGACAGAATGAACAACCCGAACAGGACCAAGCAGAGCTAGACAATGGAGGAACTCCTTGGGAGTAAGGAGCTAGTCCCAGAGGAGGAGCACCTCCGTTATCTAGCTCTGAATCCAGACCAGGATCTAGGGCAATGGCGATGCCGGGGGGCTCCACGTCGGCAATCTAAAGGGCAGGCCCAGCGAACAGCCCAGAAAAAAAACCATACATTTTGGGCGGGGGGGGGGTCTATGGGGACTGTCGGAGGGGCGGGAAGGAGAGCCCCTGCCGCTACACTCGTGGGGATTCATTGAAGAGCCCCTGCGGCCATGGGAGCAGGAGTACAGAGAGGCATCGGAGGAGGACGACGAGGTGCTCCTGTCTCCCAACTTGTGGGAGCTCTTTCATGAGCCCCTGCAGACTCGGGACCAGGGTAAAGAGGAGGAGGATGAGGAGTCTTTTGAGCGCTTCAGGAGAAGTTGGGCAGAGCGTCTGAGGGTACTATTCCGGACATGGGGACGGCGAAGGAGGCGGTTCCCAGCCCGGAACTTCCAGTGCGGCTCCCCAGGCTTGATCTCCCAGTGCGGGCTCCTCGCACCAGGGTCCCGGTGTCGGTCCCCAGCACGGTACCTCCAGTGCTGGCTCCTCGCACCAGGGTCCCGGTGTCGATCCCCAGCCCGGTACCTCCAGTGCTGGCTCCTCGCACAAGGGTCCCGGTGTCGATCCCCAGCCTGGTACCTCCAGTGCTGGTCCCCAGCCCGGTACCTTCAGTGCTGCCTCCTCGCACCAGGGTCCCGGTGTCAATCCCCAGCCCGGTGCCTCCAGTGCCGGTCCCCAGCTCGGTACCTCCAGTGCCGGTTCCCAGTCCTGATCCGGACCCGGCGCCCTGTCCAGCTCAGAGGGACCGGCACTGGAGGTCCCTGCTGCGGCGCCCAGTCCTGGTTTTTGTTGGTCCCCAATTAGAGGTAGCTGCCCTGTGTTGTCTCTAATTGGGGATCCTATTTAAGTTGCTGTTTTCCCCACCTGTGTGAGGTTAATTGTGTATGCTTTCTGCATAACTAGTCGTTTGTCCTTGTTTGTTGTTTTGGAAACCAAATTAAAGGAATGTCTTTATACTTCGGCTCTGCGCCTTGTGTCCTGCCTTTGCCCAATGACACAATTAATGTTAGAATCAACTTTGGCAGCGATTACAGCTACAGTGGGGAGAAAAAGTATTTGATACACTGCCGATTTTGCAGGTTTTCCCACTTACAAAGCATGTAGAAGTCTGTAATTTTTATCATAGGTACTCTTCAACTGTGAGTGACGGAATCTAAAACAAAAATCCAGAAAATCACATTGTATGATTTTTAAGTAATTAATTTGCATTTTATTGCATAACTATTTGATACATCAGAAAAGCAGAACTTAATATTTGGTACAGAAACCTTTGTTTGCAATTACAGAGATCATACGTTTCCTGTAGTTCTTGACCAGGTTTGCACACACTGCAGTAGGGATTTTGGCCCACTCCTCCATACAGATCCTTCAGGTTTCGGGGCTGTCGCTGGGCAATACGGACTTTCAGCTCCCTCCAAAGATTTTCTATTGGGTTCAGGTCTGGAGACTGGCTAGGCCACTCCAGGACCTTGAGATGCTTCTTACAGACCCACTCATTAGTTGCCCTGGCTGTGTGTTTCGGGTCGTTGTCATGCTGGAAGACCCAGCCACGACCCATCTTCAATGCTCTTACAGAGGGAAGGAGGTTGTTGGCCAAGATCTCGCGATACATGGCCCCATCCATCCTCCCCTCAATACGGTGCAGTCGTCCTGTCCCCTTTGCAGAAAAGCATCCCCAAAGAATGATGTTTCCACCTCCATGCTTCACGGTTGGGATGGTGTTCTTGGGGTTGTACTCATCCTTCTTCTTTCTCCAAACACCGCGAGTGGAGTTTAGACCAAAAAGCTCTCATCAGACCACATGACCTTCTCCCATTCCTCCTCTGGATCATCCAGATGGTCATTGGTAAACTTCAGACGGGCCTGGACATGCGCTGGCTTGAGCAGGGGGACCTTGCGTGCGCTGCAGGATTTTAATCCATGACGGCGTAGTGTGTTACTAATGGTTTTCTTTGAGACTGTGGTCCCAGCTCTCTTCAGGTCATTGACCAGGTCCTGCCGTGTAGTTCTGGGCTGATCCCTCACCTTCCTCATGATCATTGATGCCCCACGAGGTGAGATCTTGCATGGTGCCCCAGACCGAGGGAGATTGACCATCATCTTGAACTTCTTCCATTTTCTAATAATTGCGCCAACAGTTGTTGCCTTCTCACCAAGCTGCTTGCCTATTGTCCTGTAGCCCATCCCAGCCTTGTGCAGGTCTACAATTTTATCCCTGATGTCCTTACACAGCTCTCTGGCCTTGGCCATTGTGCAGAGGTTGGAGTCTGTTTGATTGAGTGTGTGGACAGGTTTCTTTTATACAGGTAACGAGTTCAAACAGGTGCAGTTAATACAGGTAATGAGTGGAGAACAGGAGGGCTTCTTAAAGAAAAACTAACAGGTCTGTGAGAGCCGGAATTCTTACTGGTTGGTAGGTGATCAAATACTTATGTCATGCAATAAAATGCAAATTAATTATTTAAAAATCATACAATGTGATTTTCTGGATTTTTGTTTTAGATTCCGTCTCTCACAGTTGAAGTGTACCTATGATAAAAATTACAGACCTCTACATGCTTTGTAAGTAGGAAAACCTGCAAAATCGTCAGTGTATCAAATACTTGTTCTCCCCACTGTATGTGTCTTCTGGGTAAGTCTCTAAGAGCTTTGCACACCTGGACTGTACAATATTTGCACATCACCTTTTGAAAATTCTTCAAGCTCTGTCTACTTGGTTGTTGATCATTGCTAGACAGTCATTTTTCAAGTCTTGCCATAGATTTTCAAGCAGATTTAAGTCAAAACGTAAGGAGTTACTTATCAAAGAAATGTCAATGATGTCTTGATAAGTAACTCCAGTGTATATTTGGCCTTGTGTTTTAGGTAATTGTCCTGTGAAAGGTGAATTTGTCTCCCAGTGTTTGTTGGAAAGCAGTCTGAGCCTGGGTTACCTCTAGGATTTTGCCTGTGCTTAGCTCTATTCCGTTTCCTTTTATCATAAAAAACTCTCTTGTCCTTGCCAATGTCAAGTATACCCATAACATGATAAAGCCACCACCATGCTTGAATATCAAAAGTGCTAACTGTCACCCAAAAACAATTATACAGTTCCTCTGGCTGCCACTAGTCTTGATCAGCTTTTATCAAACATGTTGGGTGCAAGATGCCTTCTTTATGGTTGATCATTTGTTTCTAGCTGTTATTTAGGCACTGGCTAGCCCAGTTAGCTAGCTAGCAACCTCACTAGCATAAAGTCTGAGATGAAATAAATACTAGCCAGCTAGTTAGCATAAGATAATGTCTGCTATTATTAGGGTAGGGGTCAGAGTTAGAATAGGGGCCAGGGTTAGGGTCAGAATAGGGGTTTATGGTCAGAATAGAGGTTAGTGTTAGGGTCAGAAGGTTAGGGTCAGAATAAGGGTTAGGGTTAGAATAGGGGTTAGGGTTAGGGTAGGGTCAAAATAGGGGTTAGGGTTTAGGGTTAGGTTAGTGTCAGAATGGGGTTAGGGTCAGAAGGCTAGGGTCAGAATAGGGGTTATTATTAGGGGTCAGAATATGGGTCAGGGTGAGAATAGAATAGGATTAAAATAGGGGTTAGGGTAGGGTCAGAATAGGGTTAGAATAGGAGTTAGGGTTAGATTAAGGGTCAGTTCTCCACCTTTCTTCCAATCTTTTTTTATTTTCAGAAGGTTAGGGTTAGGGTTAAATATCTGATCATGGTGGCTATGACGAACAGGGGCTTTGTTGTGCCCTGAATACTAGTGAAAATGGGTTGGGCATTAAGGGAGCTGCCCATGCTTTTAATGTGCAACCCAAAACCCTGAGGCGCGACCGAGACAAGCAGGTCAAAAGCGCAGACCACAGCCATTTGGGTGGGTATCCAATCTTTACTGGCTCTTTAGAATGTGACCTGGTGAGTCATATCCCCAAAAATTTAAGAGCCCTCTGTCAATTAGGTTAGTATTTTGGACAAACTACAATGTTGTTGATGCATCCTCAGTTTTCTCCTATCACAGCCATTAAACTCTGTAACTGTTTTAAAGTCACCATTGGCCTCATGGTGAAATCCCTGAGCGGTTTCCTTCCTGTCCAGCAACTGAGTTAGGAAGGACGCATATATATTTGTAGTGACTGGATGTATTGATACACCATGCAAAGTGTAATTAATAACTTCACCATGCTCAAAGGGATATTCAATGTCTGCTTTTATTTATTTTCATCTATCTACCAATAGGTGCACTTCTTTGCGAACCATAGGAAAACCTCTCGCTCTCGCTCTCTCTCGACCTCTAAAATACCCCTCTGCTTCTCTTTATGCATGATTGCTTTGACATATGGCAGTATCCTGCTTTGCTGTTGCATGTGTATTTTCCCTAGGAACAACATGTCAGTGCCAGCTAGGAAGAATGGGTAGAGAAAAAAGATAATTATGGATATTTTATGTAAAAACGTAGACCCACACAGAGTTGTGTACGCATGTAAGTATTTATGCACATACGCACACACATGCACTCACGTATGCCCGAACGCACCCACTCACGCTGTGTTTGTGTGTCCTCGGATGGCAGCCCAGTGCCTTTAGCTGGAGCTTCTCTGTCTCTAATGGTCTGTATAAATAGCTGCTTGTTTCTGTTCCCTACTTTGTCTGACGTTTGCTCTCATTAACTGAGAGAGAGAGAGAGAGAGAGAGAGAGAGAGAGAGGGAGGGGAGCTGTTGTTGAAGTCAAATCAAAACTTCACATCCTAATTATTTATAAGATTTCTATCTGCAGAGCACAGAACGACCTATTAGAGACTAATACAGGCTTTCCTCTGCACATGGCGGGATTCTACTCAACTCAACCCACAGAACGGCCTATTAGAGACTAATACAGTCTTTCCTCTGCACATGGCAGGATTCTACTCAACCCTATCCCAGCTCTCTGTAGCATAAGTAACTGCATTAGTATGATGATGGGACAATTGGTTTTCAGAGAGTGGACTGATCGAGAGAAGATAAATAGAATGGGGGATAGGGATAACTTCAGTTAGAGTGACTGAATCCCCTCTGGGTTTGAATTAGGTGTAAGATAAATATTAAAGCATTGCTTTAATGCCATTACCTGCCATTCAGAGCCTGCCATTCGGAACCTGCCAATCAGATCCTGCCGATACATACAGTTGAAGTCGGAAGTTTACATACACTTAGGTTGAAGTCATTAAAACTCATTTTTCAACCACTCCACAGATTTCATGTTAACAAACTATAGTTTTTGCAAGTCGGTTAGGACATCTACTTTGTGCAAATCAATCCCAGAACAACAGCATAGGACCTTGTGAAGATGCTGGAGGAAACAGGTACAAAAGTCTATGTCCATAGTAAAACGAGTCCTATATCGACATAACCTGAAAGGACACTCAGCAAGAAAGAAGCAATAAAAAAGCCAGACTACGGTTTGCAACTGCACATGGGGTCAAAGATCGTACTTTTTGGAGAAATGTCCTCTGGTCTGATGAAACAAAAATAGAACTGTTTGGCCATAATGACCATCGTTATGTTTGGAGGAAAAAGGGGGAGGCTTGCAAGCTGAAGAACACCATCCCAACCGTGAAGCACGGGGGTGGCAGCATCATGTTGTGGGGGTGCTTTGCTGCATGAGGGACTGGTGCACTTCACAAAATAGATGGCATCATGAGGAAGGAAAATTATGTAGATATATTGAAGCAACATCTCAAGACATCAGTCAGAAAGATAAAGCTTGGTCGCAAATGGGTCTTCCAAATGGACAATGACCCCAAGCATACTTACAAAGTTGTGGCAAAATGGCTTTAGGACAACAAAGTCAAGGTATTGGAGTGGCCATCACAAAGCCCTGACTTCAATCCTATAGAACATTTGTGGGCAGAACTGAAAAAGTGTGTGGGAGCAAGGAGGGCTACAAACCTGACTCAGTTATACCAGTTCTGTCAGGAGGAATGGGCCAAAATTCACCCAACTTATTGTGGGAAGCTTGTGGAAGACTACCCAAAATGTTTGACCCAAGTTAAACAATTTAAAGGCAATGCTACCAAATACTAAGTGAGTGTATGTAAACTTCTGACCCACTGGTAATGTGATGAAAGAAATAAAAGCTGAAACAAATAAATCTCTACTATTATTCTGACATTTCACATTCTTAAAATAAAGTGGTGATCCTAACTCACCTAAAACAGGGAATATTTACTAGGATTAAATCAGGAATTGTAAAAAAACTAAGTTTAAATGTGTTTGGCTAAGGTGTATGTAAACTTCCGACTTCAACTGTAGTTAGCTGTGTCTGCTTCTTACTACTCCATTCATAGACAGTCCTCTCACAACCACACTAACCTAGTTTACTTAGTCCTGAAGCAGGCCATCAGTCAGTCCCCACGGTATAAGAGTTAATCTGAACCAGGCATACACAGAAACAAAGACATCAACCATAACCAGTCTACACAGGATCCAGGACTCAGAACCATGCAACAGCACCCCTATCTTATTTTTGCCTGTGCAAGAGACTGATACACTGACAGACAGACAGAGACAGACAGAACATTCTCCACCAGAAAGCTCCTGTGGATGTGAAGGAAGGGCTTCAAATATTCTGAGAGATTTTCTGTTCTTGCCCAGAATTTCTAATCCCATTGGCTCTGTACCAACACTGTACATCTCTCTCTCTCTCTCTCTCTCTCTCTCTGAGTTTGTCTGTGTGCCAGTGTTCTAAAACAATCTCCCATCGTTTAAAAATGCACTGCCTCTCTTTTTTCTACCCCCCTTTCAACTTTCTCTTTATACTTGAAAGGAATTCTGCTCTCCCTCTCTTTCAAATAGCAAAAAGACTGGAAGGCTTGAAGGAGAGGGAGAGGGAGAGGGAGAGGGAGAGGGAGAGGGACTGTGCAGATAGAAAGCAGAGAGAGAGGGAAGAGGCTGTTAACATGAGATAAGAAGAGGAGATACTGGAAGAGAAGGGTGGGAGAGTCGGATGGTTACACATCCATGAAAACAAAGTGCATATTTACATCAAACGGTAATACGATGCATTCTATTCCCTTAACTCTAGTGGAAGGGACATTGATAACTATGCTGAGAAGAGGTCCAATAGCCAGTATCTACTATATTCAGTATTCCCATGAAATCAGTTGGCTGTCCTTGGGCTCTGTCAGATGCCCTTTGTATTGACAATAGATCAGTGCTGCTCCACTAGTTCCAAACACCGTCCTGTATGTCACCATTGCTCAGCCAGTAGAAATAGATGACCAGGCAGCGTATCTGTAGCACCACATGCAGTAGAGTACTATAGACAACCATCTGAAGGGCAACAGGTTTTACACACACTTTCACATGAAAGGTAGCGTCTTAGTTACCAAACCGAGCAAGTGATGTGAGGCTGTGTGTGTTTGCGTGTGTGAGAGTGAGTGAGTGAGTGTGTATGCATACATACATCAGCGATTATTTAAACATCAAGGCATGAATAATCATGGATGTTTAACCATCCGACTCTCCCACCCTTCTCTTCCTATATCTCCTCTCCTTATCTCATGTTAACAGCTTCTTCCCTCTCTCTCTCTCTTTGCTTTCTATCGGCACAGTCTCTCTCCCTCTCTCTCCATTCAAAAAACAGCTCG
>CM042391.1:6156363-6163520 GCA_023634145.1 Thymallus thymallus | reverse complement strand
GAGAAGCCAGCTACGATCCTGTCCACTTTGTTCATTCTTGTGACACTCAGAAAAGACAGTATCACAACATAACATTATCTTTGTTTGCATACACCTCCCAATTCTGAGGCATGCATCTGAATATAGTAGAAAATGTTTGACGGAGCATAAGAATGCTTTTGAAAAGATTACAATGTGATTTTAGCCTTTTTAATGAGATAAAGGTTTTTCATGTCGTTTGCCCACTAACTAAACCACACCCCTAATGAGGTTAGAAGAGCGTGTCAGTGTGATGGGACCGCCTCTCTGACCTGAGTCTTTAAGAGGTGTTGCTAAGAATTTAAATATCAGTTCCAGAAATGCAATGACTTTGTCCGAATGCATAGAAGGGCGAAGTTCATTCTACAACCCTAGAGTTCCAAAGCTTGCTCCCCACGTGAGATGGTATGAACTCTGAACTATTTCACTAAAGAAGAAGTGAATCCTATATTATATAAGTCAATGAGCTATCGAAGCCAGCGTTCCTTTGTAGAATCTTCCGGGTTGGTAATACTGACTACATTCCTTTGTCCTAACGAGCGATTGCTAAAGTACATATGTTGTCAGACTTATGTGTCATTAGTTTCCCATGTCCGATAGAAGCTAAATTCTGTGTCTTCCTCCCCTCGCCCCTTTTCTCTCTGAATCTATCGTGTTATAACCAAACTGTTATTCAGTCCCCTAGGGACGATATCATCCTGTATAATGTTAGTATTGTATTTGTATATTCTGTAATTGTTTAATTATCTAGTAAATAAATAATTGAGACAATTTGTGTATGGATGTTTCATAAGTAAAACTGGTTTCGTGCAAACTAGGATTCTATGACTTTCAGAATGAGAGTGATCGAGATAAGGTAAGAATTCATCACTAAGAAACTGTTATCAAAAGAGATAAAATATCGAAGAGTTATTATCTGGAATTGGTAACTCTGTAAACGACAGATTCCAGTGGTGCCCCAGGTTATTAATCGTGTAATTCTTGCATAATTTAATTCAATTACGTAATCAATTAAACGTTAGAATAATCGATTTCATAATATAACAGTCTTCACTTTTAATGAGTCAAAGTCACGACACCCTCTATCTCACACAATCCCTGAAGACTTGAAGGCGACATGAGATTAATTGTTAAACCAATGGGTTTCTCTCTACAGTTTCCCTCTTGAGAACCCTTCATCCCTTCCTATCTGTCATTCATAAAAGTCAACAGCATTAATAAACACAACATACTTGGAAACAAATGGCCAAAATGCTCATTCAAATGCATCAAACTAAAGTGTTACATGATAATAAGTTGTGAGTAGATTAATTAATAACATCCCTGAATGCTCCTGACCATGTCCTGTCATTTGTCTCCACACATGCTTAGTTGTAGCAGTCTTCAAATAAATAGTTCCCTTACCCTTTGCCAATGACAATTGCCCCACACTAGCTATTTTACCACACACCAGGACAATACAGGGGAGATACAGGGTAGTGCACTGGAATGCACTGAACAATCATTATTTTGAGGAATAACCAAAAACATTTGAGACCATGTCTCTGGTTCGCTTTTTCTCTGTGACTTTGTCCTTGGATGGAGTTGGTAGAGACTATTTAAATGAGGGCAAGAGATATAGACTCTGAGAATGTCTCTCCCCCTCCTGCTCTGCCCTTGTTTAGCCTCTCTTCACACTGGCTCCTGACAGAGAGGACAGGGGAACCAACCAGCAGAGAGGAGTCAGGAAGAGAGGAGAGGACAGAGTCTGTAATTGGTTTATTAGTCTCTACTATTGGATCATCACTCTTTCTGAATGATTCTAGCCGTTAAATAGTGATATCTGAGCGGATGAGAGAGAGAGCGAGAGAAAGAAAGGCATCCAGATGTTCTACTGTTGAGACACGTCTTCAGAGATGAAGTAAGATCCTCTGAGAACTGCCCTACATATTGGACCTATATTTTAACTGGGAGTTAAATCCATCAGGATTAATCAGACACTTTAATGGGAGGTTAATTGTTAAATACTACAGGAAGAGTGGAACAGTACACTTAGGCCTCCACTCCCCGTTCATAAATATTCACCCTAGCCCATAGCTCTCTATGTACCCCCTTCCTGTCTTTTTCTTATTATTTATTCACATCCTTGTTTTTGTTCACTCTCTCTCTCTCTCTCTCTCTCTCTCTCTCTCTCTCTCTCGCTCTCTCTCACACACACACACACTGTATAGCATTGTTTGGTTTCAAATATTGTCTCTCATTCAATACCATTCTACTTTCTACCATGGCAACTGATAGAGCAGGAGCACATTGCCATCTGGTGGTAAAATTTGATAGAAATTAGAATATCACCAGAGAACAGCAAAATAACATTTTGTCAACTCAGAAAATTAATGTTTCTGTATTTGAGAGTTGCATCTCTAACGTATCAATGTATCTCTACCAAAGCTATAGTCATACTATAATCATGCACGTAAACACACACAAACACACCGGTGCCAATTAATGACCAACAGATGGCAGCATTGCACACAATTTCAATAGCTTTGCAGTAATATTCCTGTCAGCACCACATCACGCCAGGGCTATCTAATTTTCTTATAAGTGAATGGGATACCAGAGGGACATCAAATTAATTGAAGATTAAGATTAATATAAATGTTTCTATCTACATAACTATACTATATAATTTTGTAATGTACCGTACCATACTGCACTAGACAAAACCATACTATTCTATATAGTATCATACAATACATAAAGTATACACCCTGCTGTACCACCACATTAGGTGAATAACATCTATGCTTGAGCCTACAACTAGGAACAGGGGTAAGATATGGGCAGTGAAGGTCTTGTCAATGACAGGATCAGTATGAGAGAGAGAGAGAGAGAGAGAGAGACAGAGAGACCAGATAGAAAACGAGAGATAGAAAAGAGGGCAGTGTTTGAGAGGGAGAAAGAGGAGGCCAGATATATAAATAAACTGAGAGGAGAATGAGATTATGTAAAAAGGGAGGAGAAGGAATTTCTAAATTAAAAATGGTGATGCGCACACTGTCAGCTTCAATTTGAGAGAGAGAAGGCCTATAGGGTAGAGGAAGCACACGCTGAGTAGAGTGGGGACTGGGGAGGTAGAGAAAGCAGAGTGTAAGTGGAGGAGAGGAAAGGAGAGTGGTCCAGACAGACTCTAAGAGCATTGCCTGTGTGCAACTAAGTGAGCAGGGCGTTCAGGTGGATGTACTGTAGAGAAGTCACAGTGAGTATGTCCTGGAAGGGAAGAGTCAAATAATGTCACTGTACCTGCCGTGGTAGATGGGGTCATGATGGTGAGGGGGAAGAGTGATGCTGCAGAGAGCAACTGAGGGTAAAAGGGAGGGGGATTAAATACCTAACACCTTGGTCACGTGCGTGCATCCGTGTACGCCATCGTGCGTATGACGATATTCTCTTATCCCCACCAGACGCCATCAGGTTAAAATACCAAAATCAACTGTGAATCAATTATATTCAATTCTGGGCAGCTTGAAACACACATGAAACGATTGTCGCAGGAGATGAATATTCCGTTGCTATTATATCTGACATGCATATGGTCCTCTTTTTAGCTGGCTCTTTGTAGAATGTTGTACCCTGAGTCAAAAAGAAAATGGTGTGTTTCTCTATTCAAATGATTAATCCACCGATTAAAAAGGGAAACTGGTTAATTTTTTAAAAGTTGTCTTTGATTAATCTCTCCTTGTTCATCTTTCAAGCAGCAACGTGGGCTTGAAATCTTTGTGAAAACCAATAAGGAGATGGTAGAGGCATCTTTCAAGCAGCAACCAATAAGGAGATGGTAGAGGCGGGACTAGCAGCAACCAATAAGGCGATAGTCGAGGCGGGACTAGCAGCAAGTCTCAAATAAAATAATTATATTTTAGCATCTGGCAATGCAGATGCTCATTGACGCGTGGGAGTAGGGCTGTGGCTGTCACTGGCGTCCACACATAGCCACTGATGCTGACCAGGAACATCCTTTGGAACATCCACATTTTAAAGTCTAATAAATGCATGTAGCCTACACCTTCACAATAAATACGTTATTTATTTTAGACAGGTCTAAAGAAACCTGATATGAAGAAAATGTCTTATTTCAGAAGAACAGAATAGCATACTCTGAGTTGCCCTTATGTTAGGTCCTGATCTGGCTTTGCCAAATGGCTGTTGGCTACACTAGTTCATTTAGGAGACAAGATTTTCTTTGAATTCCGTGGCATTATTTTATAGTATGAAGAATACAATTCAACAAAGATGAATAAAATAGAAAGGATATTTTCTTTAAACGATTTGAGGGAGTGCGCACATGCGGCTATTCTATGTTGAGTGCTTAACAAATAAATAGGTATTCCTATATGCTTAATTTAGAGTTATTAATGTAACTTTAGTTGTTCTACAAATGTTGGGCTATATGTTTTGATTTTTAATACATTGTAAGGCTGCATGATGCGACTCTAATCATGATTTGAAAAAAGTCGCTTGAAAGGCATGCGCAGGCTGGACACACTAAATCAGTCTCTCATTCACAATTTGACAAGCACTTGATAATGCCTAGAATTTCACAAAGGCATCCCCTTAGGAGGACGTAATGCACCCCCAAAAAAATCCATGCCTGAATCACCTCTCACTCACATGGCTCTCCATCACGTGATCGGGTCTTTCTCACAGGCTACAAGTGTAGACAGACACCCCCATAGTACAAAAGTCGACCTTTTCTGTGCGAGAAATAAATATTCCAAACGTTGTCTGTGACAGTTGTGGGATGCGTTAGGTCCCAAATTAATACAACCACTAGCATAAAACAATTTTTTTTAAGCAATGTGGCTGACACAACAGATCAGAATGTTTATAAATTATTTGGCTATTTCTTCACATTTTAAGAGCAGCAATGTGCACATTGTAGTAGGAAATAAGCGCAAATGTTCCATTAGCGGAAAACACCATTATCAAAAGTGACGGCAAATGCGATTATGCATGTAATGCTTTTATTATAAAGGTGCATTATTATGGTGAAAATAATCTTCTTCAACTTGAAACTCACGCACTGCTTATGTATGCCAGTTAGGCTCTACACCCCTTGTAAAGCGGGTTAAAGTTCTTTGACCAGTTTAGTTGTGATACAAACCTTATTAAAACATTGTGAAAAAGTTGCAAAAAAACATTCACAAGTGATAATATATAATTCACAAGAGATAGGCTAATAGTGTCACCATTTAGACTATTCTTGATTTAATCTTGTCTTTACATATACTAAATAATATAAGTGTGATATTTGTTTTGATTTAGAAAGGACCATTATCATGCACCTGTATCAAAACAGCGGCAGCAGGGAAAGATACATGTCATCTATGCATTTAAATAGAGAATGGAGGACGCTTTTCCCCGTGGTTCATTTTCATGCCAGCCAGGTAGGCTATTCTGCTGTTGTAAAGAGAAGCAATGTGCTTAATATTAGGAAAGTTGAGAAATAAATATACAGTCACGTGAAAAAGTAAGTACTTTTGAACATATTTGGACAGATGGATATGTAATCTTCACTTCAACACTATTGACAGATAAATGTTACCCAATTTAACACAGAAAAATGTTATGCAATTAAAATAAACAAAAATGTATTTTCCTTATGGGGAAAAAGTTAGTACATCCCTACCTTTACCATCACATAAAATGGCAAAAATTAGAATTAGGTACCAAAACAAGTGCAAATGATTAGAGAACATTAGAGAGAAAAGATCAGAAACTTGGTCTGGTTTGGTCTATATGGGTGTGTGGTAACGCATCATTCAAAGATCAAAATACCTACCCGATGCCCTCAGAAGAAAGATTATTGATGCCAATGAGTCTGGGAGGGGTTACAAATCAATTTCCAAGCAATTCGAAGTACATCATTCCACTGTCGAATGAAAATTCCAGACCTCTGGCAGACTACCTAGGATAGGTCATCCCACCAAAGTCAGCCCAAGAGCTGACCAAAAGAATCTCATAAAAGTCTCTAAGAACCCCAGGGTAACATCAAGGGATCTACAGGCCTCTCTTGCCACAATCAATGTCGAGGTGCATGGGTACACTGTCAGAAAGAGACTGCACAAACTTGGCCTACATGGGAGGTCAGGAAGGAAGAAGCCTCTGCTCTCAAAAATTAACATCAAGACACAACTGACTTTTGCCAGACAACACCTGGGCAAAGTCAGTTGTGTCTTGATATTATTTTTATAGAGCAGAGGAGCAGTGTGGATGAAATGATTGAATAACATATATGCATACATTTATTTTGTGGCCAGTCTAGCCAGGGTGTAGGGGCAGGGCTAGGATGCAATGGAGGGGGACAAATGACCTTGCTGTGGCCCCACACCCCACCCAATGGGACCTAAGTCCAGGTGTTCTAACTAAACTCACCCAAGTGTATGCCAATGTGCGTGATCAGACCTTTAAACCTTTATAGAAACAAGTTGTGTGAACCCATTTTAAGTTTGCATGTGTCGTGTGGGTGTTTCTGTGAGTGTGTGTGCGCAACACACACCTTTGTGTATGTGTCTGTGTGTATGTGTGTGTGTGTGTGTTTGTGCGTAAGACTCTTTGTTGTGTTAGCATGTTTGTGAGAGAATGTGTCTTGCCTGTGTGTGTGTGCGTGAGTGTGTGTTCAGTTTGTGCTCCACTAGTCTCTCCAGAAAGAGGTGCCCAGCTTTACCCATAATCCTCTGGGAGAGAGCTGAGTGACTGGGCAGAAGGCGCAGTCAACAGCGCCTCTCTTGTTGCTCTCACTCTCACTTCAATGTTTCGCATCACTACCTCAAGCTTCCCCCTCAAGACCCCTGAAAGGTCTTTAAAAAATAACTGTTAACCACAACCATGGTAACCGCTACAGCTCACTCACACATCTGTGGTAATTAGTATGGGATCTATTTATTTTTTAATTCAGCAGTTTAGATATGCCTGAACAAATCAGATCTTCCACAGTCCAATGGACACATTTGCTCATACTAACACCTGGCGACTCAGGGATGTAACTTGTGCAATGTGCTAAACACAAGGTGGAATACAAGTAATCACTGGATAATGTTCCAGGAAATATTTACACCTTGTCTGCACAATTTACAAGGAGAGAATTAAGTGATCAAAGA
>CM042391.1:5758863-6151363 GCA_023634145.1 Thymallus thymallus | reverse complement strand
GACAAAAACACATTTACTGGAAGAACTGCACATTTTGGTAACAGAAATTCTGTAAAAAACGTTTTTTATGAGACCATGTTTTCCAAAAACTCTTTTAAACATCTGCTCCGAATTAAGATTCAAAGATGTCTGCAGAATGGGTTGTGTCAGCTATGACATGACACCTTGAGTTTGAACAAATCTCTTTGGGTTATTGAACTACAGTAAGTGAAGTGGATTTACACCCGGTAACAGAATTGGGATACCGTAATTTCATAATTTCCTCCTTTATGTATTATTCTACTCACTGGGTCTTATTCTAAAGCGCTCTGCCACCAATCAAGACCAAATCTGAACCAATCTTAGACATCAATGTTTCACAAATTTGGACATCAAAGTACAGCACAGTAGAGATCAGTACAGTACATTATAGTATAGAACAGAACAGTACTGTAGAGTACAGTACAGTACATTATAGTTAAGTTCAGTATAGTTCAGTATAGTTCAGTACAGTACAGTTCAGTAGAGCACAGTACAGTACAATAAAGTAGAATTTAGTTCAGTACACTACAGTACATGATATTGTACTCAACTCTAGTGTGCTCTACTGTTTACTGAACTCTACTCCACTCTGTTATACTCTACTTTTCTGTACTGTACTGTACTGAACAGTCATCAAAGCAATGTACTTTCATGTACTGTCCAAACTTGTGAAATATAGGCGTCTATGATTGGTTCAGATTTGATCCATCTGAACCAATCATGGACGTCTATGTTTGGGCCAAAAAACTAATTTAAATGACTTTTCAATGTCCATGGAGGTCCCGTATTGGTTGGTGCTCAGTGGTGAGGATGCTGGTTAAAATAAATGGAAAGAGAGGGGTCAGTAAGAGCTGGGAGAGGATTAACTGGTGAGAGAGAGGAGGGGTTGTCCAGACTTTTCACACTCCTTGCTTTGACCACCAGACAACCAAAAGAGAAAGAAAAAGAAAAGTCAGCTGAACATAACAGTGTGCCAGTGGACGGTAGAACAGTAGCAGGTGACCTAACTGTGGTTTGTGATTTCCCATTGTAGCCAATTGAATTGCAGAAATTCCGTTAACGATTTTTCTGAAATTCTGAGTTTTACTCACTTAATAATTCATAAACAAAATGTATTTCAATAAAAACGCTATAACTAATTGATAGGTCTACCATTACTTGTGTCTTCTGTGAACTGTCATTATCCTCCCTCCTTTCTTCTAAGACCCCCTTTCCATCTGTTTAACAAGCAATCAAAGCCTTTGCTTATTGTACATTTGTAGGATGGAAAACGGTTGAAAAATTATATAGATGTTTCTATGAACTTCACATGTTGGTGCTCTTACATGGAAATGACCAGACATAGTTACTTTCTCGCATAATAAGTACAATATCATATCTCCAGTACATAGCTAGAGTGAGAGTAAAGAATGATACCAGGGAAAATAAGAGAACTGAAAGAAAGTAGAGGAGGTAATGGGGTGTTAGATGAGGAGGGTGCAGTACCTTTGGTAAGCGTCCCAGAGACGAGTCTGCGTAGAGACTGGATGAACTTGAGCACCCCCTGTCTGCAGCGGCAGGTACAGCCAGCCATCCTGACACAGAGACTTGGGCCACAGGAGCGTCACTGGAGCTGATCTGCCACTGTCCTTCGCACCCACTCCTGATGGAGTTGAGAAGAGTAGAAAAAAGAGTCTCTCAAAGGGTCCTTATATGAGAGAGGAATGCCTCCTTCAAAGAGTTGTTGGGAGCCTAAGGTGGAGAAATGTCTCCTTCACTGGCTCCTTACACGCAAAGGACGTACCCCTTAAAATGATCCTGTTAGAAAACACAAATCTTCTTGATAAGGTCCTTAGAGAAGAGATTTCAAAGTCACCTTTAGAGAATCCTCATGGGTGAAAACTGAGAAAAGATTAAGTCGCTAGTAAGTTAGATGTATCTGTCTTCCAGCCTTTCTAACACTGAATCCAAACTGAATCATTCACTCACTCAGACTAACACTCACTCAATCACTTATACACTCAAACACTCCTTTTACACATTTTCTCACAAACACCCACCCACCCACTCACACACTCACCCACACACTCAGGCACACAGGTAAGATCCAAAGCCCCCTCTGTTGTACAGACAGAAAAACAGCCAGGAGTATCAGAAGCAAAGATATGTTGTTAGGTAAGAAATACCCAGATGTCCGCCTCTCAAACTTTTAAATGAAAAAGTTGTCTTTCACCATCAGACGAGAAGAGAAAGATTAATAATTGAGTGACTCTGGAAGGGGTAGAATGCAGACCATCGTAGAGAGCGCTGCAGAAAGTTCCCTGTGTCCATGGAGATGACGTGTCCTCTCCTCTCTCCTGTGTCCTCTCCTCCCTCCTCCCCTCTGTATTTCTCTGTTTGATCACCCCTCTCTCTCCCCCTCTGGGGTGTTTCTCTTGAGTTCTCTGTGGACAGCGGGGTCTCTCTCTCTATCGCTCTCTCTCTCTCAATCTCTCTCTCTGTCTGTGTGTGTTGTCTGGTCCTCTCTGGGCTGCTTATAGCTGGAGTCTGTGCTGTGCTATTCTGTTCTGTTCGGTTCTGTACTGCTGTGTAGCGTAGCTGTGTAGCGTAGCTGTGTAGCGTAGCTGTGTAGCTCTGCTCCTGGACAGATCCCTGCAGCAGAGAACGCCACCCACTTCCACCGCTATTTGCTCCCTCGCTCTCCCCTTTCGCACATGTGCACTCTCTCTCTCTCTCTCTCTCTCTCTCTGTCTCTCACTTACTGTGTCATACACTCTTCCCACCCCACTTGCAGATGAGGCAGCAATTGACATCCCTCTGTTTTTTATTTAACCTTTATTTAACTAGGCAAGTCAGTTCCCTCTTCCCCTGCCTCTATTTAATCTGTCCTTTCTTTGTTTTAATTTATATTATTTCACTGATTATTGCTTGCAGTCATCGGGCTAATACGCCGGCCAGCTACAGGGATTGTGACTGCTAGAAGAGGAAGCCACTGAGACGACAGTAGTAGGACAAGTTATTGGGATCATTGTGCATAGAGGCTGTGGGCGGAAGGGATGGGTGAAGGATGAATGGATGGATAGATGGAAGGATGGCAGGGGGAATGGTGGGGAATAGGTATGCGAAGACGAGAAGATATGCCAATAAAAAGCCTTTCATAATTCTAATTAAAGTGGAGATTACTGTTGGGCCTTGCTGGGTCCATAGAGATATTCATAGCGAGGTCCATAGAGATATTATATTAAAGTGGAGATTAGTGTTGGGCCTTGCTGGGTCCATAGAGATATTATATTAAAGTGGAGATTAGTGTTGGGCCTTGCTGGGTCCATAGAGATATTATATTAAAGTGGAGATTAGTGTTGGGCCTTGCTGGGTCCATAGAGATATTATATTAAAGTGGAGATTAGTGTTGGGCCTTGCTGGGTCCATAGAGATATTATATTAAAGTGGAGATTAGTGTTGGGCCTTGCTGGGTCCATAGAGATATTATATTAAAGTGGAGATTAGTGTTGGGCCTTGCTGGGTCCATAGAGATATTATATTAAAGTGGAGATTAGTGTTGGGCCTTGCTGGGTCCATAGAGATATTATATTAAAGTGGAGATTAGTGTTGGGCCTTGCTGGGTCCATAGAGATATTATATTAAAGTGGAGATTAGTGTTGGGCCTTGCTGGGTCCATAGAGATATTATATTAAAGTGGAGATTAGTGTTGGGCCTTGCTGGGTCCATAGAGATATTATATTAAAGTGGAGATTAGTGTTGGGCCTTGCTGGGTCCATAGAGATATTATATTAAAGTGGAGATTAGTGTTGGGCCTTGCTGGGTCCATAGAGATATTCTTACCTGGAATTATGTGAGTTTGAGAGGTGGATTATTCCCACGAGAAGGCACATCTCATTTTATCATTACTGAAGCTGTTCAAATATGAACACTATCTACACTGAGTGTACAAAACATTAAGAACACCTTCCTAATATTGAGTTGGCTGGATGTCCTTTCGGTGGTGGACCATTCTTGATACACATGGGAAACTGTTGCATGTGAAAAACCCAGAATCATTGCAGTTCTTGACACAAACCGGTGCGCCTGGCACTTACTACCATACCCTGTTAAAAAAAATTATGCTGGAGGTTTGAAAACAGGGGATCTCTCTCTCTATCTTTTTAACTTCTTAAATAATATATTTTTTTTCTGATGAATTGTGTTAGCACAACATGATGTAATCTTCCATGTTTTGGGGCATACAATATACAGTGGGGAGAACAAGTATTTGATACACTGCCGATTTTGCAGGTTTTCCTACTTACAAAGCATGTAGAGGTCTGTAATTTTTACCATAGGTACACTTCAACTGTGAGAGACGGAATCTAAAACAAAAATCCAGAAAATCACATTGTATGATTTTTAAATAATTAATTTGCATTTTATTGCATGACATATTTGATCACCTACCAACCAGTAAGAATTCCGGCTCTCATAGACCTGTTAGTTTTTCTTTAAGAAGCCCTCCTGTTCTCCACTCATCACCTGTATTAACTGCACCTGTTTGAACTCGTTACCTGTATAAAAGACACCTGTCCACACACTCAATCAAACAGACTCCAACCTCTCCACAATGGCCAAGACCAGAGAGCTGTGTAAGGACATCAGGGATAAAATTGTAGACCTGAACAAGGCTGGGATGGGCTAAAGGACAATACACAAGCAGCTTGGTGAGAAGGCAACAACTGTTGGCGCAATTATTAGAAAATGGAAGAAGTTCAAGATGACAGTCAATCTCCCTCGGTCTGGGGCACCATGCAAGATCTCACCTCGTGGGGCATCAATGATCATGAGGAAGGTGAGGGATCAGCCCAGAACTACACGGCAGGACCTGGTCAATGACCTGAAGAGAGCTGGGACCACAGTCTCAAAGAAAACCATTAGTAACACACTACGCCGTCATGGATTAAAATACTGCAGCGCACGCAAAGCCCCCCTGCTCAAGCCAGTGCATGTCCAGGCCCGTCTGAAGTTTGCCAATGACCATCTGGATGATCCAGAGGAGGAATGGAAGAAGGTCATGTGGTCTGATGAGACAAAAATAGAGCTTTTTGGTCTAAACTCCACTCGCTGTGTTTGGAGGAAGAAGAAGGATGAGTACAACCCCAAGAACACCATCCCAACCGTGAAGCATGGAGGTGGAAACATCATTCTTTGGGGATGCTTTTCTGCAAAGGGGACAGGACGACTGCACCGTATTGAGCGGAGGATGGATGGGGTCATGTATCGCGAGATCTTGGCCAACAACCTCCTTCCCTCAGTAAGAGCATTGAAGATGGGTCGTGGCTGGGTCTTCCAGCATGACAACGACCCGAAACACACAGCCATGGCAACTAAGGAGTGGCTCTGTAAGAAGCATCTCAAGGTCCTGGAGTGGCCTAGCCAGTCTCCAGACCTGAACCCAATAGAAAATCTTTGGAGGGAGCTGAAAGTCCGTATTGCCCAGCGACAGCCCCGAAACCTGAAGGATCTGGAGAAGGTCTGTATGGAGGAGTGGGCCAAAATCCCTGCTGCAGTGTGTGCAAACATGGTCTAGAACTACAGGAAACGTATGATCTCTGTAATTGCAAACAAAGGTTTCTGTACCAAATATTAAGTTCTGCTTTTCTGATGTATCAAATACTTATGTCATGCAATAAAATGCAAATGAATTACTTAAAAATCATACAATGTGATTTTCTGGAATTTTGTTTTAGATTCCGTCACTCACAGTTGAAGAGTACCTATGATAAAAATTACAGACTTCTACATGCGTTGTAAGTGGGAAAACCTGCAAAATCGGCAGTTCTCCCCACTGTAGCTCATCTTTATCAATCGATCCAATAATTCCGGACCCCACTGAATGGAAAGAACACACAGAAAGGTACTGGTAGGGTAAAAGAGGAGAGCATGTAGGCTTTGTGCAGTGTCTTGCCAGTACAGTTAGAGGCACACAGCTGCTTTCTAGAATAGCAATAATAATAAACAATACATCTGCAGAGAGAGAGATGTTTTTAAGGGTTGTAAATGATAAAGTGTGTACTGTACATGTCTAATAGGGAGCAGGAACTTCAGGGAGGGAAAAGGGGGATACATAGAGGATGAGAGTGTATATGTACATGTCTGTGGGAGAGGTGGGAGGAGGGCTTGATTGATGAGAAGTGAAGGATGCACTCTGTTAGCTGGTTTAAATATAGATGGGCATTAAATACAGAGAGGGAGTGAGAGACATAGGCTGTGTTTACACAGGCAGTCCAATTCCCATATTGTTTTTCTGTACAGCCATGAACTGAGAGTGTAGCAAGTTAGTAACACACACTAGAGTTGCTCGGGTCAGCTGTTCGTTCACTCGCACCCGCCCACTATTGCTAATTACCCTTTCACAACCTCCCGACTATATGTGATAAAGTGAAAATCTGAGGCCCGCACCCGACCCTAACCCGCAAATATGGAAAATGCGCTATAGGCTACAGTCAAAACTGCAGATAATGTTTTGGACTAGGGGTGCAGGATTTTTTTTGTTGCCTGATTTAGATATGTTTCTGCTTATATTCCGACATTTTGGTAGGCTATTTGTTAGTAAACGTGTCTATAATGAGATACATGTAGCTTATCTTTTGTCATTAGGCTATACTGTATGTTGCCCTAGAAGACTTAATCAACCCTTAATTAACAGAATAATGTAATAGATCGATATAATTAATTCTTAATTCTAGTTGACATCGGTAAAGTTCTCTTATCAATTTTCGCGGAGCAAAGAAGTTTAGGTAGAGGGGAGACTTAAGCCAAAAAAAAAAGAAACATTTATGCATAGAAAATCAGTTTGACCGCTTGTAAGGAAAAGGAAAGCTGTGAAAACTACCCAATGCGTTTCTGGTAAGATTTCAGTTCGGCGTTGATGCATATTTAATGTGGTTGAAATACTATCAGCTTTATTATGCACATTTAGGTAGGGGTAAAGTGACTATGCATAGATAATAAACAGCGAGTAGCAGCAGCTAAAAAATGTGTGCTTGCTTGATTCTGCAGGAGCTATTATTACGGCTACAGCCCTATTCGCACGGGACTAGCATTACTATTGTTTCTATAATTTGACAGTTATGACGGAAGCCTGGAGTTTTTTTTTTAGAAGTAAAGATATTTCAACAAGTCCAGGCGATAACAGCTACACAAATAACTCGAGCTTGGTCCCCAAGTTTCTAAACCATACCAAACCAATCTTTGGAATAGTGTCGCCATAATATTTGACTTGAGGAAGTGTGATCATAATCATTAGGATACTTTAGCGATCCGCAGTAGACGACAAATGCCTGCCAGCCTTCAGATGTGAGCTTAACAGTGCCCTTGCACTTAATATGTGTTTCTAGGCTATAGATGAGAAAGTGAACTTGTTCCAGAAGTGTAGGTCAGTTGTATGCTGCTTTGTGATCTATTAACATCAATAGGCACTTCTTTTTTGTATGATGCATTTGGACGATTCTCAATTCATTCGCACAAAAGGTATAAACAAAAGCATTCACTGTTAAAGTTGATGCAGTAGGCTATACGCAGCAATTCGTCCAATGGATCAAATCGGTTATTGTTTTCTTGCTCAAACCGCGAGCAATACCTGTCAAACTCAGACATTTCTCTCAAAACACAGGAATGTCGATTTGCACAGGACTATTATCAGAGGACTTTGTACTTTGCCCAAAAAACAGTAGGTCATTCTGTTTAGTCAATGTCCAGATTTCAGTTTCCCTTTAACCCATCTAAACAGTAGGCTAGAGTTCCCTTGACGTGCCATAGGCCTATTTGAAGTCCCGTCTTGTGACTGTTGTAATACTCTTTTACAGCTTCACAAAATATTTTCCAAATGTTACTTTGCTGTCCCTCCCTTCTCTTTATTTTCGACTCTCCTATCGCAGCTTTTGTCTTATTGAATGAAACTTCGACAGTGTCCTTTTTGCCTCCGTGGAAAGACGTGAACTTTTTCTGCCTGTTCCCTAAAGCGTTATTCGGGATTGGCTGTGTAGGCTATTTGGCGTGTGTACAGTAAAGCCCTCAATTTTAGCCTTGTGCACTAATACAAGATAGCCTAAAATAATTAAATAAAAACTACAATGTAGCCTATATACATTTCACAATAATTATACATTAATGGAATTTGTATGTATTGGTTCTCTTTATCCAACCCCTTCAGCCACACAATATTTAATGACCCTAAACCAGTCTGCCGCGCGGGTTATGAGTAAACAAGCATCACTAACACATATGTCATCATCACACTCACGAAGACCGATACCACTCAGTATGATAAACACTGAGCATACAAAACATAAGGACACCTTCCTAATATTGAGTTGCAACCCCTTTCGCCCTCAGAACAGCCTCAATTCGTCAGGGCATGGACTCTAGAAGTTGTCGAAGGTTTTCCACAGGGATGCTGGCCCATTTTGACTCCAATGCTTCCCACAGCTGTGTCAAGTTGGTTGGTAGAGGATATCTACTCAGAATAGTAGATATTCCCTCTGGTAACTGGGCAGGCCACTGCAGTAAGCTGAATTCACTGTTATGTTCGTGGAACCATTCCTGGACATTCCTAGCCTTGGGGCATTATCCTTATGAAAAAAAATACATTTGCAGATGGATACACTGCTGCCATGAAGGGATGCACCTGATTGGCAATGATGTTCAGATATCCTGTGGCATTCAAATATTGCTCCACTTTTATCAAGGGGTCCAATGTGTGCCATGGAAATACACGCCACACCATCACACCACCACCACCACCACCAGCCTGCAATGTTGACACGCGGCATGATGGATGCATGTACTCATGTGGTTTTCTCCGTACCCTAGTCCTGCCATCAGCGTGAAACAGCAGACCAGGCAATGTTTTTCCAATTCTCCAGTGTCCAGTGTTCCCATTCCTTAACCCATCGCATTTACAGTTTCTTAATTCTTGCTGAAAGAAGTAGAACTCTGTAAGGTCGTCGGCTGCCAAACCCTATTCATGCCTAGGTACGACAAGTTGTGCATTTTCTTATGGGTCTTTGGGCACCAATGTTGTACTGGACTATCAGTTGACTATCTATAGCCCGTCTGTTGCGCTGCACAATTTGTGTCAGCCTCCATGGTCCTCTTTCATCAATGACTTGTTTTCGACCACTGGCCTGCCGTTGGCCGGATGTCCTTTCAAATCAAATCAAACTTTATTTGTCACATGCGCCGAATACAACAGGTGTAGACCTTACCGTGAAATGCTTACTTACAAGCCCTTAACCAACAATGGTTAACTCAAGAAAGAGTAAAAAAATAATAAAAAAAGTATCACAATAAAATAACAATAACGAGGCTATATACAGGGAGTACCAGTATCGAGTCATTGCGCAGGGGTACAAGGTAAATCACATAGGTAGGGGTAAAAGTGACTAGGCAATCAGGATAGATAATAAACAGAGTAGCAGGAGCCTATGTAGTTTGTGTGAGTGTGTGGGTAGAGTCCAGTGAGTATCTGTTGGAGTGTCAGTGAAGTATGTGTGAGTGTGTGGGTAGAGTCCAGTGAGTATCTGTTGGAGTGTCAGTGAAGTATGTGTGAGTGTGTGGGTAGAGTCCAGTGAGTGACTATGCATAGATAATAGACAGCAGGTAGCAGCAGTGTAAAAACAAAAGGGGGGGTGTCAATGTAAATAGTCCGGGTGGCCATTTTCTTAATTGTTCAGCAGTCTTATGGCATGGGGGTAGAAGCTGTTAAGAAGCCTTTTGGTCCAAGACTTGGCACTCCGGTACCGCTTGCCTTGCAGTAGCAGAGAGAACATTCTATGACTTGGGTGACTGGAGTCTTTGACAATTTATTGGGCTTTCCTCTGACACCGCCTAGTATATAAGTCCTGAATGGCAGGAAGCTTGGCCCCAGTGATGTACTGGGCCGTACACACTACCCTCTGTAGTGCCTTACAGTCAGATGCCGAGCAGTTACCATACCAGGCGGTGATGCAACTGGTCAGGATGCTCTCGATGGTTCAGCTGTATGACTTTTTGAGGATCTGGGGACTCATGGCAACTTTTTTCAGTCTCCTTAGGGGGAAAAGGTGTTGTCGTGCCCTCTTCATGACTGTCTTGATTCAAATGAGCTAATTCACTTTCCATACACCCACTCCTTTCAACACACCCACTCCCCCATACTCCGGTTGCCATTTTGGGATGCAGCTACCCATACTGCTACCCATACTGCTTTGTTTGGTGAGCTCATGGCTAATGGAGGTTCTTTAAGATGAAATGGAAGTGTTGAGAAGATGGACGCCTGCCTACTGGGCTGCACTCATTGTGTGCTTTTAAAGGCACAGTAGAAAGTTAACTCTGGAGCACACTTAGTACACTATAGCATGATAAGCTCTAAAATAGGTGCTATTGAGCTGAAAACTGAGAATTGAGAAATACAAATTATATTTACAGAAAGCTCCACTCTTCGACAGTGACAAGGGGACGAAGCTTTCAAAGCTGTGTTTTTCCAGCAATGGCATTTTGAAATGTTATACTATCAGAACACATTTTTCTCTCGGGCACATGGGGGAGATGAAAGTGGCTGAATGTGATTTTGCATGACTTCAGCTCAGCCTAACAAAAAACCAGGCCGGCCCATCTTGGTAGAGAGGCCGGCCGTTGCCCATTGATCAGCCAATGGCTCATTATAGATTAGTATAACAGAGAAACTTAAACACATTAACAGACCCATGGGCTGCCGGCCATGTCACCTTTTTCTTTTTTCTATAAAAATAAAAAAGAAGAAGTGTGGTGTGTGTCAATTGCAAAACTAACAAAAAAATTGTCCAGCCCATCTGGAATTTGCCAGAATTGCCAGATGGCCAATCTGCCCCTGTTTCCAGGTCCCACTGTACCACTAAAAAGGTACTGCATAATTAGATAGTGGTGTTAACAGTAGCCTATGTACTGTCCCATTGGTACGTCATCATGCAAAGCTAGCCTAACTCAAAACTCTGCCCGTGATATCGCTCTACCTTTCAATGCAGTGCTGACACTTTGCTACCTGTGCAATAAAAACACACATCCTAAAGACAAACACATGGTAATGCTATTATTTAACTGAAAAGCACTTCTGTCAAAAAGGTAAAAAATCAGGAGAAGCTCCACTAGCATTACCATATATTATAAACCTGGTGGTTCGAGCCCTGAAAGCTAATTGCCTGACAGCAGTGTTATATCAGACCATATACCATGGGTTTATTTTTACTGCTATAATTACGTTGGTAACCAGTTTATAATAGCAATAAGGCACCTCGTCTAAGGCCAATATACCACATCTAAGGGCTGTATTGCGTTGCGTTGTGTATAAGAACAGCCCTTAGCAGACCCCCTCGGGCCTTATTGCTTAATTAAATATATCAACTACTGTAGCAATCTTCCCTTATAGGATACAAACAATAATACTACACAAACAGCATCCAAAAGTACCCAAAACCTTAAGCTGCTGCAAGCGCATTATTTCCACCCCATAATAAAGGCATAAAAAGTGCTATTACCACCTCATTAAGTAACTAATTACATAAACGGTGGTACATGTGGGTTAATAGAGGGTGGCGTCATTCTCCTCCGTGGCCAGGTCACCACAGGTCTTTTCACACACTCTGTCAGAACCATTAGCTATTACTACCCTTCTTATGGGGTCAGCACACGCCCCAGAGAAGGGTGGCTAATGTTAATCATTGTCTATTTTTAAAGCCAGACATTAAATAATAAGAGATAAAATGTCTATTAGCCTAGAGCTGTGAGAGCTCAGGGTTTAGAGGCCAACAAGGAGGATGAAACTACAATTATTATTTTCTGTTGAACAGGAAGGAAATGGTTCTAGACTGGAATAATACATTGGGTTATTTGCACTTAATACTGAATTGCATTTTGGTCCCCTGTTATACAGAATAGAAAAATCTGTCCTCAGTGTCCCTGGCAGTAGGCAGCATTGTAAAGCTACAGATCCAGTGGGAATGGAGTGACATGTAGGTCAGAGGAAGGCAGGTTAATGAGAGATATAATGAGACACACTGTCTGTACATGATCTCATTTGAGCTGTGTTAGTAAATTAGTGTGTAAGTTCAAGTGGAAGGTTGGCTTTGTGGGTGTGTACTGTAGGCCTATGGACGCAAAAAGAGAAGAAGCTCACTCAGGTGTGGCTGAGTCTTCATCTCTTGGGGTTGGGGTCAATAAGAGGTCAGATGACATTTATTGGAGTGAGTGCTGGGACAGATGTTACCTCCTGGGTTTGCCGCAGTGAGAGGCCATGTTAGCACATCAGGAGCTCTAGAACAGTGTTTCCCTACCCTGGTCCTCAAGAACTCCCAACAGTACCCATTTCTATTGTAACCCTGGACAAGCACACCTGATTCAACTTGTCAACTAATCATCAAGCCCTCAATGAGTTACAAAATGGTCTAATGTTGGGGGTACTGGAAGACCAGGGTTAGTTAACAGTGGTCTAGAACACACAGTGTTCTGTGAGGCAGAGCTGTACAGAT
The DNA here is from genome assembly GCA_023634145.1 of Thymallus thymallus. Taxonomy (NCBI): domain Eukaryota; kingdom Metazoa; phylum Chordata; class Actinopteri; order Salmoniformes; family Salmonidae; genus Thymallus; species Thymallus thymallus. The sequence goes on along the minus strand of CM042391.1, from coordinate 6,138,830 downwards.
GAACCAGAGTAGTGAGAAGGAGAATTCAAGTCTGGTCGCCATGGAGATGCTTTCTGACATGGAGGGGATGGAGGTGGGTTAGAGCAGAGCAGAGCATTTCAAAATCAATGGATGGCCACTGACTCACATACGGTATTGAGTACATTGTACTTTCTGCTTAACGCTTTAGATGAGGAATAATATGATGTTAAATCTATTTTTACAGTGGTATCAGAAATGATTTACACCATGTATAATGAGCAAAAATTACTGTAGAAAGCAAATCCTTCCAAAATGGAGCTATATTGTATGTGAGTCAGTGGCCATCCAGGAAATTATATAATTTTATTCTAATACGATTGCTCAGAGAAAGAGAGTTTGTTATCAAGTTATCTTATTTTTTCTCAAAAATGCAGGTGTCAAAATGACCTTTCAGTACCTCATCTTGTGAGGTTAACAGCATTGAGCCTCTTTTTAAAAGGTTTAATGATTTGGAAAACACATTGGGAGGGATCTTAGACCATTCCTAAACTCTTCAATTTAAACCACAGGTTTTCTATGAGTTTCAAGCCTGGAGACTGAGATGGCCATTTCAAAATCAGACCGGTTGGAAAACTGTGCACGAGTGAACAAGCATTATAACTCTGCCTGAATAATGCACATTATGTTGACAATAACGCCTGTATAACATCATGTCAATCTTTTCTCTTTCTAGAAAACCTCTCTGGACTCTATTCTCCCTCCCATCACTCATATTTCAAATTCTTCCTCGGTTCTAAAAACCATTAAAAATGTTTTCAACCTCAAGAGTTATCCGTCCTGCCTCTCCATCCCTCTCCGTAAAACTCAGGCCTACGTGATGGTTGTATTGAGTCAGGTGGGAAGCACAGGGTTGCTCGGTAAGCATATTAGTGCAGCATTGCAGGGGTACTTTAGTGGGTCGTTGTTTTCCATTCAGTGAAGCAATTTGGGAGAATAATCTTTATGGAGCGCCTGTGTTCTGTTCACTGCTGCCTTTCCCCTGTGTTCCCCAAAGGAGTATTACAGTTTTTTTGCAGAACACACATATGCACAAACACCCACACCCATATCCACATCCACAAGTACACCAAACACACTGCCACAATTCAACATCCACACACAAACACTTACTCCCAATACATACACATAATTATGCAAACAAAAATACAGAATACAAACATACTAATAGAAATACATAATCTATACCCAAAATGAGGGACAAACTTGCATATTACCATTTCCATCTATTTAACCAAATAAGGACAGAAACCAGGCAATGAAGAAGGAATCTGTGGATGCCATCCACTTAACCAACTGAATCAAGAACCAGAAGAAGTCATTAGTTTGACAATATCAAAGGGCTTTACACTAATGTGCTGTATGTATAGATTTAGACTAATAACCTCTTCATATTAGACTTGGGGCCCCGGTATTCACATGTATCCTCTGGAAAAGAGAATAATATTCTCTGTTAAGGTAGTCTAGGGACCTACAGCAGACTGTGCTGCTGATGGACTGCGTAGCACACTTGGAATGTATAATGTCCTGATCCTATATCACACTACACTCTGGAAGATCTATTCATTCCACATTAAGGTAAAAACAGCACATTAAGTACACTGACATAATTCTCCTTTCTATACTATGCTGTAATGACTAGTCCAGTATGACTGAATGATCGAACTGCTTCTCAGTAAAGACACAGACATTTGTGACGTAGTATGGTACATTCTCAGTGAAAATAGCCCTTGACCAAAAAAGTGTTTCTCTCCCGAAACAGCAGAGCAGTGAGTTTTACTGTCATAAATAATGCAAGCTTTCACAAATACAATGAGTCATAAAAGGCTGCAGCAGGAGGTTGCACCTCATGTCCTAAATGCACATCTCTGCCTACAGATGTAGGATCTTAATTTGAGCCAGTTTGCTACAGCAGGAAAATAATTGTGCAGCAACAAGAAATGTGAATTATTATGTGGGTTATAATAAACATTTCGTATGGTTTGATACATTTTTCATTTGTGCAAATCAAGTTTGACATTTTAAAGTGATCACAAACTTTAGATGCCTTTTTAAACCTCAAATACACTAGAAGCTTGCATTTCCTGCCGTGCAGGAAAATTCTCAGCAACAAAAGAGTGATCAAATTAAGATCTGTATTCAGACATCTAGTAGAGCTGGCAAGGCCTTGCTAATTGAAAGAGGCTGGGAATTTGTGTCATTGAGGACAGAGGACATACACACGTATACACTTTGTCCCAGCAATTGTCTCTCTCTCCGCTGGAAGCGCAAGGATCAGAACGCATGCCTTTTTTTTGCAACTTTTTCCAAATCAATATAGAGTCTCATCATCATATGCTTTGATTTCGAAGACATTCCCAGGTTTATAGGCCTCTCACAACTAAATAAACAATTGTATTGTGATGGTGTAGGCTACTGTATATTAAATTGATTTCTGTGAGACTGGCAATCATTTGCATGACAATTACCGTCTGACAGAATTTCATGACCGCCACAGCCCTAAGTCTCACATACAAACACACACACACACACACACACACACACACACACACACACACACACACACACACACACACACACACACACACACACACACACACACACACACACACACACACACACACACACACACACACACACACACACACACACACACACACACACACACACACACACACAGACACACACACACACACACACACATGAGGTCCTAAGCACACAACAAACAAACAGTCGCAACCGAGAGACTCATTTGCACAAACATGCAAATCCACATTCAGAGGTTGGAGAGAGACATAATGAACACACACTAGATTGAGACCATTATGTAAGCTGGCGCTGTATGGAGACAGAGCTTATGGCTCAGTCAGTCAATGCAGGGGGCTCTATTTCTACCTTTGCTTTTTTATGTCTAGAAAGGCTGACAATTATTGCTCGGAGACTATTTTAGCCCCACAATAACCTTCAATTCTTGTCACTCAAAAATACCAATAGTACATTAATATACAATGCCTTCAGAAAGTATTAAAACCCCTTCACTTTTTCCACATGTTGTTGTGTTACAGCCTGAATTTAAAATGGATTGTTGTCATTGGCCTACACACAATACCCAATAATGTCAGTGGAATTATGTTTTTCAAATGAATTAAAAATGAAAAGGTGAAATGTCTTGAGTCAAAGTATTCAACCCCTTTGTTATGACAAGCCTAAATAAGTTCAGGAGTAAACATTTGCTTAACAAGTCACATAATAAGTTGCATGGCCTCACTCTGTGTGCAATAAAGTGTTTAAAATGAATTTTGAATGACTACCCTATCTCTATACCCCACATATACAATTGTCTGTAAGGTCCCTGAGTCGAGCAGTGAATGTCAAACACAGTTTCAACCACAAAGACGAGGGAGATACAGGCGCCCTTCCTAACTCAGTTGCCAGAGAGGAAGGAAACCGCTTAGGGATTTCACCATGAGGCCAAAGGTGACTTTAAAACAGTTCCAGAGTTTAATAATAGCTGTGATAGGAGAAAACTGAAGATGGTTTAACAACATTGTAGTCACTCCACAATACTAACCTAATTGACAGAGTGAAAATGATAAAACAAATCCAAAACATGCATCCTGTTTGCAGCAAGGCACTAAAGTAATACTGTAAAAAATGTGTCAAAGCAATTTGCTTTTTGTCCTGAATACAAAATGGTATGTTTGGGGGCAAATCCTGAGTGCCATTCTCCCTATTTTCAAGCATAGTGGTGGCTGCATCATGTTATGGGTATGCTTGTAATAGTTAAGGATTGGGGAGTTTTTCAGTATAAAATATAAACGTAACGGAGCTAAGCACAGACAAAATCCTTAAGGAAAACCTGGTTCAGACACTGGGAGATGAATTCACCTTTCAGCAGGACAATAACCTTAAACACAATGTGAAATCTACACTGGAGTTGCTTACCAAGAAGACCTGAAAATGGTTGTCTAGCATCAATCAACAACCAATTTGACAGAGCTTGAAGATTTGAAAAATAATAATGGGCAAATGTTGCACTGTCCAGGTATGGAAAGCTCTTAGAGACTTACCCAGAAAAACTCACAACTACAGTACAATCACTGCTAAACATGCTTCTACAAAGTATTGACTCAGGGGTGTGAATACTTATGTAAATTATATATTTCTGTATTTCATTTTTATTAAACGTGCTAAAATGTCTAAAAACATGTTTTCATTATGGGGTAATGTCTGTAGATGGGTGAGATTTTTTATTTATTTAATCCATTTTGAATTCAGGCTGTAACATAACATAACGTGGAATAAGTCAAGGGGTGTGAATACTTGCTGAATGCACTGTATACTATCTAAGTGTTTATATTCTATTTATAACACCACAACACACACACACACACACACACACACACACACACACACACACACACACACACACACACACACACACACACACACACACACACACACACACACAGGGAGGATGACGCTCTTGTGACCTAAGGTGGTTTACACAATCCTTTGAGTCTCCCAGGAGAGGAGCACTTTACCCAGAGAGTGGCAAGGTAAAAATAGCTCCCCAAAGATAGCCAGCACTGTAACAACCACTATCACCATATCATACAGTATATCACTAATCCAGTCAAACCTTCAATTTGGATGTTTGTGTTAAGCAGCTATTGGAAAGTGGGTAGCTATTATTGTTATTATTATGCAAATGAACAAAAATAATAATATGGGGATGAGGTAGTAGGTTAGGCTATTTACAGATGGGCTGTATACAGGTGCAGTGATCGGAAAGCTGCTCTGACAGCTGATGCTTAAAGTTATTGAGGGAGATGGTAGTCTCCAGCTTCAATGATTTTTGCAATTAGTTTCCAGTCATTGGCAGCAAAGAACTGGAAGGAATGGCGGCCAAAGAGGGTGTTGGCTTTGGGGATGACCTGTGAAATATACCTGCTGGAGCGCATGCTACAGGTGGGTGTTGCTATGGTGACCAGCGAGCTGAGATAAGGCGGGTATTTACCTAGTAAAGACTTATACAGTGGGGAGAACAAGTATTTGATACACTGCCGATTTTGCAGGTTTTCCTACTTACAAAGCATGTAGAGGTCTGTAATTTTTTATCATAGGTACACTTCAACTGTGAGAGACGGAATCTAAAACAAAAATCCAGAAAATCACATTGTATGATTTTTAAATAATTCATTTGCATTTTATTGCATGACATAAGTATTTGATCACCTACCAACCAGTAAGAATTCCGGCTCTCACAGACCTGTTAGTTTTTCTTTAAGAAGCCCTCCTGTTCTCCACTCATTACCTGTATTAACTGCACCTGTTTGAACTCGTTACCTGTATAAAAGACACCTGTCCACACACTCAATCAAACAGACTCCAACCTCTCCACAATGGCCAAGACCAGAGAGCTGTGTAAGGACATCAGGGATAAAATTGTAGACCTGCACAAGGCTGGGATGGGCTACAGGACAATAGGCAAGCAACTTTGTGAGAAGGCAACAACTGTTGGCGCAATTATTAGAAAATGGAAGAAGTTCAAGATGATGGTCAATCTCCCTCGGTCTGGGGCACCATGCAAGATCTCACCTCGTGGGGCATCAATGATCATGAGGAAGGTGAGGAAGAAGAAGGATGAGTACAACCCCAAGAACACCATCCCAACCGTGAAGCATGGAGGTGGAAAAATCATTCTTTGGGGATGCTTTTCTGCAAAGGGGACAGGACGACTGCACCGTATTGAGGGGAGGATGGATGGGGCCATGTATCGCGAGATCTTGGCCAACAACCTCCTTCCCTCAGTAAGAGCATTGAAGATGGGTCGTGGCTGGGTCTTCCAGCATGACAACGACCCGAAATACACAGCCAGTGCAACTAAGGAGTGGCTCCGTAAGAAGCATCTCAAGGTCTCCAGACCTAAACCCAATAGAAAATCTTTGGAGGGAGCTGAAAGTCCGTATTGCCCAGCGACAGCCCCGAAACCTGAAGGATCTGGATGGAGGAGTGGGCCAAAATCCCTGCTGCAGTGTGTGCAAACCTGGTCAAGAACTACAGGAAACGTATGATCTCTGTAATTGCAAACAAAGGTTTCTGTACCAAATATTAAGTTCTGCTTTTCTGATGTATCAAATACTTATGTCATGCAATAAAATGCAAATTAATTACTTAAAAATCATACAATGTGATTTTCTGGATTTTTGTTTTAGATTCCGTCACTCACAGTTGAAGTGTACCTATGATAAAAATTACAGACTTCTACATGCTTTGTAAGTGGGAAAACCTGCAAAACCGGCAGTGAATCAAATACTTGTTCTCCCCACTGTAGATGACCTGGAGCCAGTGGGTTTGCCGTCAAATATGTTGTGAGGGCCAGCCAACGAGAGCGTACAGGTCGCAGTGGTGGGTAGTATATGGGGCTTTGGTAACAAAACGGATGGCATTGTGATAGACTACATCCAATTTGCTAAGTAGAGTGTTGGAGGCTATTTTATAAATGACATCGCCAAAATCAAGGATCGGTAGGATGGTCAGTTTTACGAGGGCATGTTTGGCAGCATGAGTGAAGGAGGCTTTGTTTGCGAAATAGGAAGCCAATTCTAGATTTAATTTTGGATTGGAGATGCTTAATGTGAGTCTGGAAGGAGAGTTTACAGTCTAACCAGATGCCTAGGTATTTGTAGGTGTCCACGTATTCTAGGTCAGACCCGTCGAGAGTAGTGATGATGGTCCGGTGGGCGGGTGCGGGCAGCGTTCGATTGAAAAGCATGCATTTAGTTTGACTAGTATTTAAGAGCAGTTGGAGGCCACGGAAGGAGTGTTGTATGGCATTGAAGCTCGTTTGGAGGTTTGTTAACACAGTGTCCAAAGAAGGGCCAGATGTATACAGAATGGTGTCGTCTGCGTAGAGATGGATCAGAGAGTCAGTAGCAGCGAGAGCGACATCATTGTTATATACAGAGAATAGAGTCGGCCCAAGAATTGAACCCTGTGGCGCCCCCATAGAGACTGCCAGAGGACCGGACAAAAGGCCCTCCGATTTGACACACTGAACTCTATCTGAGAAGTAGTTGGAGAACCAGGCGAGGCAGTCATTTAAGAATCCAATTATTGTGAAAAATAGACACAACCGAAATTAATTGGAGCAATTAGAGGAAATTAAAGGAATCGTGAGCAAGAACAAAGAAAGATGTAGATAGGAGTTGTTAAATGATGATGAGTCTTTGCGTAAAGGAGTGAGAGCAACAGAAAGGTTTGAGAGTTGTGTAGGGTAAAAACATATTCCTATTATTAAACACATTTCAAAAGAGAGGAAGGCCATGCACATGAGTGAGACGATTTGGCAAACAGCCAACAGTACACCCTTCCCTCCAATATCTATCAACTGCACTAACTGCCACAGCCAGCTCTGTACAACGGGATGAGAGCAAAGAGCTGGAGGCGAGAGGGAATGTCTCCAATGAAAGATAGAGCTTGAATAGTAAGTACAAAAGGAGGCAGACGATACACATGAAAAGAGACTTTAGGACAGTATGATAGTTCACCACAGTTCAATGTTTTAGAGAGTTAAAAACCCTGCTGCACTAACAGATGTAGAGTATATTGTTTCCAACTATGAGGACACTAGTGGCACTGAAGAAAATATTCATGACACAGTATAGACTGAACATACATATACATCACCATACAGCTCAAGGGGTAGACACGCACACACACAACCACACACACAACCACACACACACACACACGCACGCACGCACACACACACACACACACACACACACACACACACACACACACACGCACGCACGCACGCACGCACGCACGCACGCACGCACGCACACACACACACACCTACACAATATTCTTAGTAATGTAGTATTGTGTAGTAAAATGTTAATGTAATAATGCAACAAAGTTAATTTGTATGATGTAGAAGGTTTTTGTATGATGTAAAGTTGTATTTCTGTTTGGAACCCAGGAAGAGTAGCTGCTGCCTTGACAACAGCTAATGGGGATCCTAATAAAATATAAAATACTAAATTAAATACTAACATGCTGACCTCACTGGCCGATTTGCGTGCCGCGAGCGTTGCAAAATAAATGTACCATGCCAGAAGCTACTTCCTTCTGGCATGGTTGGAGAGGGGGCTGGGGGGTCAGATAGCTACCAGGGGACTCATCGTACACAGGGAGAGGAGGTGGGTGGGGGTACCTGTAATTCTGTCAATATTGTATGAGGGGAAAACAGCTAGCCAAGTATACTCTGTTCAACCACAGATAGGCAAAGAGTACACTGGGACCTCAGCAAGTCGGAAGTTTACATACACCTTAGCCAAATACATTTAAACTCAGTTTTTCACAATTCCTGACATTTAATCCTAGTAAAAATTCCCTGTCTTAGGTCAGTTAGGATCACCACTTTATTTTAAGAACGTGAAATGTCAGAATAATAGTAGAGAGAATTATTTATTTCAGCTTGTATTTCTTTCATCACATTCCCAGTGGTTCAGAAGTTTACATACACTCAATTAGTATTTGGTAGCATTGCCTTTAAATTGTTTAACTTCCACAAGCTTCCCACAATATGGTCGGTGAATTTTTGGCCCATTCCTCCTGACAAAACCTTTTTTGTGGCAGTTTTGGAGCAGTGGCTTTTGTCGATATAGGACTTGTTTTACTGTGGATATAGATACTTTTGTACCTGTTTCCTTCAGCATCTTCACAAGGTTCTTTGCTGTTGTTCTGGGATTGATTTGCACCAAAGTATTTTCATCTCTAGGAGACAGAACGCGTCTCCTTCCTGAGCGGTATGACGGCTACGTGGTCCCATGGTGTTTATACTTGTTTACTATTGTTTGTACAGATGAACGTGATGCCTTCAGGCGTTTGGAAATTGCTCCCAAGGATGAACCAGACTTGTGGAGGTCTCTTTTTTTCTGAGGTCATGGCTGATTTCTTTTGATTTTCCCATGATGTCGAGCAAAGAGGCACTGAGTTTGAAGGTAGGCCTTGAAATACATCTACAGGTACACCTCCAATTGACTCAAATTATGTCAGAAGCTTCTAAAGCCATGACATAATTTTCTGGAATTTTCCAAGCTGTTTAAAGGCACAGTCAACTTAGTGTATGTAAACTTCTGACCCACTGGATTTGTGATATAGTGGAAGAATTACTTGTGTCATGCACAAAGTAGATGTCCTAACCAACTTGCCAAAACTATAGTTTGTTAACATGAAATCTCTGGAGTGGTTGAAAAATTAGTTTTAATGACTTCAACCTAAGTGTATGTAAACTTCCGACATCAACTGTATGTGTGTATGTGGATAAATGGCTCACCTAGTGAGTATCCATGCTGTCACGCTATCCCATCCCATTCAGGAAGGAGGTACTGAGGGCCACTAGAGAAGCATCTCAGGTGTACTGGAGGATTAACTTATATACAGGAGGGAAATAAAGCCACTGTGTAAACTGGCTGGTACATTGATCTGGTAATATAAAGCACATGAGTCAAAATAATGAGTCTGGATCAACTGATGCCAGATAAACCTTCAGCATGAGTGTGTGTGTGTGTGTAGTAACCGCACCCCACTGTGATAATTGTGTGTCAGCTGGAGTGTTTATTAGGATGTAATAAGGTGCTCATGTCTGTGTTACACTGACGTGTGTAATCGTTGCACTGTGCATGTGTAGCAGGTTTAGAGTAGCCCTTTGCACTTCTCCCTCCCCATCAAAACACTGCAGCTAACGCAGCGCTCACAGTTCTGCCTATTATTTTACATACACCTACTCTGATTTAGAAAGAAACACCACGCTCTATTAGGGACATAAGAAAGAGACAGACAGGCGGAGGAAGAGTCTCCGCCCCCTCTCCCTGTCTCTCTGCCCGTCTCCCTGTCTGTCTACCCCCTCTCTCTGTCTCTCTGCCCCTCTCCCTGTCTGTCTACCCCCTCTCCCTGTCTGTTTTCTCTCTCTCCCTGTCTATCTGCCCCCCTCTGCCAAGTCTGTCTTCCCCCTCTCCCTGTCTGTCTGCCCCCTCTCTCTGTCTCTCTGCCCCCTCTCCCTGTCTCTCTGCTCCCTCTCCCTGTCTCTATGCCCCCTCTCCATGTCTCTCTGCCCCCTCTCCCTGTCTGTCTGCCCCCTCTCCCTGTCTCTCTGCCCCCTCTCCCTGTCTCTCTGCCTCCTCTCTCTGTCTCTGCCTCCTCTCCCTGTCTCTCTGCCCCCTCTCCCTGTCTCTCTGCTCCCTCTCCCTGTCTCTATGCCCCCTCTCTCTGTCTCTCTGCCTCCTCTCCCTGTCTCTCTGCCCCCTCTCCCTGTCTCTCTGCCCCTTCTCCCTGTCTCTCTATCATAAATCCCTCTCCCTCTGCCCCGCTCCCCTCCCGCCCAACAGAAACAAAACTATAAAAAAGAGGAAATCAAAAAATGAATAATGGCCTCAGGAGTAGTAAAGAAAGAATGTAAAAAAGAGATCAGCAAATAAAGGCTACAACAGGGACAGGTATGAATGAGAGGAAAAGTAATTCCTCGGTGAGTCAGCTCAGCTAAAAATGTAATATCTGCCGCAATATCACGTCGCTACTTTCTTCAGGGTCTGCTTGCCTCGTCTCCCTCTGTCTGGCTTCTGGAGGAGTACACAGTCTCCATCTCCCAGGAGTTGGAAATTATATCTTATCAATTCCTTTTCCACACTTCTCTGTAGGAGGTACAGTGTATTCAGATCTTCCCTTGTTGAGCTATCCATTTCCCCTAGGGGCTCTGCAGACAGGTGCTAAAGTTACAGCCCCATTTTGATACACTCTCTATATCCATCCATTATTGCCTCTGTTTCCATCCCCCTTTCTTTATTTTGAGGTCTGTAAGAATTCTATTTGGGTTAAGTTAAGATACTGGAAGCTTTAGAGATGCTTTATTTTGCATACAGTCAATATGTGAGTTGAGAGTGTGTATGGGTCAACATGCGTAAAGATATGGGCAATTCCAGCATTATGGACATTTCATTTGCACTCAAAATCACAACTTTAATGTCTTACAAAATGGACAAACAAAATACACCCCCGTTCAAAAGTTTGGGATGTTACTCATTCAAGGGTTTTTATTTATTTGCACAATTTTTTACGTTGTAGAATAAAAGTGTAGACTTCAAAACTATGACATAGCACATATGGAATCATAGTGTAAACAAAAAAGTGCTAAACAAATATATTTTATATTTGAGATTCTTCAAAGTAGCCACCCTTTGCCTTGATGACAGCTTTGCACACTCATGGCATTCTCTCAACCAGCTTCATGAGGACCGCCACAGGAATGGAAGACCCAGAAATACCTCTGCTGCAGAGGATAATTTCATTAGAGTTACCAGCCTCAGATTGCAGCCCAAACAAATGCTTCACAGAGTTCAAGTAAAAGACACATCTCAACATCAACTGTTCAGAGGAGACTGTGTGAATCAGTCCAAATATGAGATTTTTGGTTCCAACCTCAACCAAATTTAGATGGTTTGGGCTGAGTCGGACCACAGTGTGCAAAGCTGTCATCAAGGCAAAGGGTAGCTATTTGAAGAATCTGAAATATAAAATATATTTTGATTTGTTTAACACTTTTTTGGTTACTACATGATTCCATATGTGTTATGTCATAGTTTTGATGTCTTCAATTTTATTCTACAATGTAAAAAATAGTGCAAATAAAGAAAAACCTTTGAATGAGTAATATTCCAAACTTTTTTAATTTCCAAAAAGCGGACTTCTAAATAATGGCATTTTGAAGAAATAAATCAAATAAGAGACATTATGGATGTTACATGAAATGGGCAAGCTTTTTGCAGAGACTGAACATTTTAGCAAATGTCTGTGATTTTGAAGTCTTAGGTCAAAACACAGATAGCCGTTTCGACGGAAAGGCTTGGCTGAATACAAAAACAATAATTTTGGAATTTTAATAATTTCCATTATTACTTTAGAGATGAAAAATTACCGTTATGGATGTTACACGCTTCGTTATGGATGTTACAGAGTCTGAAATAGACATTCAAATCATTTTTTGATAGAATTCTATCATAACACGTGTTTTCATTTGGAATGTTTTAAAATGTCAGCAGAAGGCATAGTATCTTGGTTGCATAATTACAGGTAGCCTGAAAAGTATAAAATGCCTGGCTTCACACCCTAAAAGTAATATTGTCACAAAATAAGCAAACAAGACAGTATGCCGCCACACCAGGACTATTCACAGACTGTTGATCAACTCTTTTCATATTTCTATCTAAAACAAACTGTACTGCCATGTATAATAAATGCATTTCATTATATATTTTCTAAGTTCCCTTCAGAAATAAAAACATCACATAGTGCTGGTTTTGCTGGTGACCAGCCTTTGTTGTGTTTTGGTCACTTTGATGCTGGTGATGTTGGTATACTGGTGACTGGCCAGCCAGCATAACCAGCTAGACCACGGTAGTGAACCAGCTTGACCAGCTAGACTATGCTGGTCAACCAGCATAACCAGCTAGACCATGTTGGTCAGACCAGCTTGACCAGCATTAGACCAGCACTATCCAGCATGAACCAGCATAGACCAGTATGGACCAGCATTGACCAGCTTGACATTTTTGCTGGCCATGATTAAACTTATTTTTCTGTAATTCGAGAGAATGATGATCCACAAAACCACGACGGGCAGCGCATCTCTGTATCAGGATAAGCCCATAATAAGCCCATAATAAGCCCATAATAAGCCCAGGATAAGCCCATAATACCAATGGCAAATACACTCTATGACTAATGTGCCTTGCTGGACCTAGTAAACAACCGAAAGTAGACCCATAGGGCTAACGGATCCAAATGCTTTCCGAAATAAGGCTTGATGCGGTTATTTTGGAATAAAACATGCAAATTCTAGTAAAGTTATTATCTGAGATATACTGCCACCTGCTGGGGAAATGTGTCCTTCCTGTACGGTCCTGTCCATATCTATCCCCCTGAGAACACATACCTATGGAAGCCCATTCCTGCCACCAAATATGAAGAAAATCAAGAGTTTATGAGATTTTTTGAATATATATATATATATTTGAATATATATATATATATATTTGTTCAATAAGTTATAAAATGTATCTTTTCCAGTGATGGTGGGGTATGCAAAATAGATTAAATGTTTTAGCATTCAGGTCCAAAAAGTCCCTTTCTGAGCACTTCTAAAATGGAAGGTTTTGTTCATATCAAAAGAGATGCTGTCAAAAAGGGAATTCAAATGGATTTACAAATGGATGTGACCAATGTTTCACATTTTCCAGCTTGGTGCTACAAGTAATGAATTGTCAGGTAACGCTCCTCTGCTATTTGTTCAATGCTATTTCCTTCTTCTGTGGTTATAAGACATAACTGATAAGACTTGTTGTTATACATTCTCTTGACCCAAGACTAATCTTTAATGTGTTGTTTTATAACCTTAATAATAATAATCCCTGTTGGTGTATCATAAAACAGTGTTGCAAAAATGCAAGCTTATCAGGCAATATCTCCTCGCAAATGTGTCATAAGCAGACATATGCAAATGAAGCCAGAGAAATGTAAAATTATGAATCAGATTATTGGATATGAACATCTAGTGTGTTTAATCCCAGATGTGTCAAATGGAACACAGGACGTCCATAACTCCGAGAGCGGGCCTGGAGAGGAGGGTGGAGCTGAGGAGTCTCCTGAGAGTGCAGCTTGCTGGTGGAGACCATCTCTGGCCTGGAGGAAGACTACTTCTCCCTGGAGGTCATCAGCTGTCTTGACCTTCAGTAACGGTAGGTCACTACTACTACTACCGGTCATAAAAAAACAAAAAAACATAACAAGACAAAACAATATCCTCACATAAAGGGATAATGTCAAAAACTGTTGTGTATGATACTGAGGATATGATTGCTGTCTGTCTCCAGCTGTGATGTGGTTCATCACTGACAGTAAGAGCAACAAGAGTTTCCAGGAGCAGGGTTTGATTGGCCAGGTGCTGGAGAGGGTTCAGAGTGTGAGAGTGGAGAATTGGTTGTTGTTTCTCCAGATTTTAAATAATGTTATCTGGTAGATACAGATACTGTACTGCATCTTGCTTTGCAGTTCAACAATATCCAGAACATATTAGGTAATTATAATGTGTAGTAAATACATGTATAATACATAATATGTATAAACATGTAGATACACATATGATGCCATTAACAATGATTTGTACAAACAGATACTAATACTATTGATTTTCTGTCACCTCTTCTTGTGAGTGTGATGGCACGTTTAGTCACTAGAGGGCAGGGACATGTCATTTACAGAAGTCATTGCAGACAAAGTACATAGTTTGCAAGTGTCTGAGTGTGAATGAAAGTATTTGATTGTGTGGGGACATTCACATATTATTAACTATTGTATGCACAATATGAGGCCACATGGTCAGACAAAAATGTTGGGGGTTGGGGGTTGTTGGGTTGATGTGAGCTAGTAATTGTCAAACAGTAGGTCAGTTATTTCTGCTGGATCACAGATAGGGCTGTCGGCTGTGGCAGGAAACAGTTATGTTAATCGTGAGGGCCACAGGAAGATATCACGACACCAAAAGGTTTGGAAAACACTGACGTGAGGGAACCTATGCCCAGTGGAACTTTGTAGCCTGGCTGTTGATGCAGGGGTACATTATTTAAAGGTGGACAGGTATACCATATGGAGCAGGGATACCTGGATGACACTTCCAGAAGTCCTTGTTTTCCCCTTCGTCAACCTCCTGGAAGCCATCCAACATACTGTCGCTAGGGATGAAAACACACATACACATTCAAGTAGATCCAGCCAGGCTAGTCACTGATTATCAGCCTGGACACTGAGCTATTTAGACGGTTAATATTGACTCGGCTATGTCCTTGGTATGGGTTTGTTCTCCTTAGTTTTATCAGCAAGTGGTAGCTAATGTAGCAGCCATTTTACAGCATACTGGTCTAGTCACTACGCAACTGTCTCTCTCCTTCACTTTTGTCCAGTGGAGATTTTGTTCATCTATTCCTTTTTTTTTTTTTTTACCTCTCCATATATCAATGTCACCTTTGTTATGTGTCTGTCACCAGGGAGACACTAGGTAGTAACAGGTGAGTTAGGACCTGGATCTCTTGTTTGTGACATCATAAGAACATAACACTGTGTGTTGTCTGACGTGTACCTCTATAAAGAGTCCTGTACGTGTTACCTAGTCCCTATCCAGTGTGTTACTGTTGTGTAATGTCCTGTACTATGTATTGTATTTTATCTGGTCTGGTCAGCAATGGTGCTGCCGTTGGCTCTTTCCCTCAGGCTGATTGTCTTTAGGGAAGGTGTCTGTGTGGCCATTGGTCAGATGAGTGTCTCTTTGTTCACTAGAGAGGGCCACTTGTTTCTGCAAGGACACGCAGATAGTTGTGGACATGTGTCTCCACCGTGGCCCCCTGCAGCACAGCAGCTCCCCATACACCCTGTGGAAGTCCCGGTTCAGGGCCGGGTACAGGATGGGGTTGACAGCGAAGTTAAAGTAGCCCAACCATAGCACCACAGAGTGGGCAGTAGTAGGGGGGTTAGTCTCTGCCCTGATACCCATGCCAGCAGATAACGAAGGCCCCCAGAACTGCTGCTAGAGTCACTGTGGCCGCCGCTGATACTGTGGGGGCAAATGATGGAGTGGCAGCTCAGATATGCCGTACCTGAATGGATGGATAAAGACAGGTTGAAGAGAAAGAGGTTCAGCAGATGGACTGAATGGATGACATTAATAAATGGATGTAACTATAATAGCTACTACTAATTCTTCCAGTTCTACTATGGCTGCTCCATCCATAATTACTATTCTCACTACTATCACTGGTAATGATACTATCACTGGTAATGATACTATCACTGGTAATGATACTGCCGCACAACAAATACATATAATGAATAAAACACTAAGCTGTTTGCGTGCTATCTGAAAGATGCAGGGGTACATCCTGCACATGACCAGTAGCGGGAGGTAGAAGGTGCCAAAGGCATCTAGGAGCACGTAGTTGTTATGCCACTCAAAGGCATCTAGGAGCACGTAGTTGTTATGCCACTCAAAGGCATCTAGGAGCACGTAGTTGTTATGCCACTCAAAGGCATCTAGGAGCATGTAGTTGTTATGCCACTCAAAGGCATCTAGGAGCACGTAGTTGTTATGCCACTCAAAGGCATCTAGGAGCACGTAGTTGTTATGCCACTCAAAGGCATCTAGGAGCACGTAGTTGTTATGCCACTCAAAGGCATCTAGGAGCACGTAGTTGTATTGCCACTCAAAGGCATCTAGGAGCACGTAGTTGTTATGCCACTCAAAGGCATCTAGGAGCACGTAGTTGTTATGCCACTCAAAGGCATCTAGGAGCATGTAGTTGTTTTCCACTCAAAGGCATCTAGGAGCATGTAGTTGTTTTCCACTCAAAGGCATCTAGGAGCATGTAGTTGTTTTCCACTCAAAGGCATCTAGGAGCATGTAGTTGTTATGCCACTCAAAGCGGCAGGTGCGTACCTCCTCCACTTTGTACCAATTGCCCCAGTCCAGGTTCTGCACCCTGAAGTCAGCCGTGTTCCAGCTAAGGTGGATGGGGAGGAAGGACATGGCCAGGGAAGGGACCCAGATGGTGGTGATGGCCAGGGCTAATCAGGGAGGGGTGACCCTGCGGGGGTAGCAGAGTGGGGCTGAGATGGCCAGGTAACGGTCCACACTGATGGCCAGCAGTGTCAGGATGGAGGCGGTACAGAGCATTACATCCAGAGACACATAGATGTTGCATATGGTGCCTCCCAGGGGCCAGTGTCCACTCCGCAACTCCAGGTTGGCAGAGATGGGTAGCACCAGCAGGCCCAGCAACAGATCCGTCACCGCTAGCGACACAACAAAGTTAGCAATGCGTCGCAGGCGGCGGCTGAGCCCCATGGCCAAACACACCAGCACGTTCCCGCCGATGGTCAGCACGATGAAGGACACCAGAAACAGCCAACGGAGTGCCGTGGAGATCACAGTGTCCCTCCCCCTGCACTAGGTCACAAGTTCAAGCCCTGCCTCCACATCAGTCCTACAGTTTCTGTCAGCTTATCTGCTCCTGCAGGCAGGACTACAGACAGGGCTAATACATAGGATCCAGCCCTCTTCTTAACAAGCTTGTTGAGGACTTGATATAGTGTCAGGGTCCTGTCAATTCAGCTGTCAGTATCCATCAGATTAATGAGGGCTTCTGAGGGGGTTACACTGCAGGGGGATGCTGTATTGCAGCCATCTCTTTTTTCAACATTTGGCAGAAGATGTCCTCTTTGAAGCTGCCCTGGTGAACAAAAACCATTGGGCTATGCTATATTGGGCTCCCGATGATGATATTTCAACATAATAGAGCATTAGTAGTGATGTAAAGGCTATGTTGGATAACATAACAGCATTTGCATTGACCCATGTGAAAGTTATCTCATTACGCAAATATATAATATAATTTTTGGCATTTTTTATGGAAATCTCTTAGACTAGAAAACTGAACCAATGGCGCTTTGGTGTCTCATATACAGTACATGGTTGAAATATCATCAAAGGTCGTCCTTCACTTTATTTAATATTTGTTTTCTTTCATGATGGTAATTCCATTGCACATCATGTGAAGGAGAAATGTTAATGAATGCACTTACTTCTGATGCAGTGTGGTGTTGTTTGTTCTGGAAGGTCACCAGAACATTCTGCCAACATTAGCTTGAAGCTTAGCTGAAGTCTATCTGCAGGCCTTTTGAGTACCCAGCTTACATATTCGAGCCAGTATCCAGGGGTCGAAACTGCCCTAAAGGCCTGCTCAAAATGTGCATTTAAAATCAATCCAACATTAAATATTAGCAAATGACCACCAGACAAGGCACTATTTTATTTACCATGTTGAGTAATCCTTAGTACTTCTTTGGAGGCCACATCACATTTCAACTCTAACATTAGCTTGGACTAGGCAAAGGTACTGAAAACGTCCAGACTACTGAAAATGGCCATGTTCTTATCACGTTCGAAGGTAAGACCCAGGTGCAGACAACGTCAGAATAACTAATGTTTATTATCACAACAGGGGCAGGCAAAAGACAGGTCAGGGGCAAGCAGAGTTCGGTAATCCAGAGTAGTGGGTTAAAGGTACAAGACGGCAGGCAGGCTGGGGATGGAAACCGGAGGACAGGCTGGCTGATGACCCAATAAGCGCACAGAACGCCTTCCAGATCCGGGAAGAGAACTGGGGACCCCGGTCGGACACCATGTCCACCGGGAGTCCGTGGATCCGGAAGACGGACTGCACCATGAGTTGGGCCGTCTCCTTGGCCGAGGGCAGTTTGGGAGGGGAATGAAGTGGGCGGCCGTGTTGCCTTCTGAAGGGGGGAGATCTGTGACGAAGTCCAGGGATATATGGGACCAGGGACGATGAGGGACTGGCAGTGGTTGCAACAGGCAAGCCTGGAGGAATGACCTCGCCTTCTGGATGATAACAGGGTGAACAGGCAGTGGCTCGGGTGGTTGATGTCCTTGATGATCTTTTTATTGTGTACCCTACAGGTCATAGAAAAGAGCAGAAGCACCTACCTACCTACCTACCTACCTACCTACCTACCTACCTACCTACCTACCTACCTACCTACCTACCTACCTACCTACCTACCTACCTACCTACCTACCTACCTACCTACCTACCTACCTACCTACCTACCTACCTACCTACCTACCTACCTACCTACCTACCTACCTACCTACCTACCTACCTACCTACCTACCTACCTACCTACCTACCTACCTACCTACCTACCTACCTACCTACCTACCTACCTACCTACCTACCTACAGATGATGGAAAATGTGCTCTTAGTATTTGTCCAGTAGGTTTCCTCAAGAAGAAAACCCCCACTTCTATGTAAAAGACAATAAAACACAACACTATAGTAAATAATGCAGTATTTTAAAGCCTGCAAAACACTACAGTAACCACTATATATATACTACAGTTTTTTAACTACAGTAATACTACAGTATTTATACTATAGTATACTGTAAATAATATAGTCTACTACAGTAATATCTGCAAAAACACTATAGGAAAAAATACAGTCCACATAAACAGTTCAGCTTTTTAACTATAGTATTGTTTCATGTGTGCGTGGTATCAACAAGTATCTAATTCAGAGGAAAGTTAAACATTTTCCATAAACTTTCATTTGACAAAAACAGTCCTCCATAGTCTAGACATGACATTAACACACGCAGAACGTAAGCAAACATTGACATTTACAGTAGGCTTTGACAAAAGACCCGTCTGTACTGTTGGGGGCAATTATTTCTTAACCTAAGCTCGATGTCCGCGCCCCCACGGAAGTCTAATTAGCACAATAATAAAATCCCCATAAAAATCTGTAAGTTTAAGGTACAGTATCTTTATTTTTGCATTGGATGCGTCTAAATCCACCACATCTACCTACCTGTATGTAACACTTCCACATCTGCAGTGAAAGATGACAGAGCGGTCTTCACACACAATCATCTGTAGCGTCCGAACGGTTTGGCCTACAAACCCCTCTATGGAAAGATGAGACTCTCAGAAATACATACATGTCAGTTTTTAGGACATAGGACAGACACTTCAGAACAAACTTCCTTTAGATTTATTTTTGGGGGGACTATATGTTGTTCCATGTAGTGAATCTGTTAAAAATTCTAAATCAAATAACAAAAATAAATAAATAAGGTATGACCTTCAAACAAGAGGGAGATAGAGAAAAAAAGAGGGGGAGAGAGAGAAGGGAAGGGAGAGGGGGAGAGAGAGAAGGAAACTGAGAGTGGGAGAGAGAGGAGGGAAGGGAGAGGGGGAGAGATAGAAGGAGAGGGGGAGAGAGAGAAGGGAAGGGAGAGGGGGAGAGAGAGAAGGAAACAGAGAGTGGGAGAGAGAGAAGGGAAGGGAGAGGGGGAGAAAGAGAAGGAAAGGGAGAGGGGGAGAGAGAGAAGGAAACAGAGAGGGGGAGAGAGAGAAGGGAAGGGAGAGGGGGAGAGTGGGAAGGGAGAGGGGGAGAGAGAGAACGAAAGAGAGAGAGGGAGAGAGAGAAGGGAAGGGAGAGGGGGGAGAGAGAGAAGGAAAGGGAGAGGGGGAGAGAGAGAAGGAAACAGAGAGTGGGAGAGTGGGAAGGGAGAGGGGGAGAGAGAGAACAAAAGAGAGAGGGGGAGAGAGAGAAGGAAACGGAGAGGGGGAGAGAGAGAAGGAAACAGAGAGAGGGAGAGAGAGAAGGGAAGGGAGAGGGGGGAGAGAGAGAAGGAAACGGAGAGGTGGAGAGAGAGAAGGAAACAGAGAGAGGGGGAGAGAGAGAAGGGAAGGGAGAGTGGGAGAGAGAGAAGGAACAGGAGACGGGAGAGAGAGAGAAGGGAAGGGAGAGGGGGAGAGAGAGAAGGAACAGGAGACGGGAGAGAGAGAGAAGGGAAGGGAGAGAGGGGGAGAGAGAGAAGGGAAGGGAGAGGGGGAGAGAGAGAAGGAAACAGAGAGAGGGGGAGAGAGAGAAGGGAAGGGAGAGGGGGAGAGAGAGAAGGAAACGGAGAGAGAGGGAGAGAGAGAAGGGAACGGAGATGGGGAGAGAGAGAAGGAAACAGAGAGAGGGGGAGAGAGAGAAGGGAACGGAGAGAGGGGGAGATGTGTTTGTGAGAGACCAAGAGAACGAGAGACATAATGTATAACCTGCATTATAGACAATGGTTTACGCCAACGATAGTGGAAAAGTTATACTGAAATCTATTATCACTTTGCAAAGTACCATAGCCTGACAAGCATTTGAATTGAGTACCATTTGAAGTGAAGTATATGGCCTTAGTGTATTAGAACACTATTTGTCTCACTTGCGTTTTGCCCTTTGGCGAAACCAAGTGAAACAAAGTCAATATAGATTCCTCTGTGGTGTGAACTCTTGTCCGTTTCCATGGAGACTTTAATAGTCATGAGTGTGATCTCCATGGTGATTTCAACCGACAGCGTTGTCTTCATGCCACATCAAATCAAATCAAATGTTATTGTATTGGTCACATACACATATTTAGCAGATGTTATTGCGGGTGTAGCGAAATGCTTGTCTGCCTAGCTCCTAACAGTGCAGTAATATATAACAATACACACACATCTAAAAGTAAAATAATAGAATTAAGAAATATATAAATATTAGGACGAGCAATGGCGGAGTGGCATTGACTAAAATACACTATATACATATGAGATGAGTAAAGCAGTATGTAAACATTATTAAAGTGACTAGTGTTCTGTTATTAACGTGGCCAGTGATTCCATGTCTATGTATATAGTGCAGCAGCCTATAAGGTGCAGGGTTGGATATGCAACTGTTAGATATTACTTGTTAGATATTACTGCACTGTCGGAGCTAGAAGCACAAGCATTTTGCTACACCCGCAATAACATCTGCTATCCAGTGCCCCCACCTCCTCCCTGTAGGCTGTCTCTTCATTGTTGGTAATCAGGCCTACTACTGTTGTGTTATCTGCAAACTTGATGATTGAGTTGGAGGCGTGTTTGGCCATGCAGTCATGGAGGTGGCTGAGCACATAACCTTGTGGGGCCCCTGTGTTGAGGATCAGCGAAGCGGAGATGTTGTTTTTCTTACCCTCACTACCTGGGGGCGGCCCGTCAGGAAGTCCAGGACCCAGTTGCACAGGACTGGGTTCTAACCCAGGGCCCCGAGCTTAATGATAACTGGTGTTGGTGTTGAAGGCTGAGGTTTAGTCAATTAACAGCATTCTTACGTAGGTATTCCTCTTGTCCAGATGGGATAGGGCAGTGTGCAGTGTGATGGGGATTGCATCGTCTGTGAATCTATTGGGGCAGTAAGCAAATTGAACTGGGTCTAGGGTGGCAGGTAAGGTAGAGGTGATATGATCCTTAAACTAGCCTCTCAAAGCACTTTGTGATGACAGAGGTGAGTTCTACAGGGCGATAGTCCTTTAGTTCAGTAACCTTTATTTTCTTGGGTACAGGAACAATGGTGGACATCTTGAAGCAAGTGGGGACAGCAGACTGGGATAGGGAGTGATTGAATATGTCCGTAAACACTCCAGCCTGCTGGTCTACGAACGCTCTGAGGACACAGCTAGGGATGCCGTCTGGGCCGGCACCCTTGCGAGGTGTCTGGTTTTCCATTTGTAATCCTTGATTGTGTGTAGACCCTGCCCCCTACGACTTGTGTCTGAGCCGTTGAATTGAGACTCAACTTTGTCCCTATACTGACGTTTACCCTGTTTGATTGCCTTGCGGAGGGAATAACTACACTGTTTGTATTCATCCATATTCCCAGTCTTCTTGCCCCGGTTAAATGCGGTGGTTCGCACTTTCAGTTTAGCATGAATGCTCCAATCTATCCACGGTTTCTGGTTGGGGTTTGTTTTAATAGTCACAGTGGGTACAACATCTCCTATACACTTCCTGATAAACTTAGTCACTGTATCAGTATACAGCATGTGTCGATATTATTGTAACATATCCTGTAACATATCCCAGTCCGCGTGATCAAAACAATCTTGAAGCGTGGATTCCGATTGGTCAGACCATGTTGGATGGTCCTTAGCACGGATGCTTCCTGCACAGGTGCTTCCCTTAGCACGGGTGCTTCCGGGTGCTTCCTGTTTCTGCCTATAGGAAGAGAGGAGTAAGATGGAGTCGTGGTCAGATTTGCCGAAAGGAGCGCAGGGGAGGGTCTTATATGCATTCCGGAAGTTGGTGTAACAATGGTTGAGCGTTTTAGCATCACGAATACTACAATCGGATATGTGGTTTGATAGAACTTCTGGAGCCTTTTACTCAAATTTGCTTTGTTAAAATCCCCAGCTACAATAAATGCAGCCTCAGGATATGTGGTTTCCAGTTTGCATAAAGTCCAGTGAAGTTCTTTGAGGGCCGACATGGTATCGGCTTGAGGGGGGATATTAACGGTCGTAGCAATGACGGAGGAGAATTCTCTTGGAAGACAATACGGTCTGCATTTGATTGTGAGATACTCTAGGTTGAGTGAAAAAAATGACTTGAGTTCCTGTATGTTACTACAATTACACCATGAGTCGTTAATCATGAAACACACACCTCCGCCCTTCTGCTTCCCGGAAAGATATTTATTCCTGTCTGCGCGATGAACTGAGAAACCCGTTGGCTGTACAGATTTCGACAGATTGTCCCAAGAGAGCCATGTTTCTGTGAAACAGAGTATGTTACAGGCTTGATGTGTCTCTGGAAACGAATCCTTTTAATTCGTCAACTTTGTTATCCAAAGACTGAACATAAGCGAGTAATATACTCGGAAGCGGTGGGTGGAGTGCACGCCTCCTAAGTCGAACCAGCAGGCCGCCTCAAGTGTCTCTCCTCCGCCGGCGATGTTTTGAGTTGGCCTCTGAAATATGTTAAATTGCTCTGGGGAGAGCGAATAAAGGATCTGCTCCAGGGAAGTCGTATTCCTGGTCGTAATTCTGGTAGTTCCTGCTCTAATATCCAATAGTTTTTCCCGGCTCTATGTAATGACACAAAACATTTCCTGAGCTAATAATTTAAAAAATAGTACATTAAATAACCTTTCCTAAGAGCTAGTCGCGATGCTTCCATCTCCGTCGCTGCCAACTTCAGTTTTACTATGCAATGAAAGTCAACTGGCCTGAGGCCCGCACAGAAACCTCTATCAGCAAACAGAACCAAACCAAATTTAGCAACAGTTAGCATACAGACAAGAAGCAGGGCCAGGGAATGAGAATGTAACATTTGTAGTGGTGTGGATTGAGAGAAACGGCATGGGAATAGAGAATTCAGATGGAGAGTGATTTGTAGTGGTGTGGATTGAGAGAAACGGCATGGGAACAGAGACTTCAGAGGGAGATTGACTTGGAGTGGTGTGGATTGAGTGAAACAGCATGGGAACAGAGACTTCAGAGGGAGAGTGACTTGGAGTGGTGTGGATTGAGAGAAACGGCATGGGAACAGAGACTTCAGAGGGAGAGTGACTTGGACTCTTTCCAGCTGCCATTAAGCCCGTCTCTCACTCCGACTAACAGCTATGCTCCTGTGTCACAACACAGTGCCTCACCACAGTGTCAAATGTCTACCAAGCGAACATGCCCACATTGGCACAATATGGGCCCAAAGCGAGCTAAAATATTGGCCCCACGTATGCTGCCTATTGACTGCCTTGTATGTATGCTGCCTTTGCTTATTGACTCTACATTGCCCCCAAGGCAGGTGGCCCCAAGGCAGGTGGCCCCAAGGCAGGTGGCCCCAAGGCAGGTGGCCCCAAGGGCAGCCTTCACTTCGCCTAAAATAAGCCCTCGCTTTGGATCAGCTCCCTCATTGGGCCCAAATATGAGCTCATTGTTTTGCCTCTATGTATATTGCCCACCCTATGTCAATTGATATATTGTATCTATTATTTAATAGGAATGTATGTATTTATAATTTAGTAATTACAATTCAATTCAGTGCATATATTGTATCATTCTCAACCCTTAAAGGTGGTCACCAACCGGTGGATCACAAATGACTGGTCAATCTCCAAGGCATTCATAGTCGAACGTCAAACATTTCTGTTTGGTGATAAGCCTTGTGTTCCTATATTGTTAAGGTGTCTCGGGCTGTTAGCGCATGTGCATGTTTTTCCTCCTTCTATTTGTTTTGTCTGATATGGAGACTTTAGGATGTGCCTTTCGTAGACATGCCATAGGCCTATAGGGTCTTTGGCTGGCCACTTGGGGGGTGGCAGCATTGAATTTCATTGGACAGTCCCTATTTCATTCTGGGCTATGCCAATCGGCGGTTGGACGCAAAAGGGTAAGGAGGCAGACCCGGTTCCAGGATAAAGTTACAGTTGAAATCAGCGAGGCAACATTTACAGTGAGTTTACAAAATATTAAGAACACATGCTCTTTCCATGACAGACTGACCAGGTGAATCCAGGTGAAAGCTATGATCCCTTATTGATGTCCACTTCAATCTGTGTAGATGAAGGGGAAGAGACAGGTAAAAAAATGATTTTTAAGCATTGAGACAATTGAGACATGGATTGTATGTGTGCCATTCAGAGGGTGAATGGGCAAGACAAAAGATTGAAGTGCCTTTGAACGAGGTATGGTAATAGGTGCCAGGCGCACCGGTTTGTGTCAAGAACTGCAACTATGCTGGGTTTTTTCACGCTCAACAGTTTCCGGTGTGTATCAAGAATGGACAACACCCAATGGACATCCGGCCAATTTGACACAACTGTGGGAAGCATTGGAGTCAACATGGGCCAGCATCCCTGTGGAACGCTTTCAACACCTTGTAGAGTCCAATGCAGCTCAGTATTAGGAAGGTGGTCTTAATGTTTTGTACACTCAGTGTATAATCACACTAAACCACAATATCATAAAATTCAAATGCAGAGACTGAACAGCGGTGCCAAGTAGTAGGCATAGAAAATATATCAGATCAATAAGGCATGACACAATCTATATTTAGGCTAGTTACGTTAATTGTAAGTAAATGCAAGTAAACAAAAGGCGAATTGAAATCTAAGTTTCCAATACATAGCCTACAGCCTACTACAGTGAGATGCAGCCATGCACAGCTGTCTTGCCAAATAAGTAGTCCTACACAGGTCCGCTTCAAACATAGAAAATCATACTGCTCGCTCATGAGTTCAGCAACACTTTGTGATATGGCACAATACACTTATGTGAATCAAATTCGACCCACGTAATCAGTTAAGCAATGCCAGCCATAAACACGTTTCCAATACGTACAGTTCCATTTACAGCAATGAAAATCAATAGGCTACCAAAAAAAAACATAATAGAATGTAGCCATGTAGCTATTTCTGTGATGTAACATACCCATACGTAGCTATACCCAGGAGTGACATTTGGGTTTTTGCATTGGATTTATATTGAATTCTGCTTATATCACACTGTACCACAATAAACATAAAAGTTCAAAAAATGCTTTGACCAAGAAGTGACAGGTTCAATGGCACAAAATCTCACTGCGCTCTATAAGCACCATGGGCAGCTCCCTACACACATGAAATTGCATGTATTTGTCAGCAATTGTGGACTTTATTGAGTTCCTTATTTAGATGGTACAATGACACAATGACTGCTTGTTTTGTCACGTAAACTGAAATTAGGCAAACTATTAGAATTTATTTCTGTATATTGCACCTTTAAGTAACCTTCTGTCTTATGTAACCATACCAAACGTAACATATCATACTAATTTGAGTGTCTCGGATATACATATAATATGTTATGTCTAGTTTATGAGACCAGGCTGCCTACACACAAAGCAGCACACCCTGTCCATTGTGCTGACACGGTGGCTGTCAATCTTTTAACTTTTTTGTTATTTTTATATAGGGACATAAAACAAAAACTGATGGAATAAAGTTTGAACTGAAGCCCTCTCTAGCCCCTTTGTAGTTCAGGGCCCGACCACACACTAAAGCAAGATTTTGATGAAATCCAATCAGCTAGATGGTTTCAATCTTACCTTTTCAGAATTGTTGCAGCTTCCTTGATGCTCTGTGGAACTTCTTGGGTAATGAATTATTCCATTCTCCCTGAAATATTCTTGTAAGATCGCCCTCAAATGCCAGTTGGATTAGTTGAGGATTTTCCTCGGGTGTAGCATGCCTCTTCTGTGCTGACTGAACACTTTTGTCAAAGTGGAAAATGAGTTTCATTTGAGGATCATTTGCTGGATATCATTCAGTTCATTTGTCCTCATTGGAGATAGAGTGGACTATTTCCGTCTGCAAAAACTGGCGAGCGACACTGAACTCAGCTTCCGCCAAATCTGTTTTGCTTAGATCCAGCAGTGGTTTGACATTTACAGTTTTTCTCAGTCGCTTTGGTACGTTTCTCAGATCACAATTGAAATTCTCAAAACTACTTGTTCAACCTCCACATCATCTAGTCACTTGTGCACATCATAAAAGCAATTCCTCATTATTTTCAACAAATTGCTAATGCTTTGGTACATTCATGCAATTGATTATGTACAATTGTCTGCTGTTTCCTACATTATCAATTGCTTATGTCATATTGATCAAAATGTATTCTACTGGTTCTCTGTAGTCTTACCCCCCAAAATATCTAGGCAGTAGTTCATTGCATAAGTCATTAAATGCAAAATGGTTGAACCAGTTGTCATAATCTGTCAAGCATATTTTCTATACATTTCTATTAGACTTTTTTTGTAAATGTGTCCTGAATTGCTCTCAGGTGAATCTTCACTTTCACTAATGAAGGGGAGTGTGACATACACAGTAACATATTTTGGAAATCTTTCTCAATCTTGTGTTTTGCATTACTGTTTTTTCCCCAAATAGGACTGCAAGACTACATCACAGGGGTGGCAGACGGCCCCTTTTCACACCTCAACAGGAGGAGGCTATTTGCACCATGGTCAGAGCAAATAATGTCATTAGACTAAGGGAGATACAGAGTGCCATTATTGAAGACAACAATGTCTTTAAAAACATCCAATCTGTTAGCATCTCAACTATCGACAGGGTGCTGAAAAAGACACCACGTGAGCATGAAACAGCTGTACCATGTACCATTTGAAAGGAATGGTGTGTGCGTACAGTAACAAACATGTTATAGTGATATACAGTACAGTAAGTGTGACCTGTACACATTTGCTTTGGCTATAGAAAAGGACATGCAATATGTATACATTTGATGGAACTGTATCTTGTCCAAACTACTTTTGTATCTTCTGGGATATAGCGTATAATGGAACTGGAATGGCCAAAAGCAGGAGACGTGGTCGAAATGTCATCGGCCACAGAGCTACTGTCGATGGAGCCAGGCCAACGGGGAGGGAACATCACTATGTGTGCTGCTTTTTCAAAGCATGGTGTGCTGACTCGTATTCCCCTTATAGGGCCATACAACACACAGCATCTCCTCACCTTCTTAGAGACCCTCTACAGGGATCTCATCCCTGATGATGAGAGGGGTCCGTTTCGAGATGATTTACCAAAATATGTGTTAATTTGGGATAATGTGAGTTTCCATCGCTCAAACACCATCAGGCAATGGTTTGTGACCCACTACAGGATGCTGATGGAATTCCTCCCACCCTATTCCCCATTCCTTAACCCAATTGAGGAGTTCAGCATGGAGGTGGAAGGTCTGCGATCGCCAGCCACATACTCAGATGACATCACATCAGACGCCTGCAGAGGCTGGATAAGACATTCCAAAAGATTCTTTCCGCACTGCATTGCAAGGGAAGATATCCTTTGTGATGTGGATGAGAATCTGTGGCCCAACAGACCGGGACGTCAGGAGGTGTAAAAAGACTGAACTGTAATTCCCCACACAGCGCTGCATGTACAGTTCTGCCTAAGTGGGGTTTCCAATGTTTACCTTCTAATGTTGTATTTTTTTTCCTTTGTGCTGTAAAATAGTATTTTTCTTTCCTGTATCACAGTGACATTGTACTGTAATTTGTTGACAGAACAACAGTAAAAGCGTAAATGTGAAT
Organism: Thymallus thymallus; assembly: GCA_023634145.1. Lineage (NCBI taxonomy): Eukaryota > Metazoa > Chordata > Actinopteri > Salmoniformes > Salmonidae > Thymallus > Thymallus thymallus. The sequence goes on along the minus strand of CM042391.1, from coordinate 6,110,241 downwards.
CCTGTCCAATCTCTTGCAATCAATATCCCACGTACAGTAATGTGTTACTTTGTACTGTTGAAATTGATATATGCCATACATTAAAAGTGCAGCCTTGTGCATTTTCAATCAGTCATCAAAACCGTAGCCAGATAGTTTCCATCAGAAAATACTTACAGAGTACACTGTTATATTGACAACATGGCTAAGCATTTTGACTATCTTGTTTGTGAACAATGACACAAGGACTTATATGTCCATTGACATAAATATTTACTTTTGAGAGATGAACTAAGGATTTTGAGCAAGTTACAGGCTTTTACAGGTAATCCATTGTGTGGTGCTGTTTGTACGAATTGCTTCGAGAAATGCACTTACTGGTTTGCAAATGTTAAGGATGATTCGAGAAATGTACCAAAGGATAACATTTGAACTGAGGGCGCCAAGCCCCCTTTAAACCCTTTGTGGAGTCGGTCCTGCGAAATCACAGTTTACTTACAAATGTACTTATGGCCCTTCTTACTCCAGACAACTTGCCAGACAAAATTAAACATGCTTATTAATATAATGAACATGAGTTTGGGGGGCTAAAATGAAAGCACTAAACATCTAACTTGTTGAAGGATAAGACCCAGATGCAGACAGATCGACTCACAGATGTTTTTTAACAAAACGACAGGTCAAGGGCAGGCAGAGGTCGGTAATCCAGGGCAGACTCAGACAGGTACAGAATGGCAGGCAGGCTCAGAGTCAGGGCAGGCAGAGGTCAGTAATCCAGGGCAGTGTCAGACAGGTACAGAATGGCAGGCAGGCTCAGAGTCAGGGCAGGCAGAGGTCAGTAATCCAGGGCAGTGTCAGACAGGTACAGAATGGCAGGCAGGCTCAGAGTCAGGGCAGGCAGAGGTCAGTAATCCAGGGCAGTGTCAGACAGGTACAGAATGTCAGACAGGTACAGAATGTCAGACAGGTACAGAATGTCAGACAGGTACATATCTATTACATGACACCTTGAGTTTGATTTTGTTAATTGAACTACAGTAAGTGATGTGGATTTACATCTGGTAAAATAATTACTGTAACGAAATTACATCATGGCTCCCTGATCTGTACAACACAGCAATATAATTATGAATATGAGTGTCATTCTCTTCATGGCGATGTATCCTGAACAGGTACACAAAGGTAGAAATATGCAATACGCACCAAATCTGAACCTATCATAGACGTCTATGTTTCACAAGTTTAGACATCACGTTTCACAAGCTTAGACATCACAGTACGGCAAAGTAGAACACAGTAGAGTACAGTATAGTACGGTACATTGGAGTAAAATGTGGTACAGTAGAGTACAGTAGAGTACAGTAAAGTACAGTAGAGTACAGTAGAGTACAGTAGAGTACAGTAAAGTACAGTAGAGTACAGTAGAGTACAGTAAAGTACAGTAGAGTACAGTAAAGTACAGTAAAGTACAGAAAAATTAACATAAAAAAAAAAAAACAGTTGCACAAAAAGAACTGTGTGCAAACCATTCCCCAAATATTTAAATGAGCCCCGACTCTACATTATGAAGTAGCTGGGCTTGCAGCCTATACCAGGCCAACACAAACTAACCCGCACTAATCTCACATCAGCCAGCTTGTTTTGGGCTAGCATTTATTGGGCTGGTGATTGCTAGCCAGCTTTGGGCTTGTGTGGGCTTGATGTGGGCTACCCTGTGTTGGGCTGGTGATGGCTAGCCCGTGTTGGGATGAAATGGGGTTGGTGTGGGCTAGCCTGTGTTGGGCTAACATGTTGGGCTGAGGAGAGCTTGGTATAGGCTAGCCTGTGTCCACCTTGCCCACTGAATACCCACATGGGGCCAATGCTGGGTAAATAAGTAATCTCCTCAGGGTTAGGTATGAACCGTTGTGTTTTTATAGTCACAGCCTAGAGTCAGAAGTCTGGGCACCTCCCAACAGCAGGATAAATCACTGAACAGTAGAACAGAACAGAGCACCGCTAAGCTACAGCCACGTATTAGCATGCTAACCAATAGCCTGTCAATGGTTAGCCAATGACGGCAAAACCCAGATAGATCGCTAGGCAACACATTCATCTATCCATACATGTTACAATATGTTCCAGAGTGTGCATGTAAACAAACTCGCACATACACAGACACCACAGGAGATGGAATAGTTGGAATTGCATCGAATTCATCAAACATAAGATCATCCCAGGCTGACATCTACACCAACTTAGAAATTCACATTGAAGTTAATCATGGCAAACACAACTAGTTTAAAGACAAACAAAGTTTCCAAAGCCATTAAGTAGTTACAGAATGAGAAGCTCACCTCACACTGGCAGATGGGAGTCAGAATGATGACCGTCTTTTCGCCAAACCTAACCTTCTACTCAGGTCATAAATGTAATTTCAGTTTCCATCTGGTGTCTACTCCCTCTCCCTCTCCCTCTCCCTCCCTGTCTCTCTTTCTCGCTACCTCTCTCTTCCTCTCCTTTGTTTGCTCACTCCCTCCTCCTCCTCCTCCTTTCAGTGTTCCTCATTGCCATTCTCCCTTTCTCTACCTGTCATATTTCTTTGTGTTCTCTCTTTCTGTCGTTTTTCTCTCTCTCACACACACTCACGCACGCACACATGCACACACACAGGCAGGCAGGCACGCACGCACGCACGCAGGCACCCATGTACTCACATACTCATACTGTACAAACACAACACACTAATTGGGATTGGTGATTATTGTGCATCAGCACTCCTCTACTGGTGGTAGTATTTGATGGGAACTAAACATCCAGAGGGAGTCAATAATTATTTGTTATCTAAATATCCCATAGGGAGCCCACATGTCTGTTAGAGAGGCCGACGAGAGGGCCACTTGACGAAACTACGTTGGCGAGTACATAAACCCCCTCTACCCTCTGTTCTATTGGTGAATGTACAATGACCGGAGAACAAACTGGACAAGCTCTGTTCGAGACTATCCTAAAGAACTGAAATATCCTATGTTTCACGGAGCCGTGGCTGAACAAGGACATGGATAATATACATCTAGTTATTTTTTCTATGCATTGTCAGGACAGAACGGCAGCATCGGGTAAGCTCAAGGGAAGTGGTGTGTGTCTCTTTGTTAACAACATCTGGTGTTCAATCTCTAATATTACGGACGTCTCAAGGTTCTGCTCACCTGAGTTACAATACCTCATGATAAGCTGTAAACCATATTATTTACCAAGATATTTGGTAATATCTTGGTAAATAACAAACTGATGCTGGCACTAAGACCCCACTCAACACCCTATACAGGGAGCATTCGGAAAGCATTCAGACCCCTTGATTTTTTTCAAATGTTATTATCTAAAATGGATAATAAAAAAAAGAATCCTCATCAATCGACACATAATACCCCATAATGACAAAATTAAAACAGGTTTGTTGTTGCAAATGTATAAAAAAATGTAAACAGAAAAACATTATTAAGTATTCAGACCCTTTACTATAAGACTCGAAATTGAGCATTTATCATCCTTGATGTTTCTACAACTTGATTGGAGTCCACCTTTGGTAAATTCAATTGATTGGACATGATTTGGAAAGGCACACACCTGTCTATATTAGGTCCCACAGTTTACAGTGCATGTCAGAGCTAAAATCAAGCCATGAGGTCGAAGGAATTTTCTGTAGAGCTCCGAGACAGGATTATGTCGAAGCACAGATCTGGGGAAAGGGTACCAAAACAGGCCCTCAGACTTGGGCGAAGGTTCCCCTTCCAACAAGACAATGACCATAAGCACACAGCAAAGACAACCAAGGAGTGGCTTCGGGACAAGTCTCTGAATGTCCTTGAGTGGCCCAGCCAGAGCCCGGACTTGAACCCGATCAAACATCTCTGGAGAGACCTGAAAATAGCTGTGCAGCGACGCTCCCCATCCAACCTGACAGAGCTTGAGAGGATCTGCATAAAAGAATGGGAGAAACTCCCCAAATACAGGTGTGCCAAGCTTGTAGTGTCATACCCAAGCAGTTTTTTATTTGTAATACATTTGCAAAAAAAACAAAAAAAAACATTTTTTTCTTTGTCATTATGGGGTATTGTGTGTAGATTGATGAGTGCCCTCCAACACATCACTAAGCTAAGGACCTTGGGACTGAACACCTCCCTCTGCAACTGGATCCTTGACTTCCTGACAGGCCACCCCCACGTGGTGAGGGAAGGCACCAACACATCCGCCACGCTGACCCTCAACATGAAGACCCCTTAGAGGTGTGTGCTTAGTTCCCTCCTGTACTCCCATTTCACCCATGACCGCAACACCATCATTAAGTTTGCTGGCGACACGATGGTGGTAGGCCTGATCACTGACGACGATGAGACAACCTATAGGGAGGAGGTCAGAGAGCAGGCAGTGTAGTGACAGAAGAACAACCTTTCTCTCAAAGTCAGCAAGATGAAGCTGATCCTGGACTACAGGAAACTACAGGAAGTGTAGTGTAGTGGAGCTAGTCAAGCTCTTCAAGTTCCTCGGTGTCCACATCACTAACGATTTATCATGGTCCACTCACATCAACACAGTAGTGAAGAGGGCACGACAACACCTCTTCCCCCTCAGGAGGCTGAAAAGATTTGGCATGGGCCCTCAGATCCTCAAAAGGTTATACATCTGCACCATTGAGAATATCTTGACTGGCTGCATCACCGCTTGGCATGGCAACTGCTTGGTATGGCAACTGCTTGGCATCCGAACGCAAGGAGCTACAAAGGGTAATGCATACATCACTGAGGCCTAGCTCCCTGCCATCCAGGATCTCTATACCAGGCGGTGTCAGGGAAAGACCCTAAATAGACTGTTCTCTCTGCTGCCACACGGCAAGTGGTACAGGTGCACCAAGCCTGGCCATAAGACTGTGAACCACCCCCAAGCCATAAGACTGCTAAGTAGTTAAACAGTTAACTAATAGCTTCCTGGACTATATGCATTGACCCTTTTTGCACTAAATAGTTCATTAGTTAATTCCACAAATTAAATTCTAATTAAATTCCTTCTCCCTGTAAATGTCACTTAATGTAACTCAAATTCCAGGTCAGTCTTTGAATTCAGAGATAATGAATTCCTCTCAATTCTAATATTATCTAAATGCAAAGAATTCAATTGCCAATTCAATATTATCCCCAACAATTGCACAAATTCCAAATATAATTCAATTCGCTCAGGCTTTCAGTCTGATCATGTCACTGTTCCTAGCTATACTGGGAATATAGAAATACAAGTTGAAATTATAATTTTTAAAAATCCTCTGCATGTTCAGTTCCCATCAAATACTACCACCAATAGAGGAGTGTTGATTCACAATGATCACCGATCCCAGTTAGTGTGTTGTGTTTGTACAGTATGAGTATGTGAGTACATGGGTGCCCGCGTGCCTGCGTCTGTGAGTGTGTGTGAGAGAGAGAAACGACAGAGAGAGAGAACACTTGTCATTTAATTGTTTTACATGTCTAGCAAAACAGTATTATTGACCTGAACAGTAAAAAGCTTTCTGTGTCACTGGTCCTCTAACCTCATATAAATAAAACATAACCAATATTTTTGTCCTTGAACAGCATGGTTATTAAAATATCTTCTAGGAGACAAAGTACACCACGGGAGAACAGTTAATCCCAAGGATACAAACAGTGGACATCAACGATGAAACATCTGACGTATCCATCTCACAGACGACAGTCTTGTACTAGTAATTCCACATTGTCTTGTGTTTTCCATGACAAAAATAGACAAAGGCATTTCTAATGATTGACCAACTGAAATTCCAAGCACTCAGTGAACAGCAGCATCTGATCCATTATGTTACAGTCCAGTGATGGTGATTAACTCCTTATTAAAAACAAAAAATAGTGGGCAGATAAGCTTTAATATTGCAGATAGATTGTGGCTTCCATCAATGTAATTGTCTGCATCATTTCCAACTCCCTATATCTTTTGTTTGTAAATATACAGTATATATAAAATGTATATACTGTATTTGTTATTGTCAATGTATTTTTTAAATGTGCTGTGATGTTTCACAAAAGTGTTGAACCTTTCTATTCTCATAGTTTTACAGATTGTAAATTAAAGATAAACATGTATTATATTATAGATTGATTGACTATAGATAGATAGATAGATAGATAGATAGATAGATAGATAGATAGATAGATAGATAGATAGATAGATAGATAGATAGATAGATAGATAGATAGATAGATAGATAGATAGATAGATAGATAGATAGATAGATAGATAGATAGATAGATAGATAGATAGATAGATAGATAGATAGATAGATAGATAGATAGATAGATAGATAGATAGATAGATAGATAGATAGATAGATAGATAGATAGATAGATAGATAGATAGATAGATAGATAGATAGATAGATAGATAGATAGATAGATACTTTATTGATCCCCCGGGGGGGAAATTTCATAAACTTGTTATGACTTGTTAAATCACCCAGCAGTGCTATTTGCAGAGTTAGCTCCGGGAAAATGTTGCAATTGTTATTAATTATGTTAGAAACAGTGATGTGACCTAAAATAATGTTTTTGAAAGTGGATTGCTTCCATGTTTGTTGGATTTATCACTCTGTTATTGACAAAGACATTGCTGTGGCTGATTATGTGGTAAAGCACATATTAGCTTTGTTGTCCAGGGATGAGGTGTCCGCTCTGCAAACAGACCAAACACAAATGAATGACGCTGTTGCTGATAGCTGGGGACCGATCAATGGCACTGCCAGTATCATTTAACAGTACTGCGTCAAAAGACATCACTGACTGACTCAAGGGTTAACATAATAAAGAAGATGGGCGCTCCCTCTGTTATTAAACCACACACATGCTGTATCATTATCACAGAACGAACCTGTGCCTTACATCTTGTGACTGTGTGTGTGTTTTATTAAAGCAACAGAAAGAGAAAGACTAAGATGGAGCACAATGTTACTCTCTGCTGCTCTCTGTTGGCCGTTGGTAGTACTGAAGTCATCCTTTTGACACTGTGTTTTGACACAATGAATACCACAGCTGCTCTAATTTTGTAGATTCTGGAACACATTCATGCACTGACATACGCATGCATGCACAAGGACACACACACACACACAGACACACAGACACACACACACACACACACACAGACACACACACACACACACACACACACACACACACACACACACACACACACACACACACACACACACACACACACACACACACACACACACACACACACACACACACACACACACACACACAGACACAAACACAACCACACACTCTCTCTGTGCTAATGTGACTTGATGTGTGATGCTCAGCTGTGAAGTCCTCTGTCAACTGGACTCTAATGTAAGGGGAGGGGGGGGGGATTATTTATAGACTCACATTATCAACAGAAAAGTATCTCCATTAGAGGTTAATTAAAACCTCATCAGGCCTGGAGACCCCAGTATCTCCATTGGAGGTTAATTAAAACCTCATCAGGCCTGAAGACCCCAGTATCTCTAATAGAGGTTAATTCAAACCTCATCAGGCCTGAAGACCCCAGTATCTCCGTTAGAGGTTCATTAAAACCTCATCAGGCCTGAAGACCCCAGTATCTCCATTAGAGGTTCATTAAAACCTCATCAGGCCTGAAGACCCCAGTATTTCCATTAGAGGTTAATTAAAACCTCATCAGGCCTGAAGACCCCAGTATCTCCATTAGAGGTTCATTAAAACCTCATCAGGCCTGAAGACCCCAGTATCTCCATTAGAGGTTCATTAAAACCTCATCAGGCCTGAAGACCCCAGTATCTCTATTAGAGGTTCATTAAAACCTCATCAGGCCTGAAGACCCCAGTATCTCCATTAGAGGTTAATTAAAACCTCATCAGGCCTGAAGACCCCAGTATCTCCATTAGAGGTTCATTAAAACCTAATCAGGCCTGAAGACCCCAGTATCTCCATTAGAGGTTAATTAAAACCTAATCAGGCCTGAAGACCCCAGTATCTCCATTAGAGGTTCATTAAAACCTCATCAGGCCTGAAGACCCCAGCAAAAATCTGCATTTTCTTCACTACTTTCATTTATATGCATGTCCCTTATATTTAGCATCACAATACAGTGTTTTACAATTTTATATTTAGCATCACAATACAGTGTTTTACCATTTTATATTCAGCATCACAATACAGTGTTTTACCATTTTCTTATATTCAGCATCACAATACAGTGTTTTACCATTTTATATTCAGCATCACAATACAGTGTTTTACCATTTTATATTCAGCATCACAATACAGTGTTTTACCATTTTATATTTAGCATCACAATACAGTGTTTTACAATTTTATATTTAGCATCACAATACAGTGTTTTACCATTTTATATTCAGCATCACAATACAGTGTTTTACCATTTTCTTATATTTAGCGTCACAATACAGTGTTTTAAAATTTTATATTCAGCATCACAATACAGTGTTTTACAATTTTATATTCAGCATCACAATACAGTGCTTTATCATTTTATATTTAGCGTCACAATACAGTGTTTTACCATTTTCTTTTCAGGACAGCCAGGGCTACAAGTACAACATAAAGCAATTTCACTTAAACAGTTGTATTCATGAGTTTTATTGACAAATGTCTTTTTTTTTTTTTTAAAGGTCTGCCAAGCAAACACATGCTAAAAATGACTTTATAAGAATGCTGTAAGTACAGAAATGGATTGCTCAGTGGGAAATGAATATCCAACTAGTCAGTGACAACTGTGTAGAGTTTGGAGTTTGTGACAGCCACTACAGGCTGTGAGCTTTTATTACAGTAGTATAGACACTATGTTCAGGGATAGCCTATGATCTTCTATGTAGAATAACTCCTTACCTTATAACTGGGCATGTGTGACTACGGGATCCGTCCTTGCCTCACCAAAAACCCTCTAACTCAGCCACCGTTCATCACACAGACTGATGGTTGGTACAGTGCCTTCAGAAAGTATTCATAACCCTTGGCTTATTCCACATTGTGTTATGTTACAGCCTGAATTCAACATTTATTACATTTGATTTCTCACTCACAACGTGAAAACATGTTTTCAGAAATGTATTGACAATGAAATACAGAAATATAAAATGTACATATGTATTCACACCACTTTGTAGAAGACCCTTTGGCAGTGATTACAGCTGTGAGTCTGGGTAAATCTCTAAGAGCTTTCCACACCTGGATTGTGCAACTTTTGCCCATTATTATTAAAAAAATTCTTCAAGCTCTGTCAAATTGGTTGTTGATCATTGATAGACAACCATTTCCATGTCTTGCCATAGATCTTCAAGTAGATTTAAGTCAAAGCTGTAACTCGGGCCATTCACTGTCTTCTTGGTAAGCAACTCCAGTGTAGATTTGGCTTTGTGTTTAAGGTTATTGTCCTGCTGAAAGGTGAACTAATCTCCCAGTGTCTGGTGGAAAGCAGACTGAAACAGGTTTTCCTCTGGGATTTTGCCTGTGCTTAGCTCCATTCAGTACATTTGTTTATCCTGAAAAACTCCCCAAAATACATAATTCCACGTTGACACTATGGGGTATTGTGTGTAGGCCAGTGACAAAAAAAATCTACATTTAATCCATTTTAAATTCAGGCTGTAACACAACAAAATGTGGATCTACGAATGCAGGAGAAATAGTCAAATTCGACCAAGAAGTATGTTGTTCAAACACCCGCCAGTGATACGGTGGGACTCAAGGAATAGCATGGAATACAAAACAATTACACACACTACTAATTCAATTATGTTTTGTACAATTGCAAAAGTACTTTTGAGAAAATATATGGTTACAATTCTGGCTCCTAATAAATAGAACAGTATCAGTAACAAAAACATATGTAAAACAGTCAAATGCTATTCCTTGTGCATAAATGTACTCACTGATAAATGTGAGTTTGCTTGTTTACAGCATGTGTGTAAATGAGGTCTGCCAGAGTTCATCAGTTAACTGTTAACTTTTTGTAATTTTAGAGCACCATTTCTTTATCACATAATCTGAAACATCAAAAAGACATTCTATTCAGCTAAAATCTACAATGCCATGTAGAAACAAGTTGACATGTAGAAACAAGTGACAAGTTGACATGTAGAAACAAGTTGACATGTAGAAACAAGTTGGCATGTAGAAACAAAGTTGACATGTAGAAACACGTTGCCATGTAGAAACAAGTTGGCATGTAGAAACAAAGTTGACATGTAGAAACACGTTGCCATGTAGAAACAAGTTGACATGTAGAAACAAGTTGGCATGTAGAAACAAGTTAACATGTAGAAACAAGTTGACATGTAGAAACAAGTTGACATGTAGAAACAAGTTGGCATGTAGAAACAAGTTAACATGTAGAAACAAGTTGACATGTAGAAGCAAGTTGACATGTAGAAACAAGTTGACATGTAGAAACAAGTTGACATGTAGAAACAAGTTGACATGTAGAAACAAGTTGACATCGAGGCTAAATTAACTGTGATTTCTTTATGTATCTAACTTTGCTAACCGTGACATTAGACAGAATCGTCCTTATGTACAGTATACAGGCCTAATTCATGCCTTACTTAGATTTGTGTGCATTGGGCATGTGTTGTGTAACTGTTAGATATTACTGTTAGATATGCTGCACTGTTGGAACTAGAAGCACAAACATTTTGCTACACCCGCATCAACATCTGCTAAACACGTGTATGTGACCAATAAAAATTTATTTGATTTGATTTATACTTGTTATGTAATGTATATGAAAAATCTTCAATTACAGCTCAAATTCGGAAGTCTTGCATGTTATCTAGATTTAAAAAATGTATCGTTTGACAGAGTTAAAATAGACAGTATACAGTATATTAGTCTTTAAACCGTGTATGCCGATGTGTGCGAGTTTATGTATGTGAAAGTGTGTTTGTGTTCAGAATGTGCATACTGTATTTGCTTGTTTAGTTCTAGGGTCTTCAACCTTTTCTTGCCAAGGGACATACTGGGCAAACCAGCGACACCATCATAACAGAAGCACCATCACGTCTTCTCTTATTTAACCTTTATTTAACTAGGCAAGTCAGTTAAGAACAAATTCTTATTTACAATGACGGCCTACTCTGGACGACGCTGGGCCAATTGTGGGCCGCCCTATGACACTCCCAATCATGGCCGGTTGTGATACAGTCTGGAATCGAACCAGGGTGTCAGTAGTGACGCCTCTAGCACTGAGATGCAGTGCCTCAGACCGCTGCGCCACTTGGGAACACTTCAGGTGAATGATAATGGCAAGGAGAAGTAATCAACCTTTCAAAATGAATATATTTGGTAGATAGATATTAAATGTTTTAGCTCCCCACATTATAATTGGAAGAGGAAGTGTAAACTCTACCATAGCCTATTAATTCAATTCACATTTTCTCTAAGAGCAGCAAATGTTGACTGGAACTAAGGGGCCTAGCCCGAACGATGAAAAACAGCCCCAGACCATTATTCCTCCTCCACTACATTTTACAGTTGCCACTATGCATTCGGGCAGGTAGTGTACTCCTGGCATCCGTCAAACACAGATTTGTCTGTCGGACTGCCAGATGGTTAAGCGTGATTCATCACTCCAGAGAAGCCATTTCCAATGGCGGTAAGCTTTACACCACTCCAGCCAACGCTTGGCATTGCGCATGGTGATTTTAGGCTTGTGTGCGGCTGCTCTGCCATGGAAACCCATTTCATGAGCTCCCGACAAACAGTTATTGTGCTGATGTTGCTTCCAGAGGCATTTTGGAACTCGATAGTAAGCGTTGCAACTAAGGTCAGATGATTTTTACACGCTACACGCTTCAGCACTTACTGGTCCCGTTCTGTGAACTTGTGTGGCCTACCACTTCACGGCTGAGCCGTTGTTGCTCCTAGACATTTCCACCTCACAACAACAGCACTTACAGTTGACCAGGAAAGCTCTAGCAGGGCAGACATTTTATGAACTGACTTGATGGAAAGGTGGCGTCCTACGTCAGTGCGACGTTGAAAGTCACTGATCTCTTCAGTAAGGTTGTCTATGGCGATTGCATGGCTATGTACCTGATTTTATACACCTGTCAGCAACGGGTGCGGCTGAAATAGCCAAATCCACTAATTTGAAGGGGTGCCCACATACTTTTGTATATATATATATATATATATATTTGCGGACCTCTTGCAGCACTAGGGGTCTGAGGACCCCCGGTTGAATACCCCTGGTTTAGTTGACTCCTGCCCAGTGTGTTTACATAGCTTCTGTGCATAAGTGTCCAAGTACTGTGAGGGTGTATGTGTGTGTGTAGGCTATGTGCTCCACAGGAGGACATGTTATGTCACTAAGATTATTCAGGCTGTATGACTCTTCTGGGCCAATTAACAGGGATTAAAAAGGTCTCTTGGCACTGAGATCCTGTCTCTGTCCATCATGCTCATCCTCTGATGTGTGCTAACAAGCTGTTAGTGGACTGGGTCCCATGTCATGTTCCTGACTAACCAGCTCTGGCAGACCTCTCTGTAACTCACACTGCTGCCTAATCCTTTCCATGGTGGTACTGGACCCCAGGATTACCATCACTGAGCACATTTGTCATTACTGTCATTACAGTATAGTTTCAGAGTACATCGTAAACCTGACCTAGAGACCACACCTCTCCGGAGCTGGAGTCCCTCCTCCATCATCCCCCCAAAAAAGCCAGCATAATAAATAAACAATCAATGGAGGGCATGGGCTGTTTTGGAATTAAAACAGAATTTACTAGCACAACTTGTTTTGGTAACACTTTACTTGACACCTAGCATCATAACACGTTATGACACGGTCATAACCATGTCATAATATGTCATAACAGCAGACATGACCCATATATTTACACCTGTTGTGACTTAGGGTGCGTTCGTAAATTAATTTACGAACACCCGTTGAATATGACAGGTGTCAGTAAAGGTTGGCATAAAACGAAATTAAATTGTTGCTATTAGCACAGTTACAGTCTGTAACACTCTAGATAACATGAAGACAGCCTAACTAGCTCTGCTAGGGTGAGTAAAATGGTCAGAGTGAGGTGTTCTCTCATTTGTGACTCGAAGTACTTAGCAAGCTAGCCAACTTTAGCCAGTTAGCTTGGGCACTTGACTGCCATTGTGATGTCAGAATGCACTTTATGACACCATCATGAAGCATTATGACCATCCTTTATGACGCTAACATGAAGCATTATGACCATCCTTTATGAAACTAACATGAAGCATTATGACCATCCTTTTTCATCTTTTTATAAGGAGGATGGGATCCACCCAAATAATTTGGGTTCCTGGATCCTTTCACAGCATTATAAGGCTGCGTTGAGACAATGATTTATCAATGACCCAAACCCAGCTCAGTTAATCCCTACCATTGTGTCGCTGAGTTGTCATAATGCTTCAGCAAATGTACATTATGCCAGGGTTGTTGGTAGACACAATGTAAGTAACCTAATGTATGTCCCTCTAACTGCCCAAAATGCCTCTGCTTATCCTACAGCTATTGTATTCAGTAATATTGTGCCTCTGAACCAGAGTTATACTGTTACCACTGAGGTGGTGTGCCCTAGTATTATTATTATTATTTAAAAAAAATCTATCTAGGAAAGTCAGTTAAGAACATATTCTTATTTACAATGACAGCCTACCTACAGGGTCAGCCCCTGGAGCAAATTAGGGTTAAGTGCCTTGCTCAAGGACACATCGACAGGTTTTTTCACCTTGTCGGTGTGGGTATTCAAACCAGCGACCTTTCAGTTACTGGCCCAACGCTCTAACGGCTCAGCTACCTGCCGCCCTTAGTAGGAAGTCCACTGTGTACAGCTCACCCTGCTCTAACATAAATAACATGAGCATGTATATTTCTTCTAAGCTTCCCAGTAAAGCAATGAAAACAATTAAGCATGCCAGAAAACTGCTAAAAATAGCCCACGTTAACATATGCAGCTTAAGAAACAAGGTTCGTGAAATCAATAACTTGCTAGTAATAGATGACATTCATATTAATATCTCTGAAACTCACTTAGATAATACCTTTGATGATACAGTGGTAGCAATATACAGTTATAACATCTACAGAAAAGAACGATGATTGTTGTCTATCAACATTGGCCAGCCACAGGGGTCTGACAACTTGGATGGAAAATTACTGAGGATAATAGCGGAAGATAGTGCCACTCTTCTTTGCCATTTCTACAATCTAAATCTACTAGAAAGTGTGTTCCTTCAGGCCTGGAGGGAAGCAAAAGTAATTATGCTACCCAAGAATAGTAAAGTATTGTTTGACCAGATACAATACTATTTTACTGTAAATAGTAAAAAAAACAAACAGACTTTCAGCATGCTTATAGGGAAGGGCACTCAACGTGCTCGGCACTAACACAAATGACTGATGATTGGCTTAAATACATGGATAATAAGAAGATTGTGGGAGTTATGGATTTACATCCTCTGCCTTAGTTACCTATCAAGTAGAACACAGAGGGTTTTCTTTAATGGACGCCCCCCCCTCTAATGCAGATTCGGTCAAGTGTGGTGTACCGCAGGGCAGCCGGGTAGGGACATTATTGTTTTCTGTTTTCACCAATGACCATCCACTGACCTTGAATAAAGCATGTGTGTCTGTGTAAGTATGACATTTCCCCCCCGGGGGATCAATAAAGTATCTATCTATCTATCTATCTATCTATCTATCTATCTATCTATCTATCTATCTATCTATCTATCTATCTATCTATCTATCTATCTATCTATCTATCTATCTATCTATCTATCTATCTATCTATCTATCTATCTATCTATCTATCTATCTATCTATCTATCTATCTATCTATCTATCTATCTATCTATCTATCTATCTACCTACCTACCTACCTACCTACCTACCTACCTACCTACCTACCTACCTACCTACCTACCTACCTACCTACCTACCTACCTACCTACCTACCTACCTACCTACCTACCTACCTACCTACCTACCTACCTACCTACCTACCTACCTACCTACCTACCTACCTACCTACCTACCTACCTACCTACCTACCTACCTACCTACCTACCTACCTACCTACCTACCTACCTATCTATCTATCTATCTATCTAAAATAATGAACTTAACATAGAGCTCCATTATCTCAAAAATGAAAAGCATTGTTTTTGGGACAAATCACTCACACAACCCTGAACATCATCTAGATCTATTACTGAATAATGTGGCGATTGAGCAAGTTGAGGAAACTAAACTGCTGGGTGTAACCAGAGATAGCAACTGTCATGGACAGAACATATAGACTCAATGGTTGCTAAAATTGGAAGAGGTCTGTCCATGATAAGGTGTTGCTCTGCTTTCTTGATATCTAAATTAGCCAGGCAGGTCCTACATGCCCTAGTTTTGTCGCACCTGGACTACTGCCTAGTTGTGTGGTCTTGTGCTGCAAAGAAAGACAAAGGAAAATGGGTCCAGAACAGAGCAGCATTTAGATGTACACAGAGGGCGAATGCCAGTGGTACGCAAGTCAATCTCACCTGGCTCAAAGTGGAGGAGAGATTGATCGCATAACTATTGGTCTTTGTGCGAGGCGTTGATGGGTTAAAGGTACCTAACTGTCTGTTCAAGTAGTTGCCACACAGTTCGGACACTCATCGGTACCACACAAGACACGCAGCCAGAGGTCTCTTCAACGGTCCCCAGGTCCAGAACAGAGTCTGTGAAACTCACACTATTAAATAGAGTCATGACTACATGGAAATCTGACAATATACTAAATACATATGGTCATACTATCAAACTATCTGTTGATAAGCAACTGCTTTCTAAGGTTACAGTTAGGGTTAGGTTTAAAATAAGGGTAAGGGTTAATGTTAGGGTTTGGGATAGGGTTAGGGTTTGTGACGGTGCGAGTGGTGATGGCAAAAAATAGCGAAGTGAAATAAACAAAAGGCTTCTTTAATGAGAAAAAGGGTAATACAGCACCTCACTGAACAGGCAAGGGCGTGAAACAATAACCCGTGAGGGGTAACACAAAACACAAGAGAACATAATGGGCTAACGCAACACAGGTGTGGATGAGAAGGGTGTTGCTGCCATCGCTCTACTGCCGCCGGTTAGAACACCGGCGAGGAGGAGCGCCGGAGAGGAGGAGGTCCCGCAGCTCCACGCGAGACATTCGTTACAGGGTTAGGGTTATGTTTAGGGTTAGGGTTAGGGTTAGGAGATAGTTAGTTCAAATGTTACTGTTCTGTAAATAGTCTGTAGATCAGCTACAGATGGACTATCCAAATAAATTGTGACCCGATAGAACATTTTACTGGCTTCCATGCACTTACTGTACATTTTTGTCTGAACATGACATACTTCCATACTTCCTGTATATATATATATATATTGTATTTATATTCAGTGCCTTCGGAAAGTATTCAGACCCCTTGACTTTTTCCACATTTTGTTACATTACAGCCTTATTCTAGAATTGCAATACACAATACCCCATAATGATAAAATAAAAAAAGGTTTGGAGAAATTTCTGCTAATTCATTCAAATTTAAAACTGAAATATCACATTTACATAAGTATTCAGACCCTTTACTCAGTACTTTGTTGAAGCACTTTTGGCAGCGATTACAAACTTGGCACACCTGTATTTGGGGAGTTTCTCTCGTGCTTCTCTGAAGATCCTCTCAAACTCTGTCACGTTGGAGTAGGAGCGTTGCTGCTAGCTGTGTGCTTAGGGCCGTTGTCCTGTTGGTCGATGAACCTTCACCCAGTCTGAGGTCCTGAGTGCTCTGGAGCAGGTTCATCAAGGATCTCTCTGTACTTTGCTCCGTTCATCTTGACCTCGATCCTGAGTAGTCTCCCAGTCCCTGCCGCTGAAAAACATCCGCACAGCATGAGGCTGCCACCACCAAATTAATAATTTAAAAATCATACAATGTGATTTTCTGAAGAAAAAAAAAATTGATTCCGTCTCTCACAGTTGAAGTGTACCTATGATAAAAATTACAGACCTCTACATGCTTTGTAAGTAGGAAAACCTGCAAAATCGGCAGTGTATCAAATACTTGTTCTCCCCACTGTAGACAGGTTTGTGCCTTTCTAAATCATGTCCAATCAATTGAATTTACCACAGGTGGACTCCAATCAAGTTGTAGAAATATCTCAAGGATGATCAATGGAAACAGTATGCACCTGAGATCAATTTTGAGTCTAATAGCAAAGGGTCTGAATACTTTAAATAAGGTATTTCTGTTTTTATTTTGAATAAATGTGCAAACATTATGAGGTATTTTGTGTAGATTGCTGAGGATTTTTTGTATTTAATCCATTTTAGAAGTAGGCTGTAATGCAACAACATTTGGAAAAAGTCAAAGGGTCTGAATACTTTCCGAAGGCAATGTATATACTGTACAGTATGAGTCAAAAGTTTAGACACACCTACTCATTCAAGAGTTTTGCTTTTTTTTTTTTTACAATTTTCTACATTGTAAAATAATACTGAAGACAACAGTCTTGAAGGAGTTCCCACATATGCTGAGCACTTGTTGGATGCTTTTCCTTGACTCTGTGGTCCAACTCATCCCAAGCCATCTCAATTGGGTTGAGGTTGGGTGATTGTGGAGGCCAGGTCATCTGATACAGCACTCCATCACTCTCCTTCATGGTCAAATAGCCCTTACACAGCCTGGAGTTGTGTTGGGTCATTGTCCTGTTGAAAAACAAGTGATAGTCCCACTAAATTCAAACCAGATGGGATGGTGTATCGCTGCAGAATGTTGTGGTAGCCATGCTGGTTAAGTGTGCCTTGAATTCTAAATAAATCACAGACAGTGTCACCAGCAACACACTCCCACACCATCACACCTCCTCCTTCATGCTTCACGGCGTGAACTACACATCCGTTCACCTACTCTGCGTCTCACAAAGACACAGTGGTTGGAACCATAAATCTCAAATTTGGACTCATCAGACCAAAGAACAGATTTCTACCGGTCTAATGTCCATTGCTTGTGTTTCTTGGCCCAAGCAAGTCTCTTCTTCTTATTGTTATCCTTTAGTAGTGGTTTCTTTGCAGCAATTCGACCATGAAGGCCTGATTCACACAGTCTCCTCTGAACAGTTGATGTTGAGATGTGTCTGTTACTTGAACTCTGTGAAGCATTTATTTGGGCTGCAATTTCTGAGATGCAGTTAATGCTAATGAACGTATTCTCTGCAGCAGAGGTAACTCTGAGTCTTCCTTTCCTGTGGTGGTCCCTAATGAGAGCCAGTTTCATCATAGCGCTTGATGGTTTTTGCAACTGCACTTTACGAAGCTTTCAATTTTCCGGATTGACTGACCGTCATTTCTTAAAGTAATGATGGACTGTCGTTTCTCTTTGTTTATTTGAGCTGCTCTTGCCATAAAATGGACTTGGTCTTTTACCAAATAGGGCTGTCTTCTGTATCCCAACCCTACCTTGTCACAACACAACTGATTGGCTCAAATGCATTAATTAACTTTTAACAATGTACACCTGTTGATTGAAATATACTCCAGGTGACTGCCTCATGAAGCTGGATGAGAGAATGCCAAGAGTGTGCAAAGCTGTCGTCAGGGCAAAGGGTGGCTCTGTAACGTGTGGCGCAGCGGTCTAAGGCACTGCATCTCAGTTCTAGAGGCATCACAACAGACACCCTAGTTCGATTCCAGGTTGTATCGCCATAGGGCGGCGCACAATTGGCCCAGTGTCGTCCAGTGTAGGCCATCATTGTAAATAAGAATTTGTTCTTAACTGACGTGCCTAGTTAAATAAAGGTTAAATAAAATAACAAATAAAAAATGGTTATAAATGTCCAGAGAGGAGGCGCGATCAGGCGGGAAACTTCTACCCAATGAGAGGGCAGATACATATGTGAACAACAGGCACAACTTTGATATAAAATACTTTTTCTGAAAGTTGCTGGAATGCCACAGAGTCCTCTTATATCAGTACATTCGTAACAACCTAAACAGAACAAAACGTATATTCTATCAAATAAGCCTCACGTAGCAAATTAGCTTCTCTTTACCTCTTCCCCTCTGGATGAACCCTGTTTTGGAGGTGAATGATGCTGTTTTGGCCTAGGCCAACACAATGGAAAAACACTAGGAACTCTGGAACTAATTTCAAGCCCCAGGTTGAGTGCACAGTGGAAAGGAGGCACTTACTTTGTCGGTGGAGGTGATTCTCGCTAAACAGCTGATAACTCTGTTGTAACTATCACTCCTGCACTAATTGTTTTGAGTTGATACACACAAAGATTAGACGCACAAAGCTTATCTACTGTGATGTATATTTGTCTCCTGTTAGTGCATTTGGTGTTAGCTGATCTTAAAACCACTATTATGAACATCAAGATCAATAAAAACGGCTCATAAGGCAAAATTGTGTAAAAGGTTTGTATTTTTGATGTGCTACTTCAACCAATCCCTGTATTAGAATCCTGAGCTACCTGGGCCCTCCCCCCCCTCCCACTATCTGCTGCATCATTCCCCTGGTCACTGATCAATGGGTCCTGTTTATCCTCTGTGCAGCACTGAATAACACAGTGCTAACTTAATGATTTCTCTTTTTGTGCCTTCCTCCTTTTCTTCTCCTCTGCCAGAACGCATCTTCGTCCTGGGGCACGCCGACCTCGCAACTCCCCAGACAGTAGCTCCCCTCAAACCCCCCCCCACCCCCCCACTGTCCCCATAGAAGACCGCCAGTAGCTCTCCATGTCAAA
Organism: Thymallus thymallus; assembly: GCA_023634145.1. Taxonomy (NCBI): domain Eukaryota; kingdom Metazoa; phylum Chordata; class Actinopteri; order Salmoniformes; family Salmonidae; genus Thymallus; species Thymallus thymallus. The sequence continues at coordinate 6,090,444 of CM042391.1, read as the reverse complement.
GTGAGTCGCTAGTACTCTCCAGCTGAATCAAAGAGGCAGCACCGTTTCCATTTTTAGGGGAGAATGAGTGGAAGAGTCTGTTCAGTTTATTCGATTCTGCCGGAAGATTCTAGGGACAAGACAGGAGAGAAAGTACGGGGGGAAAACAAACTCTTACACAAGAATGTGCATACAAACACACTCCCCCAAACCAACGCCCCCAGACAGACACACATTCTCTAGTCTGCTGACCTGGGCCACAAATGGGGCTGCAAGTCATAAATGAAATACAATGTTGAGACATCATTATTTTGTGTCTCAGTAAAACACAGTATTACCCTTTACGTACAGTGTTTACTGACCCATGCATGCGTCACTAGCAGAGTTCTACAATCCCACGGCAAACACCACAGAGGCAGGCCAAAGTACAAAGGTTCTTTATTGTAAATTCAGCTTTTACAATATTGACCATACACAGTATCCCTACAGCCTGATAAGAGACAATAAAAGGCTGGGATGTAGGACTATGGGCTAACTATGAGCGCCAGGGAAAACTAACACAGCAGTTGATTCAATCACGGAGCAGTGGCCAATGTTCCTTTGGTTCATTCTGAGAAATGTTCATTGGTCTCTGCCCGAGCAGGGGTCGGCTCTTCCTCCCGAACAGAGGTCGTTAGTTGACGGCTGGTTCGGTTGTCAATGGCAGTTTACTGGCTGTCCCCCTGGCCCGGCTACGTGGTAGCGTTGGGTGTAACCTTTCGCAGCTGCATCGGGTGTGTCCCCAGTGAGTGTAGTCGCAGGGGACATAAAACATAACATTCCTTTAGTAGCACTGTAGAGAGTGTATGAATTAAGCTCTTGTTAGCATGGCTCAGTTGTCGGTGGCTGCTTGTTGGGCGGTCTCTTGCTCTGCGCTGGGCCTGCTGGGTTGTAGCATTGGGTGTAGTATCTCACAGTTACATTGGGCGTGTCCCCCCGTGTTAGCAGGCGGACAGTGGCGAGGGGCACAAAAGCAACGAGGCGGCGGTCGAGAGGTCTCCGATACCAATCCAGTTCCTTTTAAATCTAGTTCTGGGGCGTGATAGGGAATCAGCTGTCTCAAATCAATGCAGTCCATGCCAATCTGAGGGATCACAACACACCATGAAAGCAGACAAATAGTTCATGCAATTCAATTTCACACGTGAGAATGTCAGAAGTCAAGTAAAAGGCAATCGTTGAAAACAACACACTGCGCATGTGATTAAAGGCACTCATAAATACGCATGATCAAATAAAAAGACCTGCTGATACTTAATATACAATTAATGTCAGTCTAGTATAGTAAGAGTATGTTAAAATGAGGCAGTAATAAGCAGTGGTGTAAAGTACTTAAGTAAAAATACTTTAAAGTACTACCTAAGTAGTTTGTTGGGGTATGGGTACTTTACTATTTATAATTTACTTTTACTTTTACTTCACTACATTCCTAAAGAAAATAATTTTTTACTCCATACAATTTCCCTGACACCTAAAAGTACTCTTTACATTTGAAATGCTTAGCAGGACAGGTCAATGGTCTAATTCACACATTTAAAGAGAACATCCCTGGTCAGCTCTACTGCCTCTGTTCTGGAGGACTCACTAAAACACAAATGCTGCGTTTGTAAATTATGTCTGAGTGTTGGAGTGTTCCCCTGGCTATCTGTATGTTTAAATAACAAGAAAATCGTGCCGTCTGATTTGCTAATATAAGGAATTTGAAATGATTGATACGTAAGTATATATATATATTTTTGAGTATATTTTAGCAATTACATTTACTTTTGATACTTAAGTATATTTAAAACTAGTCATTTTCTATTAAGATTTCTTTAATTTTACTCAATTTTTACAATTGGGTACTTTTTCCACCACTGGTGACAAGGAATCCAAGTGGGAGAGCAGTTTAGTCTAGAGTTGTTTAAGAGTCATGGCCCTGTTTCAGTTACTCTGCTATCTCTCTGCTGCTAGTATGCTCATTACATTCTCTTTGCTAGCTGTCTCATTTCCAGTAGAAAGTTTATTTGACAAAACTTTAATCTCAAAGCCAGTTTGAACTCACTGGAGGTTCGAAGGCATTGTGTGCTAACATAATAGGACAAGGATGAGCTTCCGCCACTGTCCTCTGCTTTTACATCTAACAGGACATGAACAACCTTACACTTAAAAAACTTCAACAGAGTTGTATTATTATGTGTGTAACTGCACAAGCCACACACACAACATTATATAATGTTTTCCTCTCTAGCCTTGCATCCAATTTGACTCACTCCATCTTTCTCTCTCTACCATAAGACACAGTATACAATTAATAGATAAACATTCTGCCTTTGTATTCTTTGTGGAGATGAGGCTTGTCCTCGGTAAACAATGTGAGGGATAGAAATAAAAAAGAATACACACAACTTGATCAGTGCTATCAGTGCTCTGGAGCCAGGGGGAGTGTGTGGGAGAGAGAGTGTGCTATCAGTGCTCTGGAGCCAGGGGGAGTGTGTGGGAGAGATAGAGTGTGCTATCAGTGCTCTGGAGCCAGGGGGAGTGTGTGGGAGAGATAGAGTGTGCTATCAGTGCTCTGGAGCCAGGGGGAGTGTGTGGGAGAGATAGAGTGTGCTATCAGTGCTCTGGAGCCAGGGGGAGTGTGTGGGAGAGATAGAGTGTGCTATTAGTGCTCTGGAGCCAGGGGGAGTGTGTGGGAGAGATAGAGTGTGCTATTAGTGCTCTGGAGCCAGGGGGAGTGTGTGAGAGAGAGTATGAGAAGGGTAAGAGGGCACTGCTTTGTCCTTGTCATGCAGCAAGACTGGCATAGCTGCCAGGGCTTCCCAAAAAAGAGTTCACAACAATATACAGCCTGTGTCTGACAGGACTACTCTAACAAGATGTCTCTCCTTGTTTTTCATGATCTCTGGGTTGAGATGAAACTTTCCAAAATGGCACATATTCCTCCAGGCATCTCCTTATTTGTCAGAAGCATTCACTAGCAGCATGAGCTAAAGTTATTAATGCTTCGTTGAAGCCTGCCATTGGGTGCTTTTTGGTTCAGTGTAGGAGGTTGTGTGTTTGTGCGTATATACAGTGTGTGTGTGTGTGTGTGTGTGTGTGTGTGTGTGTGTGTGTGTGTGTGTGTGTGTGTGTGTTCTGCATGTGCCCATGGAAAATTGCATCGTGGGATTTTCATGCTTCATTGCAGCAATACATCCTGCCATTGTTTAACTCTGAAGCCTTTTAAGGAACCCTGTTAGGCTTTAGATTGTTTGGGGATTTAGAGACCTTCTGCACAAGCCTCTTCCCTTCTGAGAAAAAGAGAATGAAAGTTTCTCCACTTTCAGGGACAGCTGGCTGGCTGCTGTGAACTGTCTAACTGTGTCAGGTGAGAGGACAGATTAGGCCTGGATGACTACCGTTTGTATTAGTTTGGTGGGAGGATTCCTGTGTAGCACCATGTGTGAGTGCTTCTATGGGTCCCCTGTGTGTGTGTGTGTGTGTGTGTGTGTGTGTGTGTGTGTGTGTGTGTGTGTGTGCGTGCGTGCGTGCGCGTGCGTGCGTGCGTGCGTGCGTGCGTGCGTGTGTGTGTGTAAGAAGAGGTGGTTATATTACTTACATATGAAAAGAGAAAATGTTTACAGTATGTACTGTAGCTTTGGTTTATTTAAAACAAAAATCAGGTAGATACATTTACCCTGGGATAGGCTGGTAGGGGGAATATGTAAGAGAATGGCAACACTTAGCTACAAGATACTATAGAACATGACTAAGTGGTTTTTCATCTACTATATACTCTGAGAAATGGTGATTGCAATCTAGCAAACTTTTGGAAGTCATATCTAGTTCAACAAAACTATTGCATGTGCTTTGGATGAAAGTTTATGATTTTCATCTGAAGGATGAAGTTTTCCCTTATGATATACTCTTGCTAGACTGGGCAAAGGTCTCTAGTTACTATTGGGGATATCCTGTTCATGCTATGTCCTGATTGGACAGTAGGGTGTCAATCAGCCTTAAAGGAGCAAATCAGATTTCAGAACGTATATCATGTGAACAGGAAGTGATGTGTTTTCCACGATGACAAGTGCTGCTTGCTGTAATAGGGACATCAGATCTTATGTTACAGGGATACCCCATGGATAACATGCTAGGAGTTCAAATGATCTGGAGAGAGTTGGTGAAAGGAGGACTTTGTCCGCTGAAATTTCCTAGGCAGCCATCGGAAAATTGTCTTGCACAACTTTTTGCTTTTAACCTTGGACTTGGTCATGGTCTTAGCGATGGCATTCGTCAGCAAGGTGGGATTGTGAGGCAGGGAGGGGGGAAATGTTGGAGTGTTGTTGTCAACTCTCTGAGGATTCAGAACCTCCAAGAAACGTCTCTCTTGCTGCCTGAAGTCATACTCCACACTGCATTGATAGAGAGATAGAGCAAGAGAGAGGGTGAAAACTGAGAAAAGCAAAAACAGGAGGAAATAGTCAGATCTGACCATGCTTCCTGTGTCTCACCTGTAGACGATACAAGCAGTCTTCTGACAGGTGGAGCACTCCCTGAGGTCCTGCCCTGTCCTATAGCATCGCCGACTGAAACAAAGAGCAGGAGATATTAAAGGTCCAGGGCAGTCAAAAAATAGATTTTCCTGTGTTTTATGTACATTTCCAAACTAATAATACTGTGAAATTGTGAAAATTAGGATAATGCCCTTTTAGTGTAAGAGCTGTTTGAAAAGAATGTCTGAAATTACCATGCAGTAAATTAGTTAATAGGCCAATAAGAAAGAGAGTTCCAAACCTCTATGCCAGTAAAATCTCATTTTCAATTTTCCCCTCCCCACTCTGACCACTCCCAGACAGTCAGAAAAATTATTGCTTGAGAAATTGCCCTTTGATAAGAATCCATTGTTTTAATTGAAAACAGTCACATTAATGTACTTAATTGTCACACAGAAGTGTTTTGATATTGAGATCAAAAAGTCTGCATTGGACCTTTAACAAGAACAAAATAGTATTCTCTTTAATTCCTTCTGTCTTCCTTCTGATGTCATCCTGTTCTCGTTCTCTACTCCTTCTGATGTCATCCTGTTCTCTTTCTCTACTCACTCCTTCTGATGTCATCCTGTTCTCTTTCTCTACTCACCCCTTCTGATGTCATCCTGTTCTCTTTCTCTACTTACTCCTTCTGATGTCATCCTGTTCTCTTTCTCTACTCACCCCTTCTGATGTCATCCTGTTCTCTTTTTCTACTTACTCCCTCTGATGTCATCCTGTTCTCTTTCTCTACTCCTTCTGATGTCATCCTGTTCTCTTTCTCTACTCACCCCTTCTGATGTCATCCTGTTCTCTTTCTCTACTCAATCCTTCTGATGTCATCCTGTTCTCTTTCTCTACTCCTTCTGATGTCATCCTGTTCTCTTTCTCTACTCACTCCTTCTGATGTCATCCTGTTCTCTTTCTCTACTCACTCCTTCTGATGTCATCCTGTTCTCTTTCTCTACCTTCTCCTTCTGATGTCATCCTGTTCTCTTTCTCTACTTACTCCTTCTGATGTCATCCTGTTCTCTTTCTCTACTCACCCCTTCTGTTGTCATCCTGTTCTCTTTCTCTACTCACCCCTTCTGATGTCATCCTGTTCTCTTTCTCTACTTACTCCTTCTGATGTCATCCTGTTCTCTTTCTCTACTCACCCCTTCTGATGTCATCCTGTTCTCTTTCTCTACTCAATCCTTCCCACCCCTTCTATCTCCCTTTCTTTTTCTCACCCTTTCTCGTGATAGCGCTATCTTCCTTCCTGTCTCTTACCCCTTGCTGAGAGCTTGGCTCATCTCCAGGTCTTGGATGATGTTGAGAAGGGTAGTGATCCTGTCCTGGTTGGCTGCCAGGTTGGCCTCTACAAACTGCAGCCTCCGTTGGAGAGGGGCTGGCCTGCTGCACTGTGGGGAAGGGGGCAGCAGCAGGGCTGCGTCAGCCGGGTGGGAGTGAGCCTGCCTGGGATCATCTAGGGAGGGCTGTGGGGTGGTGCTTGAAGATAAAAATGGTAATACTGGATGGATCATCTGGTGTGTCTGATTGGAAGGGGTGAGGTTGTAGAATGCTAGGTGTGCCATGCGTGATGGCGGCAAAAGGCGGTTGCACCTAGGGTTTATGGCTGTGTGTGTGAGGAGCTCAGTGATGGTGTATGGACGGACCTGTGGTATGAGTCGGTGTGTGGGGCTTGTGTGTTTGTTTGGCGTTGATGTGGAACTGTGGTTTGGTGTTTTGGTGACAGGTTTCACATGTGCAGTAGTGTTCGTCAGGTCTGTTTGTGTCTGTGGTGTGATGGAAGGTGGAGCGTCATTAGTGTATATCTGCCTGACAAGTCTGAATGTGGTATTTGCATGTGTATGGAATGTGTTGGAGGGAATGTACTCTGTGTGTGAATGTGTCTGAGGCTCAGACCCAGGTTTTAGGTTTGTGACAAAGTGTCCCTGCTTTTCTCCTTCTTTGTTTGTCTCCTTTTCAGTGATGCATTTTGGGAGGTTAGTGACCTGTGATGCATTGGACATTCTAGTGGGCCTTTCCTCATGTGTCTCTGATACGATGACAGGATCACAGTGTGCGTTTCTTTTGGAGACGGTCAGTAGTTTCGGGTATATATTTGTGTGCATTATTGGTTCAACGACAAATCGTTTAAGAGTGTTTGCGTGATAGGCAGTGGTTTGTTCAGTGTGTGTCTTTATAAATGTATTAATGTATGTATTCTTATTATGGGATCCATTTGATGGGTCAGGTGGTTTATTGTGTTGTGTCTGTGTCAGGATCAATGGTCTACAGTTAGTCAGTGATGCGGTTGAGGGATGACGCTGACCAGCTGTGTGTAACACATTTGAAGAGTGAGTGGATATAGGTGTGTGTGATGCGTTGTCAACATTGGGGGGTGTTTTGGTGGATGTATAAGCTAAGTAAGGGGACATAGGTGTGTGTGATGCGTTTGAAAGGTTAGGAGTATGGGGCAAAGGCTTTGGGCGTGTAGTTGTGTGTATTGTGGTATAATAGTATGTAGGTGTAGTTGTATGTGATGTGTTATAAGGGTTAGCCAGAGTGGTGGTATATGGTGTGTTTGCTGGAGTTGTAGTTGTGTGTAATGTGTTAGCATGGCTAGGGAGGGTTCTATATATCGTTGGAGTAGCTGTGTTTGGGAGTGTTGTTGTTGTCGGTGTGCATGCACAGTTAGGTGGTGTAGCTGTGTATGCGTTTGCAGAGTTAGGAGGTGTAGCTGTGTATGCGTTTGCAGAGTTAGGAGGCTCAGTTGTGTGTGCGTTTGCAGAGTTAGGAGGCTCAGTTGTGTGTGCGTTTGCAGAGTTAGGAGGCTCAGTTGTGTGTGTGTTTGCAGAGTTAGGAGGCTCAGTTGTGTGTGTGTTTGCAGAGTTAGGAGGCCCAGTTGTGTGTGTGTTTGCAGAGTTAGGAGGCTCAGTTGTGTGTGCGTTTGCAGAGTTAGGAGGCTCAGTTGTGTGTGCGTTTGCAGAGTTGGGTGGTTCAGTTGTGTGTGCGTTTGTGGGATAATAACCTTGTAATGTAGTAGCCGTGATAGAAGGTCTTGTTGTGTGTGGTGTGCTTTCAGGCTTAGGGGGTGTAATAACACAGGTTGGGTTTACATGGTTTGGAGGAGAGGTTCTGTGTGGTGGGTTTACAGGGTTAGGGTGAGTAGATGTTTCTGAGGGGTTGGGTTGTGTATTTGGGTGTGTGGGTGTCTTTGGATGCTTACGGTGTGTGCGTGGCGTGTTAGGTCTTGTGGCTATGGCGATTCTGGGGGAAAGATTGAGTGGTTTCGGTCGGGGAATCTTACTGAAGTGAGATGGGGTCTCAAGGAAGTTGGCATCTGCACGCCTGGGTTCGATAGTTGCCTTGGTGACTGTAACTGTTGTTGTGCGTAAGATGGTTGTGAGGCTGGTTGCCTTGTCCGAGTGTGTATGTGAAGGTGTGTCTAGGGTTTCTACTGGGTCTCTGTCAGTGGAATGCAGGGGGTATGTAGGATGTGAGGTATAACCATTAGTCTTTTTCAGATCTCCGTTTTGCCATGCAGGTGGAGGGTTTCCAGGCAGATTGGGTTTCCTGTCCTTGTTGTTCTGAATAGGGGGATTACTGTTTGGGTAGATGGATAGAGAGTCTGTGTGTGTCCGCTGGCTTTGTATCCAATCCCTGTCTGCAAGCCTCAGAGGAGAGAATGCAGAGTCTCTCTCTTTCTCAGTATGTGAAGGGGGAAGATGGTTTCTGTCTGTGAGTGAAGGAGGTGTTTTCATGGCTGCTGTTCCTTCAGGGCATGCAGAGGAAGGGCTCTCATCTCCCAGACTGGCAGCTCCAGCTCCAGGGACAACAGTCTGTCTCCCTCCACAGTGGCTGCAGATCCGCTGGGGCATTTTGAGAGGTTGGGGAGCAGGTGGTCGTTTTGTATTCCCACAATATGAATGTGCCACAGAATGTTCTTTGGGTTTTGATTGGTCCCCTACTCTAGAGGACATGGTCGAGACAGGCTCCGCCTCATCACTGCCATCAATACAAATCCCTCCTATAGCCTCAGAGTCAACTACACTGCCATTGGTGTAACGCATGTCTCGCCTCTCTTTGAGTTTGCTATTCCCCATGCTCCCTGATAAGTGTGGGTTAGTCTTGATTGCTCGGGCATAGCAATAAGTCCCACTTTTCCATTGGTTGAAGAACACATTATTTGTGAGCTCACTGGAAATCCCTTCAAAAGTCACACCCTTTTTGATCTTGGAATCTAAACTCTGCTTTGAAATAACCACTCTTTCCCTGACACTCTTAGTCTGTCTGATTCCCTCCTCTTCCTTTGGATCCTTTGGGATGTAGCCATTGGATTTGGGAGTAATCCTGCTGTCTGATTGGCTGGGAAATGTGCCAATTAGTTGTGTGCCCTGCAGGATGGGAGGGGCTCTTACACCAGGTGAAGTCTGCACTCCGATGCTGCACTGGGGACCCCATGTCAGTGGCAGCACTTCACCGGACCTTTTATCTCCTGCTGTCCTCCAACCACGCACCCCCACCAGGGCGGGAACTCCCAGTACTGGCACGGCAGTGGTCAGGTCAGCCGCCCGTCTCCCCATCACCTGGTCAACTGGCTCAGAGGCCTGAAAACCCTGGAGAGCTGGTGTCCACCTTCACCATCACATCTATTGAAAAAGTCAATATTAGTTTACTGTGAAGAGTTTATAGCCACTTTGAATGTTTACTCTTTGAAAATAATATGTACAGGGGAACAAAGTACACATCAAGGACACTGACAAAGTACACATCAAGGACACTGCCAAAGTACACATCAAGGACACTGCCAAAGTACACATCAAGGACACTGCCAAAGATGCCCATATGCAGCAGAAATTGAGGACAGGCAAAGGTCTAAAGCTTATAGCAGATTGGAGATAGGCATGAATAATGGATCTTTTCAAGTCTACCACAGCTTAGAACAAACATATATTAAGTTAGATGAATACACCTACACTGAAAATAGGACTCAATATTATTTAAGATAATGTGGGAGAGGTGTTTTAAGTACTGTGAGCTGGATTGCAGACAACAAGGTATCACACAGCAGGACAGGGGGGTGGATAAGAGTCGAGAAACAGTCAAGCTAATTGGAGTCCTTCCTATGACCCTTGTTTACTTTTAGCTCATTATATTTCAAGCATAACAGCATGGTCTGACCAGGCTGTGCTTTCTTCAGAGCTCATACTTCAGACATCATCTAGTCACAGCTTGACTCCTGTGCTGACCTCCCTCCCTGTCTCCTCGGTTACCCATGCCCACACTGGGCAGCCTCTTACACTGTCCTGTCCTCTCCTGCATTAAGCCCACCTTGGGCAGCGGATAATGTATGCATTTATGCTAACGACTTCATTAAAGCCTGACAAGGGGAAATGAATCAGTGGCTGTGTGTGCATTTAACTGACACTAAATGCCAGGGTAGCTGTGTGTGTGTGTGTGTGTGTGTGTGTGTGTGTGTGTGCGTTCATGCATGCAAAAACCTTTTTTCCCCATAGCCCACCCCCACCCACAGGTTCATGCATTGCTGTCAGAATTCCAGGCAGATCATCTAGTAATTTCAGCCTGCAGGCACCACTCTTTGGCTGTCAAATTGTGGATGTCACTTGGTTACAGTCTAACTGACTCCAGAACAGTCAGTGAAATGCCTGAACCCCTCTCCAAAGCTGTCGTTAATTCCCTAGCACAGACAACAGGGCTAAACGGTTTAATTTCATCACCACTAGATTACTGCTACCTCAATTATATCCAGGACAGAGCAATACGATACCTGTCCCATTCCTTCACAGTCAATCTTGACCGGGTCACTAAAATGTTCAGGTGACTTACCGTCGTTAGCATTTGTCAAGCCCTGGCTGGGTCTAGCTGTGGTTCGTCTCACTTTGTCCTTTAGGTGTTCTGGGTGCAGACGTGGGGGGTCCCTCTCTCCCCCTTGCCCTCTCACCACCTTGTCCCCCTCCTCTGTACTCCTCTGCTCCAAGTCTTTGAGGAAGGGGGCACTGAGTGACTCTCTTTTGATAAGGTTGAATCCCTTCTCCTTTCAGTCCCTCGGTGGCACACACAAACTCACATGAATATGCACTGTGCAGGCAAACAGTGGTGCAAAGCCATGTTCTCTGGTGGTTAGTATTATAAAAACTCAGTTTTGAGTCACTGCTAATCTGGCTCCCTCAGACTAGGCATGTAGTCCAGTTTTGAGTCACTGCTAATCTGGCTCCCTCAGACTAGGCATGTAGTCCAGCTCTGAGTCACTGCTAATCTGGCTCCCTCAGACTAGGCATGTAGTCCAGCTCCGTCCTCAGTTTATTCCCTCTCTGCTTCTCTTGTTTTGGTCCCTTGCCTCCTTCCTACCTACCTGCTCACATCATAGCAACATGATGCACTGCCCTCCTCTCAGCACTCTGTCCAACTCTCCATATCCCTCTCTCTTCCTCCCTCCCTCTCTCTATCCCTCTTTCTCTCTCACTATTCCCTCTCTCATGCGCACACACACATATCTATGGCTGGGAAAAGGGCATCCAAAATTCAGCTGGGGTAGGGGAGAGAAAGAGAGAGAGAGAGAGAGAGAGGGGAGAGAGAGAGAGAGAGAGAGAGAGAGAGAGAGAGAGAGAGAGAGAGAGAGAGAGAGAGAGAGAGAGAGAGAGAGAGAGAGAGAGAGAGAGAGAGAGAAGAGAGAGAGAGAGAGGGAGAGAGAGAGAGAGAGAGAGAGAGAGAGAGAGAGAGAGAGAGAGAGAGAGAGAGAGAGAGAGAGAGAGAGAGAGAGAGAGAGAGAGAGAGAGAGAGAGAGAGAGAGAGAGAGAGAGAGAGAGCGAGAGAAACTGCAAGACTGAGCGAGACAGAAGGAAGTGACTGAAATCACAAGGGAAGGGACTGGGTGAAAAGTACTATCAGACTTGAAAACAAGACAAGGTAAACTGCTGCAGGGTATCCCACCAGAAGAGGAGACATGATAGTTTTCCCAGTGTTTCTCATAGAACCATGTGCTGACAAAAACAGATAAAATGTAATGCAGTACCCCTACACATAAAAACTCTCTCAGAACATTTCACAACATGAACATTTTACAGCCAGAATTAATAATTCACTGCAGCAGCTATCAGGTAAAGCTACAGTAAAATCCAATATTAATCTTCATAAAATGATGTTATGTTCTCTCTATGCAGGGAATCATGAGTATACTATGTTTAACTGAAAAGGTATTTGAAATAACCAATAAGTTATTTTAACAGTGTGTACAGCGTAACAGCACATCGTTCAACTCTGGGGGAATTACAGCTTGATATCTTATAATTTTTTATTACCCCTTATTCTGAGTTGTAGCGCAGTCATGGATTGTTCATGGCTTTATTTGGTATTGCTGCCATCTACTGTCTCAAAATATACCACTCCTCTGAACGACCCCACAAACACGTGATAATAATAAGAAGTTATTTCAATATGTTTAAGTTGTATATATCCATGAAACCCCAGATACTGGCCAATATAATATTGAATCACACACAAGTGTGACATTTGATATTTGTCCATCTTGCATTTATTAGTGAAAGTACATTGCAGTTGTTGATTCAAGGATTATCCTCATCACAAACTCTATGGTGTTAATTTCCCTTGGGGAAGAGAAGGAAGCCATTGAAGGTAGTACGGTTATTTGGGTCATCAGCAAACCTCTCACTGGTTTTCATGCATACCCCATCACCCTCCTCCAGGTGTGGTACAGCTGCATTAGATGCAAACCTTCTATAACCTGCAGTATCAATTTCATCAACATACAATATTGACTTTTCATTTTTATACAGCTGGGCATCCATGTAGTTTGCACTGTTACTGCAAAGGGTAAATCTGAAGTACACCCCTCTCTCTGGCGCAGTGAAGATACCTGTATCAGAGGAAAATCACAGCGAGATCAGTCCTCAGTCTCTCGCCAACATAGAGTTGAGCTTTTTATTATTCGTACTTGTAAATACAGTACCTGTAATGGAGTTGTAGCAGTTTCTGATGTTTGTGAAGATGTTTGTTGTAGGCCATGGTGGTTTGAGTGCTGAAGGGAACTAATTCTCCATTGATTCCCAATGAGTCAAAGAATACTACCTTTTGTCCTTTGGTCTAATTACAGGGACAGTACACAGTACAACACATGAGGCATCACACGTTGGTTATCCTCGAGGCATCACACGTTGGTTATCCTCGAGGCATCACACATTGGTTATTCTCGAGGCATCACACGTTGGTTATCCTCGAAGCATCACACGTTGGTTATCCTCGAAGCATCACACGCTGGTTATTCTCGAAGCATCACACGTTGGTTATTCTCGAAGCATCACACGTTGGTTATTCTCGAGGCATCACACGTTGGTTATCCTCGAGGCATCACACGTTGGTTATTCTCGAGGCATCACACGTTGGTTATTCTCGAGGCATCACACGTTGGTTATCCTCGAGGCATCACACGTTGGTTATCCTCGAGGCATCACACGTTGGTTATCCTCGAGGCATCACACGTTGGTTATTCTCGAGGCATCACACGTTGGTTATTCTCGAGGCATCACACGTTGGTTATTCTCGAGGCATCACACGTTGGTTATTGTTCTGGATCTTCCTTGTTTTCTCATGATGATGTTTTTTCGTGTTAATCGCTTCCACCAGGTTAGATATGGCTTTCATTAAGCCTACATCACGCCAGTCCTATTCAGTTAAGTTTTCATTATTTATCAAATGTAGACATATACTATACCTGTAGTTGCTGGCCATACTGGTGTGTAATCTGACTGGTATGTATTTTAAATAATGAACAATAATGGACCCAACCTATATACTGTACGCCATCCCATTCTTTATATTAAGGGTTAATAATATTTCAAATTGTGGTTTTGGGGATGATACATCTAATACGATACAATAATCATACAGTTTTAACCAGCATTGTCTCTTTTCAGGTAGTCCACTTCCTTCTCACTAACTGTGAACCTGGCCTCCATAGTGGATAGCTCCATTGATTTTGCTGAAATGAATGACAATATGGTTTGAGAAAGGGGATTTAGAAAGGTACAGCCTAAGATAAATATTAATCAGCAGCCTATTTCACCTTCATTGCTTCTCTTCAGATCTTCCACCTGGCTCTCACTGCTTCTCAGCCTGGTCTCCATGGATGAGAAAGAAACATACATTGTAATAATATCTTGAGGTTATGCTAATTAATAAAAGCATAATTACAATTGGTATTATTTGTACTTGTCTTTCTCCAGCTTCTCCAGGTAAGCCTCTACAGCTGTTATTTTGGTCTCGATCACTATTAAAATACATGAATCAAACAAACAACATCAACAAAATCTGAAATATTTTTTTTTGAAAGGGTTGCATATTCGTACCAGAGTACCTGACAACCATTTTAGACCAAACTAATTTTTCAAACGTCGACAATTATTATACCTACCTGTATTCCTCCTTCAAGGCTCCTCTACTTCACCTTCACTGTCATTGAGTCTGGTCTCCAGGGCTAAGACAACAAATATTGTAGTATTATTCATGAATTCATGTGAGAATTAATTAAGCATTAAAATTATCTTTATATTTAACCTGCATTGCCATTCCTCCGTTCTACCACTTGGCTCTCACTGTCTTTCAAAAACATTAAAGGAAAACATGCATCACTTCTCCCTAAAATAGAGCTTATTTGCTACAATATAAATGTGATGTTGGCCATTCACACATGTACTACATACCCAGACTTGGTATTTTCGACTCCTCCACCTGGCGTTTTGTGACAGCTATCTCCACTCTCTGATCCATCACAATGTCTCTCAGTTCTTTCAGCTCAGTCCAGAGGTCAAGTAGGTTGGTTGTCTGTTTGTCATTGGAGGCACCAGCTTCATTTATCCCATTCTGATCACTCTCTTCCTGACTCTGTCCCTTTTCGTTGACCCCCAGCTGACTTCCTCATCATCTTCTGTCCTCTGTCCTCTGTGCCCCACGCAGAGAAACAAGCAACACCATAGATGCTACTAAAACCCTCATCTTCAGTACACTGTATTACAACCTGCTGGTAGTGAAGTGTCTTGTCTGGGTCTTAATACCCTCTTGTTGACGTTATGTAACATCGTGGAGTCCATCATATTATCTTAGAACAGTTCTACTTTTACAAAGTGCTATGGGGGAGAATCAATCTGTGGTATACAGTATATGTCAAGGTCTAGTGTTGTAGTATTTTTGTTGTATTTTTGTTGTATTTTTGTAGTATCATGTCTATGCCATGTACAGTATTTGCTTTTAGAGTAGCAATAGCCTGGACTATTGAAAAATAACTCATGTGATTCTTCTAAAAACATTTTCCCTCATTGTCATTGCTCTGTATATGTTAATGTCGTGTTTTCCCTCAGTCTACACCTCTGCCAACCTGTTCCACAATTGTACACTGGATGGCAGTATTGCCCTACAAATCAACTGATTCTGTACAATGTGAGTGAATGCAATATGATTATGATAGTTTTATATGAGTAAGAATATACTGTATAAATTGGAAATGTCTCTTTATGAAAAATATACGATCTGTAGGCCGTCATTGTAAATAAGAATTTGTTCTTAACTGACTTGCCTAGTTAAATAAAGGTTAAATCAAAAATCAAAAATAAAAATAACCAGTATATGACCAGTAATTTATGGGCAAATGTATTCCCACGAAAAGGTTATTTGGCTACACACCAAATAGGATTTCTATTCACCTGAAGCGCCTTCAGGTGAATTCTCTTCTCACAGGATTGACATTTATTTAATCCAACATCTGGTTTGAGATCAAATGCATCCTCAAGTATTTCAAAAAAGACAAAACAGAAAGTTGTATCTGTTAAATTGTGTAACAAAAACATAGTGGTTCATTCTACCCTAAGTGAACAAAACATTAGGAACATGTTCTTTCATGACAGGCTGACCAGGTGAATCCAGGTGAAAGCTATGATCCCTTATTGATGTCACCTGTTATATCCACATGAATCAGTGTAGATGAAGGGGAGGAGACAGTTTAAAGAAGGATTTTTAAGCCTTGAGATTGTGTATGTGTGCCATTCAGAGGGTGAATGACCAAAATAACATATTTAAGTGCCTTTGATGTGGTAGTAGGTGCCAGGCGCACCGGTTTGAGTGTATCAAGAACTGCAACGCTGCTGTGTTTTCCACACTCAACAGTTTCCTGTGTGTTTCAAGAATGGTCCACCTCCCAAAGGACCTCCAGCCTACTTCACACAACTGTGGCAAGTATTCGATTCAACATGGGCCATCATCCCAGTGTAATGCTTTCGACACCTTGTAGAGTCCATGCCCCGACGAATGTAATCTATTCTGAGGGCAACAGGGGGTGCAACTCAATATTAGGAAGGTGGTCTTAATCTTTTGTACACTCAGTGATGTGAAAAAGTACATACACCCCCTGGAAAGTTCTCTTTTTCTTTTTACATATTTGAACAGATGGATATCTTCTTGTAATCTCGTAATCTTCACTTCAATACTATTAACAGATAAAGGTAACCTCATTTAACAAATGACACTGAAAGATTATAATTTGCAATCATTTATTCATAGAAAATCTACAGAAATGCAATTCCATAGTGCAGAAAAATTAAGTACACCCCTAGCTTCAAAAGCTTGTGTTGCCCCCTTTGGCTGAAATAACTTAACGTAGACATTTCTTGTGACTTACTGTATATCAGTCTCTTACATCGACTGGGAGGAATTTTTGCCCACTCATTTTTACAATACTGCTTCAACTGTGTCATGTTCGAGGGCTTTCTTGCAGGCACAGCCCACTTCAGGTCTCCCCACAGCATTTCGATAGGATTGAGATCTGGGTTTTGACTCGGCCATTCCATAACCCTCCATTTCTTATTTTTGAGCCATTCTGTTGTAGTTTTGCTTTTGTGTTTTGGATCATTGTCCTGTTGCAAGATCCATGTTCGGTTCAGCTTCAGCTTTTTGACAGATGGCATCACATTCTCCTCAAGAATTCTCTGGTACAATATAGAATTCATGGTTGACTCAATGATGGCAAGTTGGCCAGGCCCTAAGGCAGAAAAGCAGCCCCAAACCATAATGCCACCGCCTCCATGCTTTACAGTTGGTATGAGGTTCTCTGTTCAAAGGCAGTGTTTCGTTTTCACCAAACATGGCTTCTGGCATTGCGGCCAAACTCCACCTTTGACTCATCTGTCCAGAGCACATTGTTCCAGTAGTTTTGGTCTTTACACAGGTGTTGTCTGGCAAACGTCAGTCGTGTCTTGATATTCTTTTTTTGAGAGCAGAGGCTTCTTTCTTACTGACCTCCCATGTAGGCCAAGTGTGTGCAGTCTCTTTCTGACAGTGTACCCATGCACTTCGACATTGATTGTGGCAAGAGAGGCCTGTAGACCCCTTGATGTTACCCTGGGGTTCTTAGAGACTTCTATGAGCATCGTTCGGTCATCTCTTGGGCTGACTTTGGTGGGACGACCTGTCCTAGGTATGTAGATTGCCAGTGGTCTGGAATTTTCTCCATTTGTAGATGAGCCGTCGGACAGTGGAATGATGTACTTCGAATTGCTTGGAAATTGATTTGTAACCCCTCCCAGACTCATGGGCATCAATCATCTTTCTTCTGAGGGCCTCGTGTAGGTCTTTTGATCTTTGCATGATGTGTTACCACACACCCATATGGTTAAGATCAGACCAATTTTCTCATCTTTATGGAAGGCTGGACCCTCTTCTCTCTAATAATATTCTAATCATTTGCACTTGTTTTGGTACACCTAATTCAAATTTTAGTAATTTCATCAGCCGATGTCACAAAGTGCTATACAGAAACCCAGCCTAAAACCCCAAACAGCAAGCAATGCAGATGTAGAAAAACTCCCTAGAAAGGCAAAACCTAGGAAGAAACCTAGAGAGGAACCAGGCTCTGAGGGGTGGCCAGTCATCTTCTGGCTGTTAGAGATTATAACAATTCATGGCCATTAAGGCCAGTTCTTTCTCCAAGATATTCAAATGTTCATAGATGACCAGCAGGGTCAAATAATAATACAAGTAGTTGTGGAGGTTGCAACAGGTAAATACATCAGGAGTGAATGTCACTTGGCTTTTCAGTGCAATAGAGCGCAGGTACGGTAGAGCGAGAGCGAGATGAAAACAGCAGGTCTGGGACAAGGTGGCACATCCAATGAACAGGTCAGGGTTCCATAACTGCAGGCAGAAGAGTTGAAACCGGTGCAGCAGCACGACCAGGTGGACTGGGGACAGCTAGGAGTCATCAGGGCAGGTGGTCCTGAAGCGTGGTCCTCCGGGTAGGCTCAGGTCCTCCGGGAGAGGAGGTAGAGTGGGAGAGAGAGAGAATTAGAGGGAGCATACCTAAATTCACACAAGACACCGGATAATAACATCAGATTTAACAAACTGACCCTAGCCCCCCGTCACATAGACTATTGCAGCATAGATACTGGAGGCTGAGACAGGGGGGGTCAGGAGACACTGTGGCCCCCTCCGACAATACCCCGACAATAAAGGTAGGGGTATACTAACTTTTTCCACGGAAATACAATTTTATTTTTATGATTTGTTAAATTGGGTAACCTTTGTCAATGAATGTGGTGGGATTTTAGCTCAAATATCCATGTGTCCAAATATGTAAAAAGAAATGACACTTTCGGAGGGTGTATTTATTTTATCACATGACTGTATATACAGTATTATAAACTGGGTGGTTTGAACCCTGAATGCTGATTGGCTGACAGCAATGGTATATCAGACCGTATAACATGGGTATGACAAAACATTTATTTTTACTGCTCTAATTACGTTGGTGACCAGTTTATAATAGCAATAAGGCAACTCAGGGGTTTGTGATATATGGCACTCCGCGTTGTGTCGTGCGTAAGAACAGCCCTTAGCCATGGTATATTGGCCATATACCACATCCCCTCTGGCCTTATTGCTTAAGTAACTACTCTCTCCTATGGTCCATAATGGAACATACGTTATGTATACAAAAGTATGTGGACACCCCTTCAAATAAGTGGATTTGGTTATTTCAGCCACACCCGTTGCTGACAGGTGTATAAAATCGTGCACACAGCCATGCAATCTTCATAGACAAACTTTGGCAGTACAATGGCCTTAGTGAAGAGCTCAGTGACTTTCAACATGGCACCGTCATAAGATGCCACCTTTCCAACAAGTCAGTTTGTCAAATGTCTGCTCTGCTAGTGCTGCCCCGGTCAACTGTAAGTGCTGTTATTGTGAAGTGGAAACATCTAGGAGCAACAACGGCTCAGCCGTGATATGGTAGGCCACACAAGCTCACAGAAATACAGCTGTTATTTTGGTCTCGATCACTATTAAAATACATGAATCAAACAAACAACATCAACAAAATCTGAAATATTTTTTTTTGAAAGGGTTGCATATTCGTACCAGAGTACCTGACAACCATTTTAGACCAAACTAATTTTTCAAACGTCGACAATTATTATACCTACCTGTATTCCTCCTTCAAGGCTCCTCTACTTCACCTTCACTGGCATTGAGTCTGGTCTCCAGGGCTAAGACAACAAATATTGTAGTATTATTCATGAATTCATGTGAGAATTAATTAAGCATTAAAATTATCTTTATATTTAACCTGCATTGCCATTCCTCCGTTCTACCACTTGGCTCTCACTGTCTTTCAAAAACAATAAAGGATAACAAGCATCACTTCTCCCTAAAATAGAGCATATTTGCTACAATATAAATGTGACGTTGGCCATTCACACATGCACTACATACCCAGACTTGATATTTTCGACTCTTCCACCTGGCGTTTTGTGACAGCTATCTCCACTCTCTGATCCATCACAATGTCTCTCAGTTCTTTCAACTCAGTCCAGAGGTCAAGTAGGTTGGTTGTCTGTTTGTCATTGGAGGCACCAGCTTCATTTATCCCATTCTGATCACTCTCTTCCTGACTCTGTCCCTTTTCGTTGACCCCCAGCTGACTTCCTCATCATCTTCTGTCCTCTGTCCTCTGTGCCCCACGCAGAGAAACAAGCAACACCATAGATGCTACTAAAACCCTCATCTTCAGTACACTGTATTACAACCTGCAGGTAGTGAAGTGTCTTGTCTGGGTCTTAATACCCTCTTGTTGACGTTATGTAACATCGTGGAGTCCATCATATTATCTTAGAACAGTTCTACTTTTACAAAGTGCTATGGGGGAGAATCAATCTGTGGTATACAGTATATGTCAAGGTCTAGTGTTGTAGTATTTTTGTTGTATTTTTGTTGTATTTTTGTAGTATCATGTCTATGCCATGTACAGTATTTGCTTTTAGAGTAGCAATAGCGTGGACTATCAAAAAATAACTCATGTGATTCTTCTAAAAACATTTTCCCTCATTGTCATTGCTCTGTATATGTTAATGTCGTGTTTTCCCTCAGTCTACACCTCTGCCAACCTGTTCCACAATTGTACACTGGATGGCAGTATTGCCCTACAAATCAACTGATTCTGTACAATGTGAGTGAATGCAATATGATTATGATAGTTTTATATGAGTAAGAATATACTGTATAAATTGGAAATGTCTCTTTATGAAAAATATACGATCTGTAGGCCGTCACTGTAAATAAGAATTTGTTCTTAACTGACTTGCCTAGTTAAATAAAGGTTAAATAAAAAATAAAAATAATATGACCAGTAATTTATGGGCAAATGTATTCCCACGAAAAGGTTATTTGGCTACACACCAAATAGGATTTCTATTCACCTGAAGCGCCTTCAGGTGAATTCTCTTCTCACAGGATTGACATTTATTTAATCCAACATCTGGTTTGAGATCAAATGCATCCTCAAGTATTTCAAAAAAGACAAAACAGAAAGTTGTATCTGTTAAATTGTGTAACAAAAACATAGTGGTTCATTCTACCCTAAGTGAACAAAACATTAGGAACATGTTCTTTCATGACAGGCTGACCAGGTGAATCCAGGTGAAAGCTATGATCCCTTATTGATGTCACCTGTTATATCCACATGAATCAGTGTAGATGAAGGGGAGGAGACGGGTTAAAGAAGGATTTTTAAGCCTTGAGATGTGTGTATGTGTGCCATTCAGAGGGTGAATGACCAAAATAACACAAACCGGTGCAGCAGCACGACCAGGTGGACTGGGGACAGCTAGGAGTCATCAGGGCAGGTGGTCCTGAAGCGTGGTCCTCCGGGTAGGCTCAGGTCCTCCGGGAGAGGAGGTAGAGAGAGAGAATTAGAGGGAGCATACTTAAATTCACACAAGACACCGGATAATAACATCAGATTTAACAAACTGACCCTAGCCCCCCGGCACATAGACTATTGCAGCATAGATACTGGAGGCTGAGACAGGGGGGGTCAGGAGACACTGTGGCCCCCCCCCCCCGACAATAAAGGTAGGGGTGTACTAACTTTTTCCGCGGAAATACAATTTTATTTTTGTGATTTGTTAAATTGGGTAACCTTTGTCAATGAATGTGGTGGGATTTTAGCTCAAATATCCATGTGTCCAAATATGTAAAAAGAAATGACACTTTCGGCGGGTGTATTTATTTTATCACATGACTTTATATACAGTATTATAAACTGGGTGGTTTGAACCCTGAATGCTGATTGGCTGACAGCAATGGTATATCAGACCGTATAACATGGGTATGACAAAACATTTATTTTTACTGCTCTAATTACGTTGGTGACCAGTTTATAATAGCAATAAGGCAACTCAGGGGTTTGTAATATATGGCACTCCGCGTTGTGTCGTGCATAAGAACAGCCCTTAGCCATGGTATATTGGCCATATACCACACCCCCTCGGGCCTTATTGCTTAAGTAACTACTCTCTCCTATGGTCCATAATGGAACATACGTTATGTATACAAAAGTATGTGGACACCCCTTCAAATAAGTGGATTTGGTTATTTCAGCCACACCCGTTGCTGACAGGTGTATAAAATCGTGCACACAGCCATGCAATCTTCATAGACAAACTTTGGCAGTACAATGGCCTTAGTGAAGAGCTCAGTGACTTTCAACATGGCACCGTCATAAGATACCACCTTTCCAACAAGTCAGTTTGTCAAATGTCTGCTCTGCTAGTGCTGCCCCGGTCAACTGTAAGTGCTGTTATTGTGAAGTGGAAACATCTAGGAGCAACAACGGCTCAGCCGTGATATGGTAGGCCACACAAGCTCACAGAACGTGACCGCGGAGTGCTGAACACTCACTACCGAGTTCCAAACTGCCTCTGGAAGCAATGTCAGCACAAGAACTGTTCATCGGGAGCTTCATGAAATGGGTTTCCATGGCTGTGCGCAATGCCAAGCGTCAGTGTAAAGCTGGTGCTTTACACTGCAAGTCAGCTCTCCGCCATTGGACTCTGGAGCAGTGGAAACGCGTTCTCCGATGGACAAAACTGGATTTGGCGGATGCCAGGAGAACACTACTTGCCCCAATGCATAGTGCTAACTGTTTGTTGGAGGAGGAGTAACGGTCTGGGGCTGTTTTTCATGGTTCGAGCTAAGCCCCATAGTTCCAATAAAGGGAAATAAATAAAAAATTGTCAAGATCGGCATGGAAGAACTTGACTGGCCTGCACAGAGCCCTGACCTCAACCCCATCTAACACTTTTGGGCTGAATTGGAACGCTGACTGCAAGTCAGGCGTAATCGCCCAACATCAGTGCCCAACACTAATGCTCTTGTGTCTAAATGGACGCAAGTCACCGCAGCAATGTGGTTTTAGCAGCAAAGGGTAGACCAACTCCATATTAATGCCCATGATTTTGGAATGAAATGGTCAACAAGCAGGGGTTTACAAACTTTTGGTCAAGTAGTGTAGAGCCACATGTCATTGTTGATTTGTATTTGGGGTTGATGCTGCGGAGGGTATGCAGGGTTCAGGTCATTTCAGAGTTTTAGAATGTGTGTTTGTGTGTGTGTGCGAGCGTTTGTGTTTGTGTGGCAGATCCACAGTCCCCATAGTAAGCCATGTGAGTGTTAATTGAAGTACATTGTTGTGTTTATGTAGGCTGGAGTACTTTTCTGTGTTTGCTGCATTTATTTACCTCACCGTTTCCTGAAATCTCAGTGGCCAGCAAGTGGGACTATGGAGAGAGACTTCTCTCTAGAACATGGTTTTCACATTTATGTAGATGGGTGGGTTTTAACCAGACAGGGATTGAGTGAGAGGTCATCTATAAAACATGACCCCTTGGGGTCCTGATGACTTCTGCATGGCTTCTCTCACTCCTGGGCTATTGAAGTTATGTTTAGTAAATCTCTTTCCAGAAACCCTTCACCTCCTTGTCTCTTTGTGTGAGTCTATGTGAGGCTTCCAGTGCAGTAAAGTCATAAACTAAGGAATATGGTGATTCAATACGTCTTTATTGCCCATGAATGTCAATTTGTCTGCAGCAGAAAAACCTAAAAACAAACACAGGACCATGTGAACAACAAAAACAAGTACTAAGGAAATGGGAAGGTAATGTAAAAAAAAATAAAAAATACTACACTAATTCCAGCTGCTTAATACAAGTAAAATGCAACCATCAATGTAACATCATAACGTTTTGCTTGTATGGAGACACACAAACACAAAAAAAGTGTATTCAGACAAACTTACACAAATGAGAGTGCAATGTGACACGCAAACACTCATCTTCCTATGTGCTGAGAGGCCCTGAGAGGGCCTCTGTGGTGGGAGAGAACATTGCCATGCCATCTGTGTGTGTTGGAGTTGCTATTAGTGATTCTGTTTAGTGTGAGCAGGGCAACTCTGTGCATGGGCTTGTGCCAGACCTTTAGAATCTGCTCAACTCTTTTATTTGGGCCAGATGTACTCACATTCTTTTGTCCGATTGTCAGAAGCATTGCAGTGCTGCTAAATTGCCAGCTTCTCATCAAGAAGGCCTTGAAGCTACAGCCACTCTAACAGCCTGTTTGTTCATTACAAAGCCCTTACAGCCGTGGCTTCCAGAAACATGTTTCATTCATGACAGGACACTGGGGGGTGCTAATTAGAGTGCAGGTGCTTCTCAACAGTTGACAGATTGACAGATAGAACCACAACATCCGGATGGAGAGTTGAGGACAAGTTTTCCATATAAACTCACTGAGTGTGTGAGTGTGTGTGTGTGTGTGGGTGTGTGCATATGTGTATGTCAATAGTGTGTGTATGGGTGATGACTGATGATGCCCAGCATGCATGAGCAGAGCTGAACGAAACATCAGGCGTGTGGGAGAGGTGTTTTGTGGGTAGTGCCGAGGGGAACGGGGGGTTGGGGGGTCACTGAGCACTCTCTACAGTACACATCTGAGTAGATGAGTGTTTGACTGGAGGCCCTGCTGCATTTTTTATCCACAGCCAGTAAAATATTCAGAGCTGTGAGTCTGGAGGGGGCCCAGGGCCATATGCACCTGTGAAGGCGGAAGAACAGGTCCCATAGAGAGTCATAGTTAAGTAAGACACAGGGAAACCTTGGGAGCATACGTGCACACACACATATACACACACACACAGAGATAGATAGATAGATAGATAGATAGATAGATAGATAGATAGATAGATAGATAGATAGATAGATAGATAGATAGATAGATAGATAGATAGATAGATAGATAGATAGATAGATAGATAGATAGATAGATAGATAGATAGATGGATAGATGGATAGATGGATAGATAGATAGATAGATAGATAGATAGATAGATAGATAGATAGATAGATAGATAGATAGATAGATAGATAGATAGATAGATAGATACTTAATTGATCCCCGAGGGGACATTTTTTAAAGGTCTAATGACCCAGTTTAAACCTTACATTCGCACAGCGCTCCTTGTAGGCTCCTCAAAGTTAGGCCACTTCAGTGGCCCTGCCATCTCTGGCCATCCCGACCTGGACTTAGGAGATCTCAGATGACCAGTGGAAGGACATGGTCCAGCAGACGCTTCAAGACTTGCCAAAGCTCAGAAGGCCTGATGCAAGAGCACAAATAAGACTGAACTGCATCCTTCCCACAGGGTGCCTTAAACCCTACATTTCACCATCACACTTACCTCAGGGGAGTCTGAGCTGAGGTCCTTTGAGTGGGTCATGGGTCCTAGGTTTCTCATCTTAGGACCCATGCTGCGGTGACTTGCGACCATTTAGACACAAAGATGAGAGATTGTGAAAACCCCCCTCTATGTCCAATTCGTATTAGATTAGGATATCTGTCTTAAATATTTATGTTTGAAAGGAGCCTCTGGGTACTCAGTACTCCTAACCTAGAGGGCCGCAGGTAGCCTAGCTCTTAAGAGTGTTGGGCCAGTAACCGAAAGGTTGCTGTTTCAAATCCCTGAGCCAAGGTGAAATATATGCCGATGTGCCCTTGAGCAAGGCACTTAACCCTAATTGCTCCTGTAAGTCGATCTGGAAAAGAGTGTCTGCTAAATGACTAAAATGTAAAAGGGTCTCTTTCGGTCAATGATTCTATGGCCCAATTTTTTTTTTCATAAGGCAGTGATAATGTTCAAAGTAGGGTACAGTTTAGTTCAGTAGAGTACGTTAGAATAAAGTAGGATACAATACAGTACACTATACGTTGCTTTTCTTTACTTTACTGTATGCTTTACTGGTGTGCTCCACTGTATTATACTATAAATAATATCTGTACTGTAATGTATTTTTCTCTGCTGTGCTCTACTGTACTGTTCCAAACCTGTGAAACACCAAATCTGAACCAATTATGGACGTCTATGTTTGGGCTAAATCAGAGAGATCTGAGAGACATGGTGGTGCTGCAGAGAGCAGAGCTGAGCCGCACCATGGCTGAGCTACGAGACACTAAGAATCACATGGAGGGGCTGAAAACAGAGAATACAATGTCCAGTTTGCCCACTATCAGTTGACTGAGTAAGTTATACTCTGATGAGTTTCCATTGTTGACATTATTTCATTTCGTTTTAGTCCTGAAGTCCAGGCTGATGTGTTCTGAAGGGCAACTTGAGGCAATGAAGACAGACAATGCAGGTAAAATGTACAGATGAATGTCAGTTTGTTTAGTTAGTATGGTCATGACAATAACAATTGTAAATTTAGCCATAGAAACCAGGCAGAATATAAGTACCTCTATCTTGTCATTATGTTTGCAATGATCAGACTATACTGATCCCCCCCCCCCCCCCCCCCCCAAATGTGTTTGTCATTTCTGTAACTCTAGCCACAGTGAGCAGACTAACATCCGCGGAGAGTGAGGTTGAGAGTCTACAGAAGGAGAATGCAGGTAAAACAGATATGGAATGATGGTACTTTGTAATAATATGCAATGTGATTGATGACTTTCTTTCCTTCCATTTGTGAGTGTTAAAAGGTTTATCATCTACTAATAAATAGTTGTATTCACCTCCATTGACAGAGAGACCCAAGGTGGCATTTTCAACCTCTTTTGGAAAAACTGGACAGCATGGGCCGTTCCATACTTCCACCACTGTGGTTTACAAGAACATATTCACAAACACTGGCAACCACTACAATGAAGCTACGGGTACTGTACTGTCAAATATATATGCGTCTAAAGTTGAAAGATTGTGAAAAAACGAGTGAAGGCAGCTCAATTTTGACAGTACCCCCCTGGGCACAAACTGGTTTAATCAGCGTTGTTTCAACGTAATTTGTCAATGTATTGTGACGTGGAATCTACAGTATATTTAAAATACATTAGATTTGCAAAAAGTCAAAGTAAACTGCTGTTTTGAGGGTGACATTTCATCCACATATTATGTTATCGTAACCAATAAATTTGTACCTTTAAAACAACATCAGCTCTTCAACGTTTTATCCAATATCAAAAATACGAATAATAGGCTAGGCAACACTTCCTACTGGAGGGTTGATCTACAGCTATTCAATTGGTCTCCCATCCAGGGTTTTTTATCGTGAGAATGATTATTGAGAGAACTCTTAATAATAACAAATATTTTCACTGTTGCTATCTAAGACATTACAAAGAGTAGGTTTAACAAAGCACATTAAATGTAACCATACTTTATATGTCATATATAATCAATGATACTATTTAGGCCTTTATAGCATTTGCAAAATCATCAACAGCTATTGTTTCAATTCAACCCAAGGTTCAACTAAAAATAGACAATACATTTAGGCCTGGGGTTTCATGCCTTGGTTGATTTCAAATGTAATCTTCAAGTTAATCATTCATATGTTGGATTCACGTCTCCATCTCAACCAAAAATACATGTTAAAGACGAGGACTAAATCAAATCAAACTTTATTTAAACTCTTAACATTGTATTTTTTGGTTACGATGGAGACGTGAATCCATGGAATTTGTTGACAACCAAACACAATTCAATATCACTTTTGCAACACAGTAAATAGCCTATCATCGACAAGTTAAGAAATTATATGTTGGATTATTATATGTTAAATTATATGTCTCCAAATAAACCAAAAATTAAAGTTTAAAGAATAGGATTAAGGCAGTTGCTCAGATGGAACTATCCAAGTGTTAGCTATTCTTTCCATCATGTTGTCAACCAAACACAATTCAATAATATTTTTGTAATACAGCAATTCACCTAAAGTTAAGGCTATCTTTCAAACTAATGTAACAGTAGTTATTCAACTTTAAAATGAGCAACACATCCATGGCCACGTGTTGAGGTTAGCCTCCAGTAACTATAAATGTCTTCTGTCATCATATAAAGTGTACATGTTCAAGATAGCATTCAAAGGTCGCAGGTCTGTGGAGATCTTCACTATTGCTATTGAATTGAACAGCATTGATCACTTTCACCATGTACTTTTAATGTAATCTCATTTGCAATCCAGGTTATTTGGTTCTGCTATTAGATGAAGCACGGTGATAACATCAATAAGTTGTTGTATTAATACAAAATATATATTGTATTCCCATTTGAACTTTGTTGTGCCTTTAAGAGGTTGAAAGCGCAGCGATAACACATTTAGACGATAACTAAACCCAAAACTCTGACATCGTTTTTTCCGCTGGATTTTGGTTGTACTTTTAGATTATTGAAAGCACAGGGATAACACATTAGGAAATCAACAAACTTCTGGCTGTCTTTTTGAGTGGGTGAATAAAGGTTGAAATCTAAGCCAAATATTTCCACGTTGAAATGACATTGTGTGCCCAGTGTGAGGGATGGTGTGGAGATTGTTATGTGATACTGTTTAGAGTAAGATGTGACAGGGAGTGATTGGAGATGAGTAATGAAGAGAGTCGGGTTGGAACCCAATCATAATAACTTGTCTTAAGGGCACCCCGTGCTACTCTAAAATAAACAATTAATATATAATTTTACAAACATCACGCAATACATAATTAGTTTTAAATGAACTTGTAGAATATTAAAAGAGCCTTTGATTGTCTGTCTGTTCAAGTTTGGTATGCTGTTGTGTGCAATCAGTAGAATGCAGTTTATATGGTCTACTCATGTAAAGCAGCACCAGTATTGACTGAGGTCTGTACTGATCCCTCCATGGCTTTCCTTTCATCCAGGTGTCTTCACAGCACCGGTGAGAGGGGCCTTCTACTTCAGCTTCACTATTGGTGCATATCTCCAATCCACTGTTATGGGCCTAACACTGTTCAAGAATGAACAACAAATAATTCATACAGGGGAGTGGGGTAACCATGGGCAGTTTAGGTATGCATCCAATGCTGTCATACTACAGCTGGAGGTGGGAGATGTAGTTTTTATGCAACTCCCTGCAAACTACAGGATTTTTGATGATTTACATCACCGTAACACTTTGACTGGTATTCTGCTCTAGAACGTTAAAATGTATTACAATGATGACGTCAGTGATTTTGACCAAGTGATGACATCTTCTCACATTTTCTTTTTACTGGGCACACACACACACACACACACACACACACGAGCGCTCACACACGCGCACACACACGCACACGCACACATGCACATACTCACACACATACACACTTTTCTACAACACCTGCTGCAATATTCACTTAGACCAGTTGGGGGTAGTAGATTCCCACAGTTAGTTGTGTGTTCTTTTACGCTTTCAAAGGGGGATGGATACAGTCAACACAGACCTATTATGATGAATGAAAATGATTCAACCACTTCAGGTTATAGTTATTTGGGGTATTTTTAGCCAAGTGAAGTTAAATAGAAGCAAATAGAATGTTTTTCAACATTAGAAAATGTTTTCAAGTCAAGTTAACAATGTATTGTGATATTGGCCATCCCAGTCTGGTTTATTTTAGAAATTAGGTATTACTTACAGGCCTATACACCATGGTAACAGTAAGGATATTTTGTTTTCCTTTTGTATCTTATAGCAAGGTTTAAGTTTATATACATTGTGCAATATTAGTTGATATAACCTCTCATAACAAACATAACATCATTCACTTTCACTTGTGAG
Organism: Thymallus thymallus; assembly: GCA_023634145.1. NCBI lineage: Eukaryota > Metazoa > Chordata > Actinopteri > Salmoniformes > Salmonidae > Thymallus > Thymallus thymallus. The sequence continues at coordinate 6,061,487 of CM042391.1, read as the reverse complement.
CTATCAAACCAGATAAACATTAAAAAAAACAGATAAAAAAAAACACCTTACGGCGGGACGGGGACTGTGAAGAGACACACAGACATTTTTATGCATTTTGTACTATATTTTGCATTGTTTTAATTACTTAATACGTGGTTGGGATACGACTGTGATATACGGTTGTCTCGGCTGGCTGACTTAAGATGAATGCACTAGCTGTGGGTCGCTCTGGATGGGAGTGTCTGCTGAATGGCTAAATTGTGATGGAAATTTAGTGCTATGTATGCATATTTATGTATATTATGTATTTTATCTGTTGTGGTGTTTCCTGTTTGGACTCCAGGAAGAGGAGCCTCTGCCTCGCAGCAGCTAATTGTGAATCTTAATAAATTCTAAATACTTAACCACATTTTAAAATGTATGTATAGGCCTACAGCTGAACCTCTTTTAGTCTATGTCCTAACTAGAAGTCCACATACAAATTAAAGTCAATACGTTTTTGCCTCCAAACCAGATCTATTTTTAGAGAAGACTTCATTATTTTTATTTTTATCTTCACATGGCTATATCTAACTTTAAAGTTTAAACAGTTCATTTTGAAGGTTTCCAGCCTGCAGTTGCATCAAACAGACACCAGATGTGCGCAAGTGAGCAGCTCCTAAACCCCGCCCTTAATCCCTCCCCTCCCGCCTAGCCCTCCCATTTCCTGTCAGGACCCCGCCCAAACTGCGCAACCCCCTCTTACTGGCCTCACCCGGCCATCTGCCAGTGAGGCAGACATTTCCTGCTTCCCAGCTGCCTCCATTTTCTTCCTGCCTTTCTCTAGAAAACAGGATGACAAGAGGCCTTTCAGTGAGTCAACCCCCGCCCCTCCCTTTACTTTGTGCCGTTACCCCTAGCAACCAGTACCATAGTGGCCTGTAAACATGACACCCTTCACCTCACAAAGACAAACACTCCCCGCCAACCCCCAACCACGCCAAGCGCCCGAGTACACTGTTATTGTGAGGGGCTTTAAAGTTTAAAGGGACTGTACTGCACAGATGTAGGGAAGAACAGGCTAAACTTGGAAAATGAAGAATACGCATTCATATCTGCTGACTCATAAGCATAGTCACTCACACACAGTAGAGAAGAATAACAATGTATATTCTGTAGTTGTATCTTCCCAGTTATTGTAAAGTGCAAAGTACAAAAAGGCTTATTGGTTTAGACTGTTTTAATCGTTGTTGTTACTCTGTTGAACTCTTTTCATAAATCAGTGTGTTTCACTTTTCAGTAGTGGGCATACTATTCCTACATGCATACTTACAATAAGAATGCAACACAGTTTAGTCTTCACAGTGATGGTTCAGTGTTTCTGTTCCATTAATTATTAATTGTTGGTAGTGAAACTTTTACAGAGCAGCACTTGACGCGGGAGGGTCAGCGCTGCAGTTCTTCTTAGTGACCAATAGAGAACGCTCTTGTGTCATGCTCGGCTGCTGTTGGAACAAGAGAGTGGAACGCGTTGCGTCTATACAGAGAAAGATCTGACCACATGAGAGGAGGGCAGTGGTCGTTTTCAGAGAGAGACGACTCTTTAGAGTTCTCTCTTTATGTTTAGGCAGAAAGTACGTGGAGATGTGGTTACACATAGCAGCATTGCAACATATTAATTTGGTCACAAAATGAACGAAACTCAGAAAACTCCCCCTCACTCCCTCCCTCTCCTTTCTTGGCTTGCTGGCCTGGCTCACTGATTCGGGCCTTTTAAGGAAATAGGCAAGGACAGAGGGTAGAAAGGAGGAGCAGGGAAGGAGGGATCGGCTGAGTTCTACATGGAATGTGTGGGTGTTCATCGTCTGATTTATTGTGTGACTGTTTAATCCAATAGCACAGATGTATTGTGTGTGTGTGTGTGTGTGTGTTAAATGTAAAATGTTTAACTCTTCCTGACTGATTGGATCCATTGGCAGCAGTTTTATCATATACCTATAATTCTGTTTCGGATCTGAGCCAGTCACACAGAGACCCATTCAGTGTGTGTATCCAGGGGCAAGAGCAGAGAGCAGAGGATCAGCTGAGTAGTCATCACGAGGACCATCATGGGTCTCTGTCTGTGATTTATGACATAGGTGGTCATTGCCACAATGAGACTGAATAAAACCTGTCTGTCTGTCTCTGGTGTGTGTCAGTTCCAGAAGAATGCAGTAGGGGGTAATGTTTAACCATGAAAGAGAGAGTCTACCACAACATCGCAGCCATTTAACCACCTCCACACCGAAACCATTTACTAGTTTGTTTTTACAGTATTTACACACATTCCGATGTCCACTACTTCCATACAGGAGCTAATGCATTCATTCTCTCATGTGGTCACCCATTGAAGACGGGACCACTTCTGCTTATTCTCATTCACTGGGACTCACACACACACACACACACACACACACACACACACACACACACACACACACACACACACACACACACACACACACACACACACACACCCACACACACACACACACACACACACACACACACACGCACACACACACAGATTGCGGCCAGGCGAGGCAGGGGTGGGGGTTGGGAGGATTTAAATAGACTGCCCTTGCTCTTTGACTCAGTGTGGGGAGAGCAGAGCTGGATCAGTGGTCTCCCATCTGTCTCTCCTCTCCCTGTGTGCTCTCTCTCCACTTCCTCCCATTGCAGGACAAAGAGATTAGCGCCCCAGTTAGCCCTATGATACTGACTGAAAGCATAATCCACAGGCTAATGATGCTCCTCACTTTCTCTGGGCTGAGAATGTCGTACCATCACTCATTTATAAGCACACACACCCACACTCTCTCACAGACACACACAGCACATACATAGACACGCCCACAGTGTAACACTGTAACGTAATCATCCTACACTTTTTGACTTAGCTTTTGGTATTTAAACAAGCTTGCAAGAATGCACGCACACGCACACGCACACGCACACGCACACACACACACACACACACACACACACACACACACACACACACACACACACACACACACACACACACACACACACACACACACACACACACACACACACACACACACACACACACACACACACACACACACACACACACACACACACACACACAGAGACACTAGATAGATACATAAAGAGACTGTCTCAGGACGGAGCTGCACCAGTCACATGGTTGCATGAGGGAGCACAGGCCTGAGGGTTTGACCTCGATTCCCATAAATTTTGCTGTCATACACAACAAACGTGTGATACATACTAGCCCACAACCACATACACACAATAATAGTCGTAGTAAACCAGTATAGACTGCAGTGTAATGCCACAATAATAAACATTAGCACTCACAGCCACTTCTTTTTAACCTTTGCTGTTAGCAGAATTGTGTGCTGCAGGTAGCCTAGTTGTCAGAGTGTTGGGCCAGTAACCGAAAGGTTGTGAATAAGAATTTGTTCTTAACTGACTTGCCTAGTTAAATACAGTTTAAAAAATTGTCTAGGCTAAAATGCAGAACACTGCTCTTTACATGGACCTGTAGTCTGAGCAACAGCTGCTCATTCTGCTGCTTTCAAAGTTTGGAGTCCTCTCTGTAGGGAGAGGGGTGGGTGAAGAGGGATTCTCTTAAAGAGTCCCAGCTGCTGGTGTGATCCCTGGTCACAAAACATAGAAGCCCTGGGCCAGCTGCCACAGCATATGTATAAAAATCACAGGCGAAGACTTGTTGCACTGAGATGAGGTGCAGAGATTTAAAACTTTATACCGTATAAACATTGAAGGGGGAATTTGGACAGAAAAATGCCAGTGAATACAGGGTAGCTCGTTGGCCCAGGATCATGGTACTATGGAGATGACTGGGGTAACAGCTGGTAGCTCCGTTAAAGCTGAAGCGTTTAATTTGATTACGGATGTACTGTACGATGTCACAGTGCAAGTGTGCAATTTGTAGTCACAGTGTTTGGCAGGCCTGGGTTCAAATACAAGTAGTCACAGTGTTAATAGTCACAGTGTTTAGCAGGCCTGGGTTCAAATACAAGTAGTCACAGTGTTAATAGTCACAGTTTTTAGCAGGCCTGGGTTCAAATACAAGTAGTCACAGTGTTAATAGTCACAGTGTTTAGCAGGCCTGGGTTCAAATACAAGTAGTTCCAGTGTTTGTAGTCACAGTGTTTAGCAGGCCTGGGTTCAAATACAAGTAGAAGTACATGGGAAAATAAGAATGTGTATGTGTGTATTTTCTCATACTGTTTCCTTGTCCACTTAGCCTCTTGTTGGTAACAGCACTGAGTCACCACGATGTGTCTATTCATGGAGTTTTCCCTGCCTGCTCTCTCTCCCACTGTTCACCAGACATAACCTAACAATAGGGTTTCCTCTCTTTCCTCTCTCACTCCCCAAACCCGGATAGCTTTTAGTCCTGTCGATGTGTCCTTACTCCCTACGGTCACCCCTCACCTGTCTCTCCCTCCGCCTCTCCCACACTCCTCCATGTTCTGAACCTGATGGAGTGATTACTCCACATGCAAACTAGCCTGTGTATGGCAGGTGGTAAACAAATGTTGAGGTGGCTTCACACAACTATATAGTTCACTCATTACTTCACTTCACACAACTATATAGTTCACTCATTACTTCACTTCACACAACTATATAGTTCACTCATTACTTCACTTCACACAACTATATAGTTCCCTCATTACTTCACTTCACACAACTATATAGTTCACTCATTACTTCACTCCACACAACTATATAGTTCCCTCATTACTTCACTTCACACAACTATATAGTTCACTCATTACTTCACTCCACACAACTATATAGTTCACTCATTGCTTCACTTCACACAACTATATAGTTCACTCATTACTTCACTTCACACAACTACATAGCTCACTCATTACTTCACTTCACACAACTATATAACTCAATCATTAAGTTGTAAGTTGCTGTGGATAAGAGTCTGCTAAATGTAAGGGACATACACTTTGTATACTTTAGGCCTAACTATCTGTCCACTATGCTCACATGCTCAGTGATCATGGGAACCTCACGGGGCAAAGCCAGGGACATCCACTCTGTTGACTTCATAGACAAATGTCAGGGACAAGGTCACTCTTGTATCCTGAGATAACAAAGACTTAATTGTAGTCCGGAGTCTATTTTTGCCATCCAGCCGTCTGAGTCATATACCACAGTCTGACTCCTGTAATGAACAATGTACACTCACCTCACTCACACACTCACACACACACTTCCCCCTTTTTTCTTGTCTCAGCCCTTTCATATGTCAGTGTATCATTTACATTAGAGATGAGATGCAAATCAAAGGGAACATATTTGTTTGTGTAAGTAGGGTGTGTGTTTGTTATTCGTTGTCAGCAAAAATCCTGTGTTTATGATCACAGTAGTAACCTGGTTTATAACAGGCCTTTCCTCAGGCTTGCATGGTCTCTGTAGAAGCCAGTTGGGGGAGCTCCAAGCCCACAGAACACCTCATCTACCCACACTGCAAGCCTACTGCTGGAATGCAGCATGCTGGAAAGAGCCTTGAAGTAAGCTTATTCCTTATCAACAATAGCACTCATTCCACACAGTTTAGACACAAATTCCAGCACACTAGCCACAATCCACACCATAAGAAACATCTTTAGACACACAAACACACATACTGTATCATCTGTAGAAGGTGTTTATGCGGAGCTAAATGACATGGGGTTTCTAAAGAGAGAGAGATAGAGAAACATGTAAAAGGGAGGGAGAGTGAGATGGTAAATCCTCTTATCAGCACACAGTGGTGAGCTGAGGACAGGGATGTCTGTGTTGAGGATGTTGGGACTGAGGGTCCGCCCCACGATTACAGCGCTCCTACAGGGGCTCAGCTGGACATACACACACATACACACACACACACACACACACACACACACACACACACACACACACACACACACACACACACACACACACACACACACACACACACACACACACACACACACACACACACACACACACACACACACACACACACACACACACACACACACACACACACACACACACACACACACACACACACACACACACACACACACACACACCAGGGAGGGCTAAATCTACCCTCATCCCCACGCACAGTTCTGAATGTGAGTGTGTCTATGGATTGGGGGGTGGGGGTGGGGGTGGGGGTTATAGGCAGCATGTGGGGTGAGAACATTGGGGACATGGTCTCTGAGTCCTCGCTATAAGCTCAGGAGTGAAATGAAGGTTATTCCGGTGGTGTCTCTTTAGAGAGAGGGGACGAAACAGAGAGTGGAAACTCTATCCCAGATGAGAACAGAGATGGTATAGAGAGAGAATTCGGACACATTAGGGTACTGGAGGACATGTAACCAAGGAGAGAGGGTATGGGTAGTGGCACCAGTGAGCAGGAGGGAGAGATGAGAGGAGGAAAGAGAGGGGGATGAAAGGGAGTGTGACGGAGGTGTTGCCTGGTCAACCTTGAGCCTGTGTAATCCTGTAATCCTGAAGGACCGGTTGTACTACACAACTAATCTGACACTAACTGTCCGGCCTCTTGAGGCCATCGCCACATCATACCATCATACTGGTCCTGACTGTATGTGTGCGTATCTGCGTGGTAGAGAGACAGAGCGGGAGAGCAGTCTAACGTGGGTCTCCTGATAGTAAAATCTCCCCTTGTCTTTCTCTGTGGATTGTGTCTCTTCTTTAGTATTCCTAACGTATCTGTAGCAGTGCAGCCTCAGAGAGCCTGCTCCATTTTGGCGTTTTTGGCTCCAGTTGGATGATGCTGCACATCTGTTTCCAATCATACTATATTCCCCTCAACTCAGCGTCCCAGGGGCAGACAATGAGCTTCTGCCTGTGTGTGTAAGAGAGTATAAGTGTGTTTGTATGGACATGAGTTACTGTGTTTTCTTACTGTTTTGAGACAGTGAATATAGTAAGAGTAACATACTTATTCACCCCATCTTATTCCTAACGCCCCCCCACACACACACAAAATGAAAGAAATCCATGTAATTCGATACCCTCACCCTCAGTAACCTATTTATATGTACTAGAGAGAGAAAGGCAGGAGAGGAGCATATTTTTCTTCTAGTAAGTAGTGGGCTTTTTTCACAGAGTACTTTTCAGTTTCTGGTTACAGACGAACAAGGGGAGGGGGGGAAGTGGATTGTTGAAGTGTTGAAGTACATCCAACATCTGGATTCCAGCCCATTAAATGGAAAAAGGAGGATCATGGGAGGAAGGAGAAGGGAAACAGAGTTGATCAATAATAAAAATAGATAGGAAAGGGGTTGTTGAATAGATTAACCTGATTGCATGAAAACCCTCCTTATTCTCCTTCCTCTTACTCCTCATCATCATCACCATCACATTCATAAATAGTAGAACATAACACCTATTCTATATGCTGTGTAGACAGTTCTCTGAAGTGCCATAAACAGATAGACAGCGTCTCTGTGTCGGCTCCTAGTACAGCTGTGTTATGTGTATGTGGGTTGGGTGTGACACTGTACACAATGTGAGATCCTGCTGTTATGGTTACAATCGTTTGTGATGTCATAGTCTTATCACAGCATCCCAGTATCATGCATTCATCTCCTGTAGTACTCTGTTCTGGACAGCAGGGAACACTGTTCTGAATATGTGTGTCTGCTTGACATAGCTTGTGCGCATGGGTGTATGTGACTCAGTTTGACACATATGGGTCAGATGCAGCTCTTAGCCTGGGCCTGCAGGGGTCAGTGTTGCTGGAGAGGAGAGGGTGGTGGACTGACGTCTGAATGGGATTAGCAGGCTGTTCCTCTCCCGGCAGATGGAGCCGTGCCTCAAGAGGAGAGCTGTGTGTGTGTATGTATGTGTGTGTTTGTGTGTGTGCATGTGCGTGAGAGAGAGAATGCTTGCATGCATGTGTGTGTGTGAGCAGTCTACAGTATCGACTGATGGATTTTTGTGGAGCTTGTGATGGTATTGATCCTGTCATACAATGCCTCATGGTACACAAAAGCACATGTCCAACAGCAGAGTACCAGTATTTAATTATTGCAAATCGATAGTCAATACAGGGGATCTTTTTTATATATTGAGAAGTGGGTCATCTCTGAAATGTAAATGTAAAAAAATATTATAACTTTTTCCTCTGGTATTGTCTATGCTAAAGTTGTTTCCTTGAAATGTTCAACACAATTCTTAGTTTTACAAACTCACTGCAGTGAGAAGAAATCTGATGCAGTTCCACAGTTCAACCGTAGTGTGGCGCATACCATCTGGTGTGCACAGTACCAAAGAGCAGGGCATGGAATGGCAGTGGATAGGGAGGGAAATGATTGACTGACAGAGTTAAGGGGATGTGTAGACTCGAGTACAGAGGGATTATAAGAGGTACACTTTTAGAAAAAAAGGTGCTGTCTAGAACCTAAAACGTTTTTTCGGCTGTCCCCATAGGAGAACCCATTGAAGAACCCTTTCTGGTTCCAGGTAAAACACTTTTGGGTTCCATGCAAAACCCTTTCCACAGAGGGTTCTACATAGAACCCAAAATAGTTCTACCTGGAAGCAATAAGGATTCTACCTGGAACCAAAAAGGGTTCTCCTATGGGGACAGCTGAAGAACCCCTTTTGGAGTGTAGCTTGATGCCACTCTTCAGTAGCCGACATTTGAATAAAGAAATGCATTGATTTTAGAGTGTTTAATCGTGATAACAGAGTTGAAGTCTTAGAAGAGATGGACCAGATGAGTTTATGTTGTGTGTCTGTGTAAGAGAGAGCAGCTTCATTCATCATGTGACGTGAATCCTTTCCCTCTGGATAGAGGAGGAGCTATCATTTCTGTGGTCAATCCCATACTGTGGAAAAGGGTAAACGTTTACTAACATTCAAGGAACGGAGAACGGCATGATCTCAGGATTAAATGTAATCCAGTGCTTTACATTATATCATCATCCGCCTGGGTGTGTGTGTGCGTGCCGTAAACAGGAAGTATCCATTTCCTTGTTTATGTGTCATGGTGTCTGGGTTATTGTGTTGTGTTGTGTTTTATGTGTAATTAGTCTTATCTCGCCACTGTCCCCTGGCCCAGAGGTCTCTGTGTATGTGTGTGTGGAGCAGGGCATCAGATAAAGGTTACAGACAGTTTAGACTGAGTGTATAGTAATAGTCCCTGTGGGAGGAACATAGTCTCTGACGGAATCTCAACCATTGTAGTAGCATTATGGCCGCTTTCATTTCACTGTTTGAGTTCAGTGTGTCCTGGGGTTGTCAGTGAACTTTATAGGTGTAGAGTTTCCTATGTAACCATCTGTTTCTCATTAATATAATCTGCGGATTTCACTTCCTTCCTTCGAAGTTGTCTCTCATATCCCCTTTACTCAATTACAGTCACCAACCATTGTACCAGTATATATCAGGGAGTGGTCTGGTCTGTATTCTGTCTGTACTCTTCAGTATGACACTGTACCAGTATATATCAGGGAGTGGTCTGGTCAGTACTCTGTCTGTACTCTTCAGTATGACGTTGTATTTTTTCATGCCGTGACACTGTGACGTCAGTAATTTACAACAAGAGATGAGAGGTACCATCCCACCTGTACCATGCAAGAATGAGGAATCTACTGTCAGCATACAGAACTTTGTGGCATCATAGCGTTGGGAAGGTGTCTGTCTATTCGACTACGTAGACTCTGTCACAGTGTAATGAAGTCTTGTGGCCTCTGTCTCAGTAGGAAAATGTATCTGTGCTCTTGCTCTCCTGAGATAGAGAGGGAAGAGACAGGGAGAGAGAGAGTAGTGGAAGAGAATATAGGGCTCATAGTGATCAGCAGATAATTAACCCTAAACCTAGCTTTTAGTCCACAGCCAGGCTCAACTCTCACCCTAGATATAAACCTTGCCCTACGTCTGCCTAGCTGACCGTATATGAATGGGTGACGTGGGAAAGCTAAGCGCTGTCCTCCAGCACCAGCCAAGTGGGCATGATAGGCCCGGACCCTGATCCACTGCCAGGGTCAAGTGTGTTGGATTCCATGGCACTGCCATCTGGCCCTCTAAGTGGAATGGGAATGTTCCCTGGCTCACACGCTTCCCCTCATCCTCCTCCTCCTCCTCTTCCACTTCTTCCTCCTCCCCTTCCGTTTCCTGCCACCTCCTTTTGGTGGTGTCGGGTCATGTGACAGTTAATTGCTGTGTTTGTGTGCAGCAGTGGGTGGCTGTGTACCCTCCTCTATCATCTGGACCACAGGCCCAACTAAATTGCCCTATTATAAGCCAGCTTTCTCCCTGTTTATCTTATTAATTGACCAGGCCAAACTATCAATAATGCTGTTGGGCCAAACTGAATATCGTCCAGAAAAATGTCATCCCTCGCCCTCCAAACGCGCACACACACACACACACACACACACACACACACACACACACACACACACACACACACACACACACACACACACACACACACACACACACACACACACACACACACACACACACACACACACACACACACACACACACACACACACACACATCCCAATTGAATGAGCAGCCTGACAGTAAGCTGGCTTTCATGGAGGGAGGCAACCTTTGACCCCCCATTCTCAGGTTCAGCAGATGTCTACATTGGCAGATACCCCGTGCTCCTGTCTGCTGGGAGAGTGTGTGATGTGTGTGTTTGTGTTAGTGGTGCGTTTATCTATAGAAAGAAGCACAGTAGCGGCAACAGGCTCCTCCAAAGGAAGCTAATTTATCCCTCACTCCGACACCCACCTTGACAAAGGGCTCTTTAACTTTTACAAAGAGACTGTCACACTTCCCCCCAGCCTCCAGCCCCCAGACTCCAGGCCCCAGCCTCCAGCCTCCAGCTCCCAGTCTCCAACCTTCAGCCCCCAGCCCCCAGGCCCCAGTCTCCAGCTCCCAGTCTCCAGCCCCCAGCCCCCAGCCTCCGGCCTCCAACCTTCAGCCCCCAGCCTCCAGCCTCCAGCCTCCAGCCTCCAGCCTCCAGCCTCCAGCCTCCAGCCCCCTCGGCCCTCCCTCCTGAACCTTTGAGCAGGGGACAATAGAGAAGCGTGTGGCACATGCTGAAAAACCCAGTCCTGCTGATGTGTTGGAATGGAGGCGGAGGTACTAGCAGCGTGTGTCCTCAAACACATACACGGCAGTCATTTGAGTTCAGGCTCATATCCAACAAAAGCCCCATCTGCAGGGTAATAGCTACTCTAACGCTTCCATTTTGCACCAGGTAACACAGGGATAACCACGGAACAACAGCTGGACAACAGCACTCTCTAGAAGTGGTCAAATGACTAAACAGAGTACTAGTGCTGTACACATGACACACATATGCCACACGTATTAAAGAACTGAAAGGCCCTCACACTGTCTGTTCCTATGGACCTGTTTGACCCGATAAAGGCCAAACGGGTCGAACCTTTGTCATTTAAGGTGGTAATTACATTTAAGATGGTAATTACAAGCATAGAGTGTGCAGACCTTTATGTTCCTTTCATATATGTATAATGTGTCAATTATTTTTATGTGCGTACGACCACATCCTTTAAAACAAACATTCTCATAAACAAACTCATAAAGTATGACCATGAGATACTATCCTCAAGGCCATGGGCTTCCTAGATCTGCTGTTCATCCTCTTGTACATCTACACTGTGATAAAAATCTCTGAGAGTGATTCTGAGTGCAAACTGCATGAGAGAAAGTAGGTCAAAGGTGATTCCAGTTTCTTGCACGTCATGTTTCTGGCCTGATGGTCAATTTGGGATTACATTATAATCAACTGGTCAGGGTACTTTTGGAATAGGTTGCTTGACTCATATTGCTATCACATTCTCTCTCTCTCGTAGCCTCTCTCTTTATCCATAGTCTTTTGTTTTTGTCTCTCTATCTCTTGCACCACCCTCTCTTTTTGTCTGTCCTTCCATCCTTCTCTCTCTATTTATCTGTCTATCTTTCTCTCTCTCTGCAGCTGATCATGTGGTTTTGACGTTCTAGTTTCCAGGACAGAAATCTTTGCCTTACTTTATTCGGGGTCATTTTGTACAGAATTTAATTAGTTTTTGTGTGTGTGTGTGTGTGTTTTTTTAAAGGTGTGAACTCCCATGAGAAGTTGTTAGAAGTGCTAATGGAGTTGTGAGGTTGCCAGCTCCTATTATAGATGCTCAGCCGTAGTCACCTTCACCTTGACCTAACAGAGCCAGCCTGCAGAGGCCTACCATGGATATCATGTGAAAACTATGGAGATAAAACAGTAGACAAGGCATACACAGCCCCAGCCTTTTACAACGAGAAATGGGTTGGTGAGTTTCTCTCACAGAAACACTCATGCACACAGTTATAGTAAATCCAGATACTGTAGGAGCTAGGTCCATTATGCTTCCTTTTTCTTCTCTTACTTTCCCAGAAGGCTCCATTTCTCCTCCTTATTGTGTGTAAGGTCAGAGGAGTCCAGAGGGTTTCATTCAGGTCTAACAGCACACTGAATGCACACACTGGGGCCCAAGCTAAATATAGCAAGTGTATTGAGTCGGGCATTCTCATACACTCCGCACACACATATACACACGCACCCACATGCACACGCATACATTCACAGGTCACATACACAAAGCACATAATTGTCCATCATCCTGAGTGGGCTGTTGTCTCCTGAAGCACCACTCATGAAGCACCACTGTGTTCTATTGTACCTGAGGTAGTGGGATAAGAGAAATTACATATTGGTTTCTTTACCCTGTAAGCAGTCTATGGTCAAGGTATGACAGCAATCCATGCTTTGGTGGTTTTGTTTCCCTGGCATTGTTTCCCACTGTTTCCAAATGCTAAAGTTTTAGCATTTATGGCACAAATCCCATTCAAGTCATGGTACCGTATTAGCATTTTTTTGCGCTTCATGTTCAAATGTGACTTTGTTGAGCTTCAAAACATTTTCTGGGGATACTTTACGATGAATTGGACATGATGCAAATAAATATATAATATTTGTATCTTGACTTGAATTTGATTTGTGCCATATATGCTAAAATGTTAGCATTTGGATTGCTGTCATACCTTGTCCATAGACTGCCTACAGGGTATGCAAACCAATATATCATTTTGTAATTTGGGTGAACTATCCCTTTAATCTATATGCAGTTTTACCCACCTATCCTTTCTGTTCACTTTATCACAGCTTCCTCATTAGTCTCTTCTCGTGTCTCACTTTGTTCCACATTGCCAAGCTGTGGTTCTCTTTCTCCATCAACCAAGCCGGGTTGGCCTTTGACTCGGCTGTGAAATGGATGTTATATGGCCTTTGGGCCTTCCCAGTCCTCCCAGTAAAAGCATCCTAAACCAGTTTAACTAAAGAGATGTCAGACCCTGCAGGACTGACACCTGGCTTGATGGTAATCACCATTAAAGCACAATGCAGCGGGAAGGGGCACATACACCCCCCAACTCCCCCCCAACAGGACTCATTAAAGCCATTAAAACCAATCCAGATTCCCACACTGCTCACCTACAGGAAATAGCAGGGCCTGAACACTGTTCACACGTCACACTTTATTTTACGTAACCTTTATTTAACTTTTTAGTCAGTTAAGAACAAATTATTTTTTACAATGACGGCCTATACCGACCAAACCCTCCCCTAACCCGGACGACCCTGGGCCAATTGTGCACTACCCTATGGGACTCCCGATCACGGCCGGTTGTGATACAGCCTGGGAGCGAACCAGGGTCTGTAGTGATGCCTCTAGCACTGAGATGCAGTGCCTTAGATCGCTGCGCCACTCCAGCATCAATTGAAAGGAATATGAATATGCATATACATCACAACCACATCCTCTTGCAAGACACATATGCACACACCTGTATTCCATTACAGGTAAATCTCATCAAAACCTAAAGGATTTTCTGTGTGTTGGTCTTTGTGCACAGGTGTGTGTATGTGCAGTGTACATCCACATGAGCATGTATCAGACATGTATGTGGCCAATGTGTGTGTGTCTCTTTGTCTGCATGCTGGTGTGTGAAGAACCATCTTAGTCTTTCCATGACATCGTCACAGCATGTGTGTGTTCAATGCTGACACTGAAGGGGTTAAGCCCCACCCTCTCAGAATCTCCAAGTGACCTACATAATCCAACATGGCTGCCATGATGCTACGACCATAGAGATAGATAGAGGGCTCATCTTTATAGCTGTGCCATTATAGGGTCTGTGACAGCATGGGCAGAGCCATTGAGGCTACAACCCATTGGAATTCCCACTAAGTTGACTACTTTGACTACTTTAAAATAGCGGAATCATGCTGGAAGCCCTCAATGGTGCTGCCCATGCTAAAACGACATTTTGGCCAATAGAGGCCTCTATCATTCTCTATGGCTACGCCACACTCTCTGGAGACCCCTCTCTCTTGCTCTCCCTCTCGCCTTGTGCACTCGCTCTCACTCTCTGAGAAAATACTGTCGCTATTTATTTATTGTATAGGTTTATAGTTGTACAGTATTTGTTTGTACATGTATAGAGGCAATATTTTATTGAAAGGATGTTTTTTATTTGTTGAATGAGTCTGTGGAGCAACAGTTCTCAGTGTGATCCAGTGTGGTGTACAGTAGCTGTTGTCATGGAATTATTATGTGTTGCTATGTGAATGTCTGCAGCGTGTGACCTAATGAATATGCATAGCTTGTCTGTCGTCAGTGAATGACATGGTGCGTTTCTCTGTAGGGAGGAGCTTCTCTCTAATCCTATGTCACTGAGCTTAGATCAGCTCAGCAGTTTGGTCTTTGTATCCGAGACACGTGTTCAGTTTAGAGGCAGAGCGAGTTCTGCAGATATGTGCCATGCAGACCCAGACCCAGACCCAGACCCAGACCCAGACCCAGACCCAGACCCAGACCCAGACCCAGACACAGACCCTGTGCCCATCCACCCACCCAACCTGACCCTAACACTCTCTTTACTCTCAGCCAGACATAGTGGACCTGCTCCTAGGAGTCACAGGGCACCATTATGATACAGAAATATAAATGCAAAACAGACTGCATTGCTCCCATTATGTGTAGTGGCATGCATCTATGTATCATATTTTTCACCTCGAACATATATGTTTATTGTTATGTTTCCTATCTCAGTTTACAGTAACAGAACCACTAATGTTCTAACTAAATTTGCTCTAATGGACCTGTAATGTTATTTGCAGAGTGTATTGAAATCACTAGTAGGCTGTTCACCAGAATATGTCCTGCCTGGAACTGAAACAGGGTCATTGGCCACAGACTCTCTTTATGACGGCCTGAGCATGCTGCCTACCTGTCGCTGATCCAAGACCCAGTTGCTTATACTTCTCTTGCAGTATTTGTAGTTTTTGTCTGCAGGTGTGTGCGTGTGAGTATCAGTGTGTTGTTGCCATGTAATGGCCTCTGGCAGGTCAGCGAGGCGTGTCATTGTGCCAGTGTGATTTGAGATCTGTCACTGCTTATCTGTGATAAACATGATGTACTGTGATAGTAGGAGTGCTCGTCTCCACTCCACTCCCTACCTGACCTTGTGTTCCCGTGGCAACGCTGGGGTTGGGGGGTGGGGGGGGGGGGGCCCAGGTGTCAAGTGCATCCATGAAGCCCATGTTGGAAAATGGGTCAATTAGAATGAGATAACGCACATCCCTGGCCAAGCAGATAGACAGAGGGCTGATTGAAAATCACTGAGACAGACTGTCTCCGAATGGAGACTGAGATTGGAGAGTTTTATTGGGTCTATCATATTCAGCAACAAAAAATTCACAGTACAAAATAGGATCTGTTCTATTGAGTCTATCATATTCTGTTGTGGATAGACACAGCTATTGATATCGTGTGCATAAAGGTTTCTCTCAGTCTGTGTCCAGTAGGCTGCCCAGTTGTCGGTAGATGAGGTAATATGCCTCTGAATTGTGAAATTGTTTGTAGCTCGCTCTGAATACAGACCCAAATCCCATTGTTTATCAGACCCAGTCTATACCAGAGGGTATTGTCTAGCTATTGACTCAGTAGATAACAAGTTCATAAAATACAGGTCAGATTTAGATCAGACAGACAGTAACCCCCTGCCCTCTGTACGCCAAGCACACAGACACGCTCTGTCCCTCCGCCTCTGCCCTAATCGCTAACCCACACAGCAATACTTTATTGAGCTATGGGGCTGTGTGGACCTATCAGAGGGAAGGGCTGCATTTCCCAGTCCTCTGATTGGAGGAGAGTGTGTTGTGTCTCCAGGTAGAACAAGTAACCCCTGAGGGAGTCAGAATCTCCATTTTACCCCTCTGTCTGAAGGATAGCCTCCATTAAAGGAAGTCAATAGAACAAAATGATGACCCTGGGCTGAGAGAGGCTGAGCAGGCAGATGTGGTGCAGGAATAGACAACAACAACACCTATTAGTTGACCTCATCCACGTTTTCCTGACATATTAATAATCCTTATTTTAATATTTTTTTCTCTCTTTACATACTACATGTATTGTTACTTTTTGGTTCTGTGATGCGAGCTATTCAATTATATGAATTTGTCTATTGTGCATGTAGCCCCGCAAAAAGAAAAATTACCCAAAATTATAAAAATGTGCTATTGACGTATGTTTTACTGGGACTGTAATTGTGTACATATGCCAGTAATGAGTGATTTCACGGTGGCATGTAAAACACACTGCGTGGAATCACAGGGCCATGCTCATTAACCCTGAGACTGACCAGGGTGCCAGCTCATTCTTGCATGCTGTCACTCTCCTGTCAGCATGGCACCTCAATCACGCCTGTATGTAAACCGCGTAGTGTTTTCGGTAGCACTTTACAACTCCATGTAATAAAGCATTCATAATAGATTAGTAAATAGTTTATCATGTATTAATCATTACTCCATTCATAAGATGTTTAATATAATATAGGTCCTTATAAACCATTTACTAATCTTTAGTTACGTTTCTCACAAAAAGATGGACATTTATTGGTAGACATTCTATTGGTAGACATTCTGTTGGTAGACATTCTATTGGTAGAAATTCTATTGGTAGACATTCTGTTGGTAGACATTCTGTTGGTAGACATTCTATTGGTAGACATTCTGTTGGTAGACATTCTGTTGGTAGACATTCTATTGGTAGACATTCTGTTGGTAGACATTCTGTTGGTAGACATTCTATTGGTAGACATTCTATTGGTAGACATTCTATTGGTAGACATTCTATTGGTAGACATTCTATTGGTAGACATTCTATTGGTAGACATTCTATTGGTAGACATTCTATTGGTAGACATTCTATTAGTAGACATTCTATTGGTAGACATTCCAGCAATACCTGACACTCCTTAATAAGGTCTCAAAATAGCCTAGAACATATCAATGGTAAAAGAATAAGCACACGACACAGGATGTTAAAGGAAACATATTGAACATTTTATCCCCAAAACTGTTGTGAAACAACTGTTGCAAGGATTTGAGGAAGAGTTGTAATGCGAATGTTTTGGTAATGTTGTCAACCTTGCAAACACAAACTAATCATAAAACAGGGAGGTGTGGCCTACACACAACAACTGGCCGATTTTATTCCTTCATTACTAAATGAGGTAGAAATGTTATCAGACTAAAACATTTAAAATATACTGTATATAAGTTACATTTCACAATATTACAACAGTGTGACTGTTTTGGAATGAAATGTTCAATATATTTTGTCAAACATCCTCTGTATTGCGTGGTTAACTATTGATATGTTCTAGGGGACATTTTGAGACCTTAAGGAGCATCAGGTAGAATACTGCTGGAATGTCTACCAATGGCATGTCCATCTGTCTGTGAGAAATTGAAAACTGGTCCTTTAAAACATTTCTAAAGTATTTATAAAGTATAAATAGCCCACACTAGATGAGGACAGTTAAAAATACTTCCCTGATGATTATTAAATGGTTTAAAAGGTCCTATATTAAAAATCTTATGGATGATCTTATGAATCATGATGAAATACTTTGGTTATAAAAGTGTGTATAACTAGGTTACTAACATTTAAAAATGCGGGAGTAATGGTGAATCAATTATTTACTAATCCATTATAAATTATTTTTTAAGTGGAGTTATTTTAACCTGCTACCGTGTTTCTTTTTTGTTTGCATGTGTGTTCATCAAGTATATGTTAAAATAAAAGTCACATGCTGTGTCCCCTCTCCCTCTATCTCTCCTCTCTCCTCCCTCCCTAACTAACCCTCTCTCTCTCTCTCTCTCTCTCTCTCTCTAGGAATCCAGCTCTGTCAATTCTATATTCATGTGCTTAACTGGGGCATTTCTCATGCTTCACTGATACCCTGGCTGATGTTATTGATCTGACAGACACTGGCATGGGTCACAGTGTTGCCTGGGCCAGGAACTCCCCTCAGCCCTGCAGGCAGTGAGTCTCTGTGTCTCTCTGGGAACGTGTGTCTGTGTGTCTACTGTGTGTGTACTGTACTGTGTCTGCATGCAGGTGTGTGTCTGCCCTGTCTGAGACCCTACCAGTCAGCCCACCCAGACAAATGGAGATGGGTCTGGGGTTGGAGGTGAAAGGACAGGGTGGACATGAACGTGACTGGAGCCTGGGACAAACAACAGCTCATTTCTCCTGGGACTGAGTGATTATCTAGTGAATTACTGACCTCCTCATCCTCTTATTGAACCCTGTCCCACCCACCTACATCTGTTCAGTTCAGAGAAAACACAGCACAACCAATCTAAAATAAACTCACAAATTGACCTAAAATCCAGCTCACAGAATATTCTACTGTAAAATTACTAAAGAAACAAACAATACAATTTACAAAATGTAAACAACACTACATATTATAATTTAAATATTTTTTCCACAGAGTGTGATTTATCCCCATGCTTGATGACGCATGGTCTCCATTGTTAATGAGATTTGACTGTAACCTCTTACAATCTGTTATTTGTTCCCATGATGCCCTAGAAATAAAACAGCCTGTTTTGATTGACTAGTTGTAAGGATTTTATTAATATTGAGGCTCAACCCCCATAAAACGTCTCAGGTTGATTGAAATGCAGAGGGAAGGCATGGTGGACATATTGGGTTTTAATGTGGTTCAATCAAAGAGCAAAACAAAATGTACATATGTAAAATACCGACACTATTGCCACAGAAGAATTGTAGAAACCCCCATCCCCCATTTACCCTGGAAATGGTTTATTAGGCAATCAGGAAGCATGACATCTCCTCACTGTGTCTGTTGCTATAGTTACCTGGC
Source organism: Thymallus thymallus (assembly GCA_023634145.1). NCBI lineage: Eukaryota > Metazoa > Chordata > Actinopteri > Salmoniformes > Salmonidae > Thymallus > Thymallus thymallus. Next base: position 6,042,203 of record CM042391.1, on the reverse strand, counting down.
TCTGACGAGCCTCTCCTTCCCCCCAGCCCACTCTGCTTCAGGGCGTGTCCATGAGGATATGAACACAAACACAATGTGTGGATCATGGCTCTCATTGTCAGTCCTATGTGTCTGTATGTCTGTGTCTCTGTGTGTTCATATAAGTCTGAGTTTATGCTTGTTAGTGCAGTCCTCTGATTAAAATACAGAACCATAGGACAAAGACAGAGGGGGATAAGAGAGGGAGAGAAGACAGAGGGAGAGAAGACAGAGGGAGAGAAGACAGAGGGATAGAAGACAGAGGGAGAGAAGACAGAGGGAGAGAAGACATTGGGAGAGAAGACAGAGGGGGAGAAGACAGAGGGATAGAAGACAGAGGGAGAGAAGACAGAGGGAGAGAAGACATTGGGAGAGAAGACAGAGGGGGAGAATACAGAGGGAGACAGAGGGAGAGAAGACAGAGAGAGAGAAGACAGAGGGAGACAGAGGGTGAGAAGACAGAGGGAGAAAAAACAGAGGGAGAGAAGACAGAGGGAGACAGAGGGTGAGAAGACAGAGGGAGACAGAGGGAGAGAAGACAGAGGGGGAGAAGACAGAGGGAGACAGAGGGAGAGAAAACAGAGGAGGAGAATACAGAGGGAGACAGAGGGAGAGAAGACAGAGGGAGAAAAGACAGAGGGAGAGAAGACAAAGGGAGACAGAGGGAGAGAAGAGAGAGGGGGAGAAGATAGAGGGAGAGAAGACAGAGGGAGACAGGGAGAGAAGACAGAGGGGTAGAAGACAGAGGCAGACAAGACCTAGAGAAATAGAGCTGGGCCATGAAGAAAGGGGAAGAAACCGAGTGAGGAAGTAATCTTCTTACTGTGTGACATCATTGCACTGTTTTGATGTATTCCTTCTGGAGAATGTGAAAGGAGGGAGAGACAGAAGGATTAAAGAGAGGGAGAGCGGGAGAGAAAGAAAACCCAGTTCAGAGTCAAACATGGAATTTGCTTATCTTTGTTCCTTTAGATGAAGATGGAGGAGGAAGGGGATCAGGATGATAGTTGAATGTTTTTCAGATGGAGGGATACATGGTTTTCACAAGTGACGCTCACACAACAGGCCCCCCCTCCTTTCCTCTGTAGCTGCATTGTTTAGAACGCGTGTCAAACTCATTCCACGGAGGGCAGAGCGTCTGCAGGTTTTCACTCCTTCTTTGTACTTGATTGATGAATTAAAGTCACTAATTAGTAAGGAACTCCCCTCACCTGGTTGTCTAGGTCTTAATTGAAAGGAAAAAACACAAAACCTGAGGACGCTAGGCCCTCCATGGAATGAGTTTGACACCCCTGGTTTAGAACAAAGGCAGCAAATAGTCCAGGTCATTGATAGCAAATCCCAATGTAGGTTGAGGGATGGGTTGCCGTGGCAACGGCGGAGAGCGAATGGGGGGGGGGCGCGGAATGTAGGATTACCAAAATCGTTCTCCCTCTTTCTGCAGAACGACCATGCTCCATAAATATTAGAGGGGGATGAACTGAAGCCTCAGAGCAGAGAGAAGGAGAGAGATACTAAAGGATACATGTAGAGGAATGACACAGTGAGTAGGAGAAGAAGGTACAGATAGAAAGACTTTAAATAGAGGTATAGAGAGTGGGAGGTTGGTTGGTTTACTTTGAGATCCGTTAAGTAGGCCCGGAGGGCTGGTGGTAGGCTACAGCGGAGTGAGTCTTTTCTTAGACCTCTCAATGCCTCCTAATTGTTTTAAATTATTCTATCTGCCAGCTAGGCATTCTGGTGTGAATCAGAGCTGATGTAACACTAACACAATTGGGTTGTTGCACGAAGCCTGCTCTATTAAATTACATACCGTAATAAAGACCACATGGAGAATTCTATGAATCTGATTTTTTTATATGAATGAAGACTTGCTAAGTGCCAGAATTCAGTATTTTGACATGTCCCTCCATGTCCCTCTGTGACCTCAGAAGATTTTAACCCATTTAACCCCAACAATTCTCCAAGTTTTCACCATCATTGTAAACCCCTAAGTCATTTCTGAAGATGATTATTTATTTTATGTGATTAGTGATTCATTTACATTTTCTGTCCCTCATTTTAAGGTCAACCCTGTTAAGTGAACTGAACTCTTGCTTTAATATGGATAAACTTTTTTCAAAGGAAATACTGAACATCTAATAGTCAAATCATAGTGTAAAAGCAGGTTCTCTTTTTGGACATTTTCTGGTGTTTTGCGGTGGAAAAATGAGCAGGTCTAACGTAACACGTCAACTCTCTTACCCGTAGATAGACAGGCTAGAAATGGTTGAACATTTATACAAATAAAATGTGACACTTGCATTCAGTAAGCACTCCCTGTTGCACACAACAAGCTTCCATTCCCCCTGTCACAAGGGGATTTGTGGTGATTTAAGATCGTCAACCCTGTTACAGTCAACCCTGTTACAGTCAACCCTGTTACGTCCAACCCTGTTACTTTATTTGGCACTCACTATAGTCATTTATTTAACCTTTTGAGATGGACATGTGCTGTTTATGACAGAATGTTAAAATTAGCTGAATCCCAACATATTTTTGACCAAGTTACACTTCTCAAAAGGCACCTAATTGGTGGAACAACTAAATTATTACACTTTCCATATACACTCACACAAACACAAACACAGCATCACGGTTGTGTTATTGTGTACACTTATGCAACAATTGGAGGGAAATACCTTAAATTAGTTCAAATACTGTAGAGTCATGATTTCACATTTCACAAAGGTTTTAGGTTGAAGGTAGAATGTTAGACACATAAACACATACACATACACATAGAGCTTTATTTACAGAGGATTTTGGTTAATCTGTGTTTAAATTCTGGCCCGGATTCTGTAGGATGAGAAAATCCTCTGTCTTTTCCTAAATTGGTGGGAGGGCTCAGGCGACAGCCTTCTGTTTCCATGACAACGGCAGCTGCAGTTGCGTTTTTCACATCCTTTCAGGGAGGGCTGTGCTTCTGTTTTCACTGTGTGACGGGCTAGGAGGGGGAGGGCGAAGGCAGGAGGGAGACTGCGGATGGTCACGCTCTCCCTCGCACCAGATGGAGTCCTTTATTCCAGATGGAGTCCTTTATTCTAGCAGAATAACACTCTTCCCTGGACCTCATTCTTCATGACCAACTCCGGCACTGCCTCCCAGAACCAAGAGCTAAAGCAACACTGTGTGTGTCAGTAAACACTGCTGCTATTCCAGGACCAGGAGCTTACACTAGCCATGTCCCAGCATCTATAATGTGACAGACCACATGCGTTCTACGTGTCAACCTGTGTTTGTGTACTACCATGTGTTTTGTCCAGTCTCTTTGTAATGCTACAGTCACTGACACTGGATCCAGAACAACAGTATATGAAGTGGGGCATTGGTAAAAGTGGGGGCATATATATGCATTGTGTATTAATAACACAGAAACAAAACAACCCTATAGTTTGTTGGGGACAGATGGAGATTGTATTGTGGATATGGCCAGACTGTCCTCTGGAGCGTAGTCAGTCTGGAGTAATGACCAGACCAAGTGTTATCGGTCAGCTGGCCTTTCCTCACCATAATGACCAGAGGAAACTGAATAGTTTACCTTTTCTAAGGAGGGCGACCAATGGCACAAGACTGTTGTCTGAACAGGACATCTGCCCAGTGAGAGTTTTAAGGGTGTTGCCGGGGTGGGGGAGACATTACTGAGCTGTTGCCAAGGACACCAGGCAATGACCAATGAAGTCATCCAACCTTGTTGGCAAAAGAAGTTGAAGTCTGCCTGGTAACAGACAGATTACTAGGCACGCTCCTGGATTAAGAGGAGGGACCCCTGTGATAGAAAAGAATGGTCAAATCAATGGCATTAGAGTGCCATTTCCTCACAATGTTTGTCAGTGACTGATGTAACCACCATATGGAAACTCTTTCCTCTCTAAAGAAATGAATGTAATTGGTTCAAAACACCACTACCCATACTAACTTACTTGTGTGGTGGAGATGGGTGAAGAGGGTGTTGGATTGTGCACTATTAGACAACCCCCATCTAAACCCCTCAATATAAATATATCCTTCATTAGCCATACATTTTATAAAGAGCATCAGTGTCTCTGATAAATGGCCCTGACAGCGTGTAAATGGAAGGCTTAGCACTACAGCAGCTGCTAGCTGGGAGAGCTGTCTGTCTGCTCTGATCCTGTAATGCAGTCCCAGTCCCAGTCTCTCCTGTACCCTCTGTAAGGTGCTTATGAGGAGCAGGGAATGGGTTACACCCCAGCAGAAGCACTTGTAGTCCAGACTATAACATACTTCCCTCCATCTCCTCACTGACCACTCATGTTGAAGCTGCTTAAGGGACGGACGCCTGAATACTGCTGCTGAAGGAGTGGGAACCTGTAGCAAACAGGAACACCTGAGGGACAGTTCGCCTTCTTTGTTTCATTTACTTAGCACATGTAGAGTTACTGTAATTGCCACAGTGTGTTTTCCCAACCATTATCATACCAAAGCCTTACCATGATTAGTGTTTCTCTTTCCTACTTCCTCTTCCTCTTGATGTTTTCGCTTACACTAACTACTTCATCTTCTACGTTCTCTCTGTCTCGCTCTTGGTTCCTCGGCCATATCATTGCTATGTAATTTCCTTGGCAAGCCCTTTGTAAATAAACAGGAGTAGCTCCTAACTTGCCCCCCACTGTGTTTGTGTGGGTGGTTCTCTTAACAACAACCCCTCCAGTCCTCTGATGAAGGGAATGTTTCTTAATTGGGTTATATGGAGCCCAGCATTAAAGAGTTTCTGGGACAGGAATCCCATCCTGCTGTTTGATGTTGTGTCCCTGTGGTTTAATGTGGGACTGTGGAAGAGGAAGAAAGAGAGAATAACAGAGTTGACTGCGTAGAGTATTAACTGTTATACTTGAGTTAAAGTACAGATACCTTGATAATACTATTTGAGTCTAGAAGTATTTGGTTTAAAAAAATACTTAAGTATCAAAAGTAAAAGTATAAATCAAATTCCGAATACTAGGAAAGCTAAACAGCACATTTTCTTGTTTTTTTTAATATATTTACGGTTAGCCAGGGGAACACACTAACACTAAGACATAATTTACAAACGAAACATTTGTGTTTTAGTGAGTTCGCCAGATCAGAGGCACTAAAAATATAAATAGTAAAGTTAAGATATCCAAAACAATTGACTTAAGTAGTATTTTTACATAAGTACTTTACTTTCTCCTTTTGTCTCATTTGAGCCCCATCTCTTGTAGACCTTTCATACTCGTTTTACTCCCAATACAGTATAATCTCTGATTTAACCTTTGAATGAATGTGTTAAATACTATTTCATAAGTCCTTTGTCCAATAGGACTGATGTCAACACAGTCCATTATGTGTTTTACCTCTCTGTCCCCAGCCTCATGAGCGGCTGAGGCAATAGTGATCTGTATCATCAAATCCCAGTCTTTCTCTCATCACCTTGGCAACTGCTGCAGCACTGAGATAATTCCAACGTGTCAGGTGGCAGCCATTTTGTGTCCACAGCAGGAGAGTCGGGACCACTTGTGTGCTGCAGCTCTGCACATCTTATTTAAGAAAATGGAGGTAAATTTTCTTCAAGGAATAGAGTATTGAATATACATTTTTTATTTTTTATTATTGCCCATTTTATGTAGTCAAACTGTAATAAATGTTTTTGTTGAAATATGACTTGTGATATTCATTCTTATTTATGTAATAATATAGATGTTATTTTAAGACCGTATTTGTATCTAAATAAATACTTATCACCAAACTGTGTTAAATATGGGCTCCATATCACAGAAGTTCAGCGTTACAGCGTGACTGAAATTTAAAAGCAATGTTCCCGCATTACCAGAGAAGGCATTCACTGTAAATGCTGCAGATATCGGCTCAATAGAGAATTACCTTTAGATTTATATTGTGCAATCTGTAACACTTCAGCAATGCAGATTGAATAGATCCCATAGTGTTAACACCATCCCATACTGTATCATTGGGGGTGTGGGTTCTGTTACGTCACACCCAGTGACTCAGTGAGTGTGGGTCTGCCACTGCAGCAGTTCCTGTAGCTATATATAGACAGGCCAGTGCTATTGTGGGACCTAATGGTGAAATGCCTGCATCCCCTGAGTCCACTGATGTAAAATGCATTACACAAAGGAAGTCTTTAGGATGTGTTGTAAAGGAGATTTTCATTTTTATAAAATGTGTCCTTCAGATGTCCTTAATCACACATCTTTATGAGGGAATGAAACTACTTGATTAGATTAGGTTGCTGGCTGAATGCCCAAAACAAGGCCTCTGTATTTGATCTTAAATCAAGCAGCATATGATTGTATATATCAAGGCATTATGTATGTTCTCATACTTTAAAATGTGAGTTGTTGAAAGATTATATGAGTCTTTAGGATATAATTCATTATAATGGCATTATAAAGTGTCCACAGTTCAGGGTATCTCCTTCTCCTGCAGGTCATGGCTCTGTCCTCTGAATGCAAAATAACTTTCAACGGCTTCGAGTTTTATTATCTACAGAGCCCTCTTCTGTTTCACGTCTCTCTGACGTCTTTATGCCTTTACATTCCCCAGTTGATTAAATGTGGGCTGAAAAATGGGTCAGGTCTGATTCAGAGCGCTATGGATTTAAAGAGCCCACAGAACTGCTGATCTTGGTTGAGAATAGATTTCCGAGCATAGAGGGGAAAATGGACTGGGATCCATCACTCAGCTAGCGGTTCATCCACACACATGTCTATGTTGTCAATATATGAGCTGCAGAGATACACTTATATTGACGCACTTGCTACATGCTGAGTTGCAAAGGGACCTTATTAAGTATGTGTGAGGTTTAGAATTCTAATGATGAAGGACACATTAGGCGTGTGTGAGGTTTAGCATGTTATAAAGGGGTGAAGACTAGGCGTGTGTGAGGTTTAGCATGTTATAAAGGGGTGAAGACTAGGCATGTGTGAGGTTTAGCATGTTATAAAAGGGGGGGAAGACTAGGCGTGTGTGGGGGTGGGTATAGGATTAGGGTCCCGCTCCACTCCACCATCTGTGGCTGAACTGTGCTGAAAAAAGTGTGGAATACTTCTAGCAGAGCCATGGCGCCAGTTCAGGCAACTCCAACGGACAGGCTCCAATACTGACGCTGCCATTAGCTATGGTAATCCCCTGGCTCTTTCCAGTTAACAGAACATCATTCATCAGTAAATCTACCAATACTGAACAGAAGACATGATTTTAGAATAAATGTTTATTTGGAAATGTCAGTGTTCAAAGAGTAAACAAAAAACAAACAAATTAACAGTGATATAAATATTAGCATATAAAATAAGAATGTAACAGGGAGAAAATGCTAAGCAATTTAATACGAAAGATAATACAATAGAATATATTGAGGATTATTCCAGCAGAAGATGCATATATATTTATATTCATATGAGCAAGGCTGGCATTCCAGTAGCATAAACAATTGATTAAAATCACAAACACAGGAAGAGGTACCGGGAAATGGAAAAACACTTCAAATACATGTAGGTGCTGTGTGTTACGCTTAAAGGTTTGGAGTGACCAAAGAAAGAATACGATAGAGAGAAAACACAAGAAAATGCACAACAAATCTCACAAGCCTCTATCTACGACTGTCTTTTGAAAGTTTTAGCTTTATTTACAGCTTGGTTAAGTCAGTGAGTTCAACTCTTAGTCACTACACCACTACATTTAATCTGAAACACTTATTTTTCTCATTTTTGTATACAATTATTTATTTTTTTGTTGAAAAATATTCAAAACATTCCAGTAGTAGCCAACTGTGTGGTTGTGGTGAGAGAGTGATGTGTCTCTCTAAGATTCATACAGACTAGCTATGTGTCTTATTTACATGGGGAAGAGTGTCTGTGCTTCTGGGGGTTTGGCAGGTTAAAGGATGGGCTCCAGACTGCTGCTAGGAGGGGAAACGGAGGTGGTCTCTGTCCATGGTCCTGATATGGCCCTGAATGCTTCTCCAGAGGCTTCTGTAAACTGTCCATACAGAACATCCTACAGTGTCTGGAGTTGTAGTGTACTGAACATCTGGTCTGGGCAAGGTTCTCCTTAGAGAACTGAGGAAGTAAGACTGAGAACTGAGAAAGTGATGAGAGCACATCTACAGGCTCTCATAGCCGGAGATACTGTACATTAGGCAAGAGGACAGAGACCATCCACCCTATCCTCTCCCTCTGCCCTTACCACACATCCAACTCTGGGGAAGTGGTCGCAGGACTCTGTCTAAGAGCCTTAGAGAAGTCCACAGTGCAGAGCCAATCACACTGGGCCAGCCCGGCATAATGCTGATACAACGTTAGAACAATGCTGATACAATATCTAAATAATGGTGGTTCTAAGTTAATAAAACACTGATCCATCTTTACAATGTTACATTATATGAACACAATTAAGCTTTAAAGCCACTCTACAGGATTCTAACATTAATGATGAAAAATGATGAAAAAAAAGATTACAATCGTGGCTCAAATGATATAAATAACCACAGAATCCTGCTTGGGCAAGATTTTAAAAAGCAGCTAGATATACTTTGATGGTCACCATTGTAAGTAACAGTAAATCAGCATCTGTTCTTTTGCTTACTAGTCATATAACTAAAATGAACCATAAAGGCATTTTAAAATGTTAACGCTACGGTATGCATTCTCATGACATTGGTATTTTTGTGATGAAATCGAGCTAGCCTATTTTTTCAAATGTATGTTAGTGTAGACTCATCTTCTGTGGTTCTTTAGGATGAATCAAATGTAGGTTAGTGTAGGCTCATCTTCTGAATCATGCATGTCTTGTCTATTTCATCCATTAAAAGAGCTAAAGCAAGTTCCCGTAAGAAACCTAACAAAAAGGTGTAATTTGTGTCACCATAAGAAGCAACTACTTGGCATTTTAGAGAAACATCAAACGGTTTAATAAAACAAACCATCATATTGTTTGTTTTTTTGTTGCTTTTCTTTAGAATGCTATAATATGGAGCTAGGTCACTACATGAATTCCAGGTCCCTGAAATCCATCTGGATCCAATACACATCTAATGTAGTCTTCCTCCCCCTCCCACCGCACCTACAATGTAGTCTTCCTCCCCCTCCCACCGCACATACAACACACCAATAACCTCTGCCTGAAGTAAGCTGTGATGACCATAGAAGCAAGAAGTACAGCGATTGCCCATGACTAATATTTGCAAAGTGAAATATGCTCACTAACATCCAAAATGTTGGGACTATCAGATTGAACGGCATCAGAAAAACAAAGATCAAGCCTTCCAATGAGGGAGGATACTTGGTAGTATGGGGGGCAGGGTCTTGGTTTCCGTGGCGATGGGGCTTGGCTTACTTCTTGTCCTTCTTGGTGGACTTCTTCTTGCTGGCGGGGGTCTGGGCAGCGTTGGAGACGTCGACCTGGGGCATGGCCTGAGGCGGGCCCTGCAGGGCCTGCTGGGGCATCATCTGCTGGGGGGTGGCCGTCAGGGTGGCCGTGCTGCCGGGGATGTAGACGTTCTGGCGGTAGTCGGGCACATGCTGCATGGAGAACTGGGCGTTGTAGCGAGGGCCAAGGGTTGCAGTCGCTTCACTCACCTCTGAGACAGAGAAGGGAAGGAAGGAGAGAGGGTTAGAGCTGGGAGTGTTGTGATGCTGTGAAGAGAGAGGAACTCCACTAACTGAGGTTCTTTGCTGCACTGCATTGCAGCTCTAGCTCAGCACTGTTCTGAGCCAGCCCCTCCCCTCCCCTACCCTCACAGCATATAGAACCTCCGCTCTCTTACACAGAACAGATGTAAACAACTACATGCAGCACATATCATCAAGTATAATTTGTAATTGAGGATTACACTGACTAATTGCACACTAATAGAGAGAGGCAGTGTGCAGGTTTCTGGGTGACTGCAGCTATGGAGCATCGAAACAAAGAGCTCTGTGTCCCATAGTCCTCATGCGTTGGTTCATTCATACACAGGGACTGTTGAGACACACTGGGGTCTATACATGTGTACTTGGCAGCCTCTCTCTCTCTCTCTGTGTGTCCTAATGGAGGAACACAGAGGAAGGATGTGTTGTTTCCTTATAAACTGCCACTCTGATCTAGTCGTATGCACTAAGAATCTAGGCTCTCTCTGTAGCTGTACCCAGTGGTAGAGAGCTCTCTATCTCCCCATCTGTATGCAGAATCAGTCCTCAACAGAGAAACTTCAGTATCACCAGTTAGAATGCATGAACAGATTCCCTCTCCCTCTCCCTCTCCCCCTCCCTCTCCCTCTCCCTCTCCCTCTCCCTCTCCCTCTCCCCCTCCCCCTCCCCCTCTCCCCCTCCCCCTCCCTCTCCCTCTCCCCCTCCCTCTCCCTCTCCCTCTCCCCCTCCCTCTCCCTCTCCCTCTCCCTCTATACAGCTATAGATGGAGGTAACCTTGTGAGGTAGCTGAAGACTGAAGGAAAGGGGATTTCTGGGAAATGTAGGCCGCAGACTCACCGTTGGCAGCAGCCATCAGAGCCTGAAGCTGTTCAGCCTCAGTGGGGGGGTTGGGCCAGGGTCCTGTTCCAACTACTGCACCACCTGCCCCCTCAGGATGGGGGCCAGCTCTGGAGGAGAGGAGGGGGAGGAGTAAGTATAAGAGAAACAGTCAAATCTCTCTCACATACACTTGCACATAATCTAAACCTCTCTCTCTCTCATACACACACACACACACAAGGACACTCTCCTCACATCATGATTGTCAGCATGGCAACACCAAGCCTCCAGAAGCCATTTTGAGTGAGCCCCCGCATCACAGAGCACAGAGAAGATGGAGGCTGGGAGAAGACATAGGATCAGGAAGCGCTATACATGTTCCTAGGTAGCACAGGCCCATAATAGGCAAGCAGACACAGAGTAGAGACTAACTGAGCTTTTCGGATGCCTTGTACCAATGCTATGTGTTACAGTGTGGGAAAGTCAGAGACAGAGAAGGAAAAGAGGTGGGTGGGGAGAGAGTAGAGAAAGTCTGTATGTTTCATCAATAAGAGACAGGATTAAGTTGATTGGATACTATCATTGTTATTCTCAGTCCCTTAATTTGCCACTGGTCAAATCTGCAACGTAGGATTGTTGGGGAGAAAATGTTTGATTTAGTTTGTTGGGATTATAACAGCCATAGGGGAGTCTGTAAAACACATACACAAATAGATAGACAGAAACAGACCGACAGAACCACAGGAACATGGAAATCTACGCTACGGATAAAAAGACAAACTACACAGTTCAGTGAAGCCTACAAACCCAAGAATAAAACACAGACTGTGGAAAGATGCTGAGCTTTGCACATCTACAAACACCTCCACAAAGCCTCGACCCATTTCAAATACACAGCTAGACCGCAAGAGCATGTACAGATTATCACACGCTCAACAGCCAGAAGCCAAGCTTGACTACACACAGCTCCACCAAGCCTACAGTCTGTCAGACAGCAGCACGTATAAGAGCAGGAGGCAACCTTGCACACCACTCTACTCTACCTCGCCTTGCCGTACGGTGTCCATCTCTGCTGGGTGCTGGTGCTGTACCTGTACGTGCTGAAACACAGACAATCACCTCTCACTCTTTCAGTCCAATGCCAATCGGATGGACTCCTTCATTAGCCAACCAGGTTAATTTTCATTTTCTATCTAATGAACTACACTACATGACCAATAGTATGTGGACACCTGCTCATCGAACATCTCATTCCAAAATCATGGGCATTAGTAATATGGAGTTGGTCCCCCCTTTGCTGCTATAACAGCCTCCACTCTTCTGAGAAGGTTTTCCACTAGATGTTGGAATATTGCTTCCATTCAACCACAAGAGCATTAGTGAGGTTGGGCACTGATGTTGGGCGATTAGGCCTGGTTTGCAGTCGCCGTTCCAATTCATCGCAAATGTGTTTGATGGCGTTGAGGTCAGGGCTCTGTGCAGGCCAGTCAAGTTCTTCTACACCGATCTCGAAAAAAACGTTTTCTGTATGGACCTCGCTTTGTGCACGAGTGCATTGTCATGCTGAAACAGGAAAGAGCCTTCACCAAACTGTTGCCACACAGTTGGAAGCACAGAATCGTCTAGAATGTCATTGTATGCTGTAGCGTTAAGATTTCCCTTCACTGGAACTAAGGGGCCTAGCCCAAACAATGAAAAACAGCCCCAGACCATTACTCCTCCTCCACCAAACTTTACAGTTGGCACTATGCATTTGGGCAGGTAGGGTTATCCTGGCATCCGCCAAACCCAGTTTTGTCCCTCTGAGTGTCAGATGGTGAAGCGTGATTCATCACTCCAGAGAACGCGTTTTCACTGCTCCAGAGTCCAATGGCGGCGAGCTTTACACCACTCCAGCCGTTGATTGGCATTGTGCATGGTGATCTTAGGCTTGTGTGCGTCTGCTCCGCCATGGAAACCCATTTCATGAAGCTGCCGACGAACAGTTCTTGTGCTGACGTTGCTTCCAGAGTAGTGAGTAGTGAGTAGTGAGTGTTTAAATCGAGGACGGACAGTTTTTTACAAGCTACACACTTCAGCACTCGGCAGTCCCGTTCTGTGAGATTGTGTGGCCTACCACTTTGCGGCTTAGTCATTGTTTCTCCGAGACGTTTCCACTTCACAATAACAGCACTTACAGTTGACCGGGGCAGCTCTAGCAGGGCAGAAATTTGACAGACTGACTTCTTGGAAAGGTGGCTTTCTATGACGGTGCCACGTTAAAAGTCACTGAGCTCTTTAGTAAGGCCATTCTACTGCCAATGTTTGTCTATGGAGATTGCATGGCTGTGTGCTCGATTTTATACACCTGTCAGCAACGGGTGTGGCTGAAATAGCCGAATACACTCATTTGAAGGGGTGTCCACATACTTTTGTATATATAGTGTATATGCCAGCACAAAATAGAAATTGTACAATGACTAATTACAAGTAATTGTCTATATGTTAAGGAATCTACTATGACACTTTCTATGAACTATACAGTATGTAATGAGTGGCTAATAACTCCAAGACACTCAGATGCTCAACAGGTTCTACACCAACAGAGACACAGTCTGTTAAACAAGATATGTGAGATAATCCAGCAATGAGGCAGCACGTCACATCTACAACTACCCTTGCAGTCTGAAATGGCAACCGCTTTATCAAGGTTCTAGTGTGAAAGACATTGCTTATCTAAAGCAGGCCTTATACTCACAAGACTACCACAACCAGAGGGTTGCCCATACCTCTGCTGTAGTGTACCTCTAAACACACTCACACTACAGCCATCAAATGGCAATTCATTGATTTCTTCTGTAAGTACACTAAACAATCATCACAGTATCGATAAATCGCTTCTACCAGTAGTACTCTACTGACACAACTACTGTATAACAGCCATTAGATTACCCATTATTCAGCCGGTCAGTATTGCCAGTGTTATTGGATCTCTGCGTAGAGTAGTGGGGTACCAGTGTGTACTGTCTGTTCAAACACACAACTGCCTTAGTCTTCATGACTTTCAATGGAGTGCATATCATAGACACACACAATTAATTCACATTGAGTAAAATGCAAGTATGAATGTGTATATATGTCTGTGTGTGTGCTGTGCATATTTAAAGAAGCTGAACACTTACCCACTGGGTCCAGGTCTCTGTCCCTGCTGGGTAAAGCGCCAGTCATTGTTGGGTGGTTTTTGCTGGAGGGAGAGAGGGGTGGGGTATTGTTAGAATATGTAGTGACAGACACACAGGCTGTTCTTCCACTGATGCCTATGGAGGCATGTCATATTCAGTCATCAGCACTGGAAACCATTTTGTCCTTCAAGAAGAAAGAAAATGTCACAGGGCCATGGGGAGAGGAGAGTAAGAGACAGAGAGAGCGATGGAGAAAGCAGTGTGAGATCATGTGTGTGAATTATTGAACAAGCTATTCTGTCAGTGATGTGCTTGAGCGAGGAAGGATCATCAAACATACTCCTGTTACGGGCAACTTCAAAACAAGCTTAATAATGCTAAGGCTTTAAGTAGAGTTCTCCCAACGTATTGCCAAAAGAAGTGGTCCACTCAAGCTGTATATTAGGATATAATATAGCTCAATCAACACCCTAGGTCATTAGCCAAAGCCAGGCTCCATCCATGGGTTTAGTAGGGCTGTGCTACTGGCCAGTGCTGCCTGTCAGAGAGAGTCTGTCAGTGGGGCAGTAATCTACAGCCCTGCCCCATTGATCCTCTAAACCCTGGGATGGATTACAAGGACAGGCCTGCAGCCCAGAGAAGCCCTTCGGCCAGATCTGTAATGCTCTCATACACTGGACTACTCCCTATGAAGGGTGACGTGCAGCAGTTATTATTGTCGTTTTGTATTAAGCTTTAAGGAGTCGTACAGTTAAGTACACTGAAATGCTCAGCGATATGACAAATATAGGTCTGGTTAAAAGCAGGTCAACCATTCTGGCATCCTTTTGGTATACAGTAAAAGGCTATCCTCTCTATGAAGGTCTATTTCCATCTAAGTATTACTGAGCCTGGACTCATAGTGTTGCCAACTAAAAGGATGAGTCCAAGTCAGACAGAGAGAGAGGCAGACACTCTGTTTGGTGAGGTCATGAGAGGTGGCTACTGGCTATAGGTTCAGGGCAACAACCCCAATCTATAAGCTTCACCTCATTCAATAAGCAGTCAAAGGTCAACAGCATACCCCCGCATCCTACTCATCATGTCCCCATTCCTGTCACTGTGGAAAGGAACACATGTTGAGTGAGAACACTCTCACAGTAATAACATGTATAGAGAGGTTTCCCCTGTAGTCATATCAAATATTCAGCCTCCTCCGAGGCAGACAAGGGGATTCACTGATGTGATTTTAGCACTTAATCAATCACAAACAAAACAGTCTGTATTTTCCTGAAAGTTCAACACAATTAAATCACTCTGTACTTCCCTGAGAGGTAACCACAAGTGCTTAACAATTAAACACCCACACACATTCACTAACACAAATACACAGTCATGTTTAAGTCAGGTCTTGTCTCTTTCGCCAACTTAAAGTAAGATGGTATTCATTTTGAGAGGACTCTCACCTTTTTGGCTTTGCTAGTGTGTTTGTTGGTGAGGGTTACACTCAGAGTGTTCTGGTTCATCATGGGAGTCTTAACGAACACAAAGTCCCTGTCACTAATAGAGAGGGTGGGGTAACAGGGCCTGTAGGTGTGCGTGTGTGGCTCCTGAGGCCCCCCCACCACTTTCATGTAGCGCAGCGGCCCGTCTCTGTTGAGCTGCAGGTGGAGGTCTTTATGAGAGCGGGAGTGAAGGGCCTGCCTGGTGCCCAGGCTCAACCAAGTCAGGTATCCTCTGTATTTCATCCAGCGCATCACCATGGCAACGATTGCCACCAAACACACAACCGAGACGCAGGTCAGACAGCCAATCAGAGCCAGGGTGAGGCCAGAGCCCCCACTCTGTCGCCTGGAGGGAGCCTTTCTGACCTGAGAGGACGTGTCTATACCCTTCTCAGACACAGTGATATTGACTTGCACACTGGTGGAGAGAGCGGGCTTGCCATTATCCTGCACCAGCACTATGATAGTGAATGTAGCATCTTCCTCCTCAAATCTACGGGCTGTTCGCACCTCCCCGCTGTGGGCCCCTATATGGAAGAGCCCTGCGTCCCTCCCAGAGAGGCTGTAGAAGAGCCAGGCGTTGTGCCCACTGTCTGGGTCCACACATACCACCCTGTTGACCAGGTGGCCTACGCCAGCCGAGCGGGGCAGAGACAGCTGCAGCACACCGTCTGGGGGCGGAGCGGGGTAGATCAGAGCAGGGGCGTGGTCATTCTCATCGATCACAAACACATGCACAGTCACGTTGGAGCTCTGTACAGGTGTCCCCGTGTCCCTAACCTGCACCTGCACCCAGAATACATTCATATGCTCATGGTCGAGGGCTCGCATTGCATACAGGTTCCCGTTCTCTGAGTTTATGTAGACAGTAGAGGCCACAGGCGAGCCCTGCACCTCACTCTCCAGGATGGAGAAGGAGAGATGAGCGTTTTGGCCCAGGTCCTGGTCGTATGCAGACACAGTCAGAATGAGAGCACCAGGGGCATTGTTCTCCATTATATCAACAGAGTAGGAGAACTGGGAGAAGAGGGGGGCGTTGTCATTTACATCCGAAAGAGCGATCACAAAAGACTGTTGTGCAGAGAGCGGGGGAGAGCCAGAGTCTGTGGCTGTCACGGTGATGGTGTATTCAGACACAGCCTCTCGGTCCAAAGGGCCGTCTGTCACCAGGGTATAGTGCTCCTCAAAGGGGGATATCAATCTAAATGGCAGCCCAGGGGGGATGTGGACATCAACCTCCCCGTTTTTACCAGCGTCCTTGTCCCTGATGTTTATCAGAGCTATAACAGTGCCCGATTCCACGTCCTCCTGGACCATTTTAGATAGAGAGTTTATGATGATCTTTGGGCTGTTGTCGTTCACGTCTATAATTTTGATTTTAATGTGGCAGGAGCACTCCATGGCAGGGGCCCCTCTATCCCTGGCTTGCACAGTGATGTCATAAATGTCAGCCATTTCATAATCCACCTCCCCTTTCACTCGGATTTCACCACTTTTGGGATCCACAGTGAACAGTTTCAGTACTGTTTCTGAGGTGTACTTACTAAAGAAGTATGATATCTTTCCATTAAGACCATAATCAACATCAGATGCATTGAGTTTAGTCACTAAGGTGCCCTGTGGAGAGTTTTCTAACAAACTAACAGTTTGAATTGGTTGGTCAAATACCGGGGCATTGTCATTGACGTCTAGTATGTCAATAACAACAGAGGTAGTCCCTGATTTCGGTGGCTGTCTGCCGTCTACAGTCGTAAGCAGCAGGTGAAACACTGCCTGCTTTTCCCTGTCCAGGGGTTTGTCCAATAATAACTCGGGGATTTTGCTGCCATCACTTTTTGATTCAAGTTTCAATATGAAACAGTCGTTAGGACTGAGAGTGAATGTGCGTAGTGAGTTTATGTCTACATGTAGATCTTGCGCACTGTCCAAACGAAAACTAGTGCCCGGCGCGGCCGCCTCAGACACTTCAAGAGAAATATTTCCTGATGGAAACTGAGTATAATTGTCATTTACATCCACTATCTCTACAACAACACGGTGTAATTCCAGAGGGTTCTGAAGAACAAGTTGAACAGTAAGAGAACATGTCAAAGTTAACCCACAAAGACTTTCTCTGTCCATGGTTTGTCTGACAACTAAAACTCCACTCGCATTCACGTCAAAATACTTAGCGTTAGACTCCGACACAACTCGTGGATTTCTCTTTACAATAATTGGTACCTTGAGGCCCAAGGCCTTCGCTATGTCCCCGACAAAAGCCCCCGGTTTTAATTCCTCCAGTACGGAATAAGAAAGTTCAGCGGCAAATGATGCGCTGTATAAAGTGGAGAGAAACAGCCAGACCACGGGCCTTCCCGCCACCCTTCTCCTTGTGTCCAAAACTCCCATTGTTAAACTCCTCATGTCTGGAAAATATCCTACTTTATCCTTGAACCACACAGGTTAAAAAATAAGGCTGCTAGAGCTTCAATACATTTAAAATATCATACTGCAAAATAAATAAGTGAGGAGAAGGTAACACCGACTCCCTTCACGCGCAAAGTTTCTATAGCTACTGAAAGGAAACTTTTTTCAGAGGAGGTGTCCTGGGTCTCCAAACAAAGACAAGGCAACTCTCCAATCGTAGGACAATACAAGCGGGCCCTAGTCATTGTGCCAAATCTATTATACGCGCTCGTGCAGACGAACGCACACACGCACACATTCACAAGCACACACGCGCACACGCTAACAATAAAATACTGGTTCGGATTTTAAGAGTAACACAAGTTACTTTCGTTAAGGAATACAGGGAGAAGAGGGCCAAAACAACAAGAACAAATTAGGGAGATAATGATAATACAACTTTATCGTGCTTTTTCTCTTGGCCTTATGGGAAAACCGTGCAAAAGATTATATGAATCTGGTGTGCCAGAAGGAGACAAATTATCCGAGTCTTCGCGAATAAAAACTAAAACAATGCATATATCATAATATAATTGCCACGAAAGTGAATTGGTTGTTATATTTGGGCGACAGGTAGCCTAGTGGTTAGAGCGTTGGCCCAGTAACCGGAAGGTCGCTGGTTCGAATACCCTAGCCGACCCTGTAGCTATGCCTTCATTGTAAATGAGACAATTGTTCTTAACTGACTTGCCTAGTTAAATATGGTAAATTGAGTCAATAAATATTTGAAACAACTGAAGGACAATACCATCACAAACGCAGACTTTTAGAATAAAATGCTTGAAATGTACTTTCACATGAGCATAATGTACCACATTCATCCGCTTAAAAATAAACAACACAGCACTTTCCTCGTTCCTACGATGCACGTGAGGGTTGAGAGCTGACTGAATGTCAGTCACCATAGAGATTGTTTCAGTCTGTGCTCACCTGTTGGCTCTCGAACGTCCACGCACTGTCAGGTAAAGATGCATCAAGCACGTTTATCATCTCCTTAAAGTCAGTGGTGCTGCTGGGCTTAACGAGGGTGAAATCACTGAACTCTGACACTGGAGAGAGACACGACCTGAAGGACTGGCTCTGAGACATCATGTCCCCTCCCAGGACCTCCACATACTTAATAGGGCCGTCAGTGTTGAGCTGGAGCTGCAGGTTTCTGTTGGGATTCTTGTATCCGTCAGAGTCAGCCCGTCTGATACAGCAACTCGAGCTGCTCCTACTGTTTCTAACGCACTTCACCACTAAGATGAGAAAAGTCAACAAAGACAACACGGACACTGAGGCCAGAGAGATAATCAAATAAAAGGTGATTTTACTGTTTATCTTGCTGGGCGCTGCTGTTTTGTGGCGGAAGTCCGAGATGGGCTCGTGCAGCCCGTCCTCCAACAATATGTTGACTGTGACTGTGGAGGACTGGGCTGGTTCCCCATTGTCCTTTATCTCTATAAGCAGCCTCTGAGAGGAGTCATCCTGCTCTGAAACAGCGCGTTTAGTCCTCACCTCCCCTGTATAAAGATTCACACTGAACAGAGACGAGTCTGTGGCCTCCACCAGCCTATAGGAAATCCAGGCGTTATGGCCAGAGTCTGCGTCCACTGCCGATATCTTAGTAGTGAGGTAGCCTGCTTTAGCGGACCGGGGCATCTTCTGATGGGAGACGGAAGGGTAAATAACAACGGGAGCATTGTCGTTCTGGTCCAGGATAAAAACATGAACCGTGGCGTTGCTGCTCAGAGACGGAGAGCCGTGGTCCTTTGCCTGGACCTGGATCTGAAACACCTTTAGTTTCTCATAGTCAAACGAGTGCATGCTGTAGATACTGCCGTTATCTGAGTTTATGTAAATATAGGAGGAGACAGACACGTCTTGTACTTTAGAGTCTAATATAGAATAGGAGATCTTGGCATTATCTCCAAAATCCATATCCGATGCGGACACAGAACATATAATATAACCAGGTGTTTTATTTTCATTGACGTACACAGTGTACGCAGTGTCTGGAAACCTGGGTGGATTGTCATTTACATCCAGAATACGGACTGGGATGGTTTTCTTGCTGGTGAGAGGAGGGGAGCCGGCATCAGTAGCCGTTATCTCTATGCTATACTCCGTAAACGTCTCACGGTCCAGAACACCATTGGTGACTAGTGCGTAATGATTGGAAATGGAAGGTTCCAATGTAAAAGGATAGCTTGGTGGGATTTGTAATGTCACCTTTCCATTGTCCCCAGAGTCAGGGTCCCGTGCACTAATCAAAGCCACCACAGTCCCTTTGGGTGCGTTCTCGCGCACTGGGCTTGGTTTAGATGTGAGGCTAATTTGAGGAGGGTTATCATTAACATCTATGACATCAATCTGGACGTTGCACTGTCCTTCCATCTCAGGCATGCCTTTGTCTTTGGCAATAATTTCGATTCTGTACGAGGGAGTACTCTCGTAATCCAGCATACCCTTCAAGGACATTTCCCCGGTTTTTGGATCAATGTCAAACAAAGCCTTTACAGACTGTGCAGTACGGTCACCAAAAGAGTATTCGATCTCTCCATTTGGGCCATCGTCCAAATCGTTTGCCCCGACCATTAGGAAAGACGTGCCCTGTGTGGTATTTTCGTTTAGAGATACTTTGTATAACGAATTTTCGAATATGGGGTTGTTATCGTTGTTATCTAAGACAATAATTATAATCTGTGAGGTCCCAGATCTAACTGGAGAGCCACCATCAAGGGCGGTTAACAACAGCTGATGTCGAGCCTTATTCTCTCGGTCCAGAGCTTTCCCCAGACGTAATTCAGGAACTTTTCTTCCATCACCTCGATCCTTTATTTCCAAGCTGAAATGTTCGTTTTTGCTGAGAGTATAAGATTTTAAAGAATTATCACCAACGTCAGGATCCTGCGCGCTCTCCAAAGAGAAGCGCATACCTGGGGCAGTGGATTCTGCGATTTTCAACGTGCGCTCAGACGATTGAAAATGAGGAGCATTATCATTTATATCCTGAATTTCAACTTCCACTCTGTGGAGCTTCAGAGGGTTCTCAATGATGACTTCTAATGGCAAGAGACAACTGGCGCTTTGTCCGCACAGACTTTCTCTGTCAATTCTATCGCTTACAACCAGCTCGCCCTTACCTAAATCCACACTGAAATACTGCTTACCAGCCACAGACGCTATCCTCATTTCACGAAAAGAAATCTCTGATACTTCCAAACCCAGATCTTTTGCTATATTTCCAACCGCGGATCCCACGCTTAGTTCCTCTGGAACTGTATACCGAATCTCTGCTCCTGTTGTATTCCAAGACAAAAAGAAATACAACAGCCATTGCATTAGTCCTCTCCAATCACTGAGGCACGTCCTCTCCTTCAAGCTTAATTTCTTCATATTGCTATATCCTGAAAAAAGAACATGTGGAAAACATGCTTAGAAGAAAATATTCCATTGTAATTGTTATTGATCACTGCTCCTTATAAACCAAGTATCTAATTCCATTGTGAATGAATGGCTGAGCACAGCTCCGTCTCTCCCAGCCCTGTGCATTGTATGGGCTACTGTGCTGTGGCTGGAAGAGGGAGTAGATCTCTTTGTACAGTTAAGCATGCTATTGGTGCACAGCGCAGCACCATATAAACCAATTGAAAACAGAGTAGCTCTTAAAGTCATAGCCAGCTTTCTGCTGTGGGAGTATGCGTGGTAAACCTGCTAACACATCAAATTTTATTTCATGAAGAAATGGAAATGTAGTCATGAGGTAATGCAAAATGCTTGCTTTCCCCATTGAACGAATGGTTTTGAAATAATGACCGCGATGATAAAAGTAATAGCCCTTTACCTGAGGTAAAAGTAAACCATTTGAAATTGACAAAGGGTACATATGTCCAGTACTTGTGTGGGAAATGCAGCAACAAAACAGAAAGCGGATGGTTTCGTGGCCTGTGGAGACGCTTGTCGCTGTTCATGGTGCTGAAATGTACATCTCTTCTCTGCGAGCATGGAAGTGAACAAAGAGACCAGTTCCTGGGAGCATATCCATGTTCATTCATTACTCCTCATTTATGTCACATATATACTTGTATTTTTGAGTATAACTGTATTTGACTGTGAAACTTGCATTCATAAATAACATAAAAATACGTAATGTCCACGAAACAGTGAGATATTGAGGTTATTTTAAATTCGGAGGGATTTTACATATCTGTTTTTTGTAACGTTCAAGTGAAGAAATAGGCTAAAGTAAAAATGACAGCTTAGACTGCGCAAATAGCATACAGGCCTAGTGGAAAACACAATCATTCGGGTAAAGAAGGGAACTGACAACGTGTGATGTGAAAAAAAGCATAGTTCAAGTTATGTTCAATTAAAATGGTGCTTCACATTAACGATGAGCAAAAATAACATTCAAGCCCCGCCATTCCTATTCACAATATTTGTCAGTGATATGATGTCACTCAAGTGAGTGCTTTTACTATGGCTCAACTGTTGGCTCTCGAACGTCCACGCACTGTCAGGTGAAGCTGCATCAAGCACGTTTATCATGTCCTTAAAGTCAGTGGGCGTCTCATGTTCCATAGAGGGGTCATAATAGTTTGTAGGCCAAACCGTTCGGACGCTAAAGACGATTTTGTGAGAAGATTTTCGGGATGTCACATGGTCTGACTAACAGCGCTCTAGCTCTGTCAACTTTCACCGCATATGTGGTGCGAAATCAGCGGATACAATGGATTGAGACGCATACAATGCAAAAAGCCCCCCCCCCAAAAAAGATCGAGTATGTGTGCAACAAAAGTTCAACATTCCCCTTCTGCTACCATTTCTGTCAACTCGTTTACGCATACAGTTTGACATGATAAATCCAACGTATGCACCACACAGAACGCACTGCAACTGCCTCTAGAACGCAATCCTGCAGGGCAAACGCAGCGTTCCATTGGAAATTAATGTACTTCTGGTGTACCAAAACGCAAAGACTACCAAAACGCAATGACGCATTCGGTGTGTTCAAAGCGTATCTCTATCTTAAAACGCTGTCATAAAGAGTGAATGCAAAACACCAAAATTATATAAAATATAATTAAAATAAGTGGTAAAACCCAGTGCCAAGAGATGCAGTCATACATGAAAAAATATATAATCCAGTGATAATAAAAACACACATTATAAGATCCTCTCACCTGTTGGCTCTCGAACGTCCACGCACTGTCAGGTAAAGATGCATCAAGCACGTTTATCATGTCCTTAAAGTCAGTGGTGCTGCTGGGCTTAACGAGAGTGAAATCACTGAACTCTGACACTGGAGAGAGACACGACCTGAAGGACTGGCTCTGAGACAACATGTCCCCTCCCAGGACCTCCACATACTTAATAGGGCCGTCAGTGTTGAGCTGGAGCTGCAGGTTTCTGTTGGGATTCTTGTATCCGTCAGAGTCAGCCCGTCTGATACAGCAACCCGAGCTGCTCCTACTGTTTCTAACGCACTTCACCACTAAGATTAGAAAAGTCAACAAAGACAACACGGACACTGAGGCCAGAGAGATAATCAAATAAAAGGTGATTTTACTGTTTATCTTGCTGGGCGCTGCTGTTTTGTGGCGGAAGTCCGAGATGGGCTCGTGCAGCCCTTCCTCCAACAATATGTTGACTGTGACTGTGGAGGACTGGGCTGGTTCCCCATTGTCCTTTATCTCTATAAGCAGCCTCTGAGAGGAGTCATCCTGCTCTGAAACAGCGCGTTTAGTCCTCACCTCCCCTGTATAAAGATTCACACTGAACAGAGACGAGTCTGTGGCCTCCACCAGCCTATAGGAAATCCAGGCGTTATGGCCAGAGTCTGCGTCCACTGCCGATATCTTAGTAGTGAGGTAGCCTGCTTTAGCGGACCGGGGCATCTTCTGATGGGAGACAGAGCCCATGACAATGGAGGGGTAAATAACAGTGGGAGCATTGTCGTTCTGGTCCAGGATAAAAACATGAACCTTGGCGTTGCTGCTCAGAGACGGAGAGCCGTGGTCCTTTGCCTGGACCTGGATCTGAAACACCTTCAGTTTCTCATAGTCAAACGAGTGCATGCTGTAGATACTGCCGTTATCTGAGTTTATGTAAATATAGGAGGAGACAGACACGTCTTGTACTTTAGAGTCTAATATAGAATAAGAGATCTTGGCGTTTTCTCCTATATCTCGATCTGAAGCTGACACTGAACACATTATTGATCCAGCAGCATTATTCTCTCCAACGTAAACCGTGTAAGATAGCTGGGAGAATACTGGAGGATTGTCGTTAACATCTAAAATATTAACTGTTATTATTTTATTCGAGGTCAAATGTGGGGACCCGGAATCCGATGCTTCAAGCTCAATACGGTATTCAGAGTATTTCTCCCGATCTAAAGATGCATCTGTGACAAGTGCGTAATGATCTGCAAATGAGGGATTTAATTTGAAAGGGTAATCTGAAGACATGCGAACGGAGACCTTACCATTGTCCCCAGAGTCTAAATCATTTGCACTAATTAGAGCGACCATGGTACCTACTGGGGCATCTTCTCTCACGGGTTTGGGTGAGGAGGTGATGGTAATCTCAGGCGAGTTATCGTTAACATCTACAATAGTTATCTGGACACCACTGTGTCCCTCCATAGATGGCGTGCCTTTGTCTCTAGCACATATATCAAATTTATATGAAGGGCTTTTCTCGTAATCTAATGCGTGGGATAAAGTAATATCTCCTGTGTCTTCATTGATTACAAATAGCTTTAGAATGGACTCTGCTGTATGCGATTCGAATGAATACTCTATTTTACTGTTTGGGCCTTCATCCAAGTCGTTGGCTCTAACTGTCAATACTAATGTCCCGGGGACTGCATTTTCACTCAGTTGGATTTCATACAAGTCTTGATCAAAACTAGGCGCATTGTCATTGATGTCTAGCACCTTCACAGTAACATGCGTGGTTCCAGATCTCGCTGGAGTACCTCCATCAACCGCAGTAAGAATTAGGTTGTGCACCGGCTGCTGTTCACGATCTACAGTCTTTTCCAGAACAAGCTCGGCAACTTTTGTGCCATCTTTATTGTTTTTAACGTTCAAAGCAAAGAAGTCATTTTTATTGAGAGAATAAGAGCGTAAATAATTGATTCCGACGTCAAGGTCCTGTGCCGTTTCCAACCGAAATCGAACACCAAGTAGAGTTGATTCGGGCACTTTTATAGTGTTCTCACCTGACATGAAAAGTGGAGAATTGTCATTTATATCCAGTATTTCCACCTCAACTCGATAAAACTGAAGTGGGTCCTCAATGATAACCTGTAGTGATAACAAACAACTGGCGCTTTGTCCGCACAGACTCTCTCTGTCTATCCGTTCATTTACAATGAGCTCGCCCTTCCCCAAATCCACAGCGAAATATTGCTTACCAGCCCCGGGGGCTATCCTCAGTTTGCGATCAGAGATCTTAGAGATGTCAAAGCCCAAGTCCTTAGCTATATTTCCAACAACAGAGCCCACGTCCAATTCCTCGGTGATGGTGTATCGAGTCTGCGCCTCTATTGTATTCCACAAGAGAAAGAACATCCACAGCGCCGGCCATGGCAACATCTTTATCTTGGCTAGCGTCCACATCTCCACAAATAGAGTGATCCGTCACACATCGCAAGAGAATGCAATTACATTTCCAAATACCCAGTCATTTCTTAAACGAACGGCTAAATCCAATACATGTACATCGATGTGAGCCCAGCTATGTTTCGCCCAGCTCTGTTCATTGCAAGGTATATGGTGCTGTGGCTGGGGGAGGGAAT
Source organism: Thymallus thymallus (assembly GCA_023634145.1). Lineage (NCBI taxonomy): Eukaryota > Metazoa > Chordata > Actinopteri > Salmoniformes > Salmonidae > Thymallus > Thymallus thymallus. Next base: position 6,016,816 of record CM042391.1, on the reverse strand, counting down.
AGATCTCTTTGTACAGTTCAGCACATGATTGGTTTACAGAGCTCCAATAGATTACTATTAGGAGCAGCTCTGCGTTAAAGTAACAGTGCAGCCAAAGATATAGGTTGAGGCAATTTTCCCTCTAAGCTGCGCGCAGGCGTGCAGTAGCCCAGAGACTGCCGAGCAGCTCCCCAGGGACATCCGCGCTGAGCGCAGAAGAAGTATCAGCCCATGTGGAGAAACACAAGATTGAACTTCACTCAACTTTCTAGAGTTTTCCCTGTTAGTTAACACTATCAACCTTTCCCTTTACCGTGGCAATTGTGATCAAGTCAACGCAATATGAGCCACTTTCAATGCAAGTACTTTACACATACTGGTGCGGCATAACCAATCAGAGCTGCAGTAGGCCTATATGCAAATAGACCATTGCCATATATGGATCTGTGTCATTTATTTTGAACTGGACTGTGTTTACAGCTGTGGTCGTGAGTAGATGCGCTTGTTTTGAGATCAAAGCGAGAGCTGCGTGTAGCCAAGTGTGCACATTTTGTTCATATCCTTTGCCAGTTTGTGAGTTATTAGCCCAGTTATTGATAATTTGTAGTCAGCAATAGGGGAGTGATTGCTTCCTACAAGAGCACTAAAGATGTTCATTTCGAGACATATTTGAAAAGCGAGTCAGGTAAAGAGCTTTTTTTTTTGTCTTAAAGGAGCAGTGTTGTATTTTGAGACAGGCTTGAATAAACGTAGCCAATAGTTAGAGCAGGGCTGTCCAACCCTGTTCCTGGAGAGCTACCCTCCTGTAGGTTTTCGCTCCAGCCCTGAATGCTTTGTTTTCACTTTCAGCACCACCGTAGTGGTCGCACCTAGTTACCACAGCCACAAAGTTATAAACCCCGCCTATTATTCTTCTTAACATATGCTTTTAAATCTAACCCTAATAATAACCACACTGCTAACCTTATGCATAACGTTAACCTTAAATTAAAACCAAAAACTATACTTTTAGTTTTTATGAATTTTTACCATAGCCAATAGCCATTTTTACTTTGTGGATGTGGTAACTAGTGGAAACCCACGGTAGTGGACCACCCCAAACTCAACCACTGAGGTTAGACAGCGAAGCAAAAAAACGATTTCAGAAATGAAAGATTCAAATGAATGCTAGAAACCTGGTGTGAAAAGTGTAAATGAAAGAAAAATAACTAAAAGAAGAAAATACAAAACGAAGTTCCTCATGATCTTAATTTTCTTTTCGTTGCAGATTACAGAAAAAGTATTTACGAATCGAAGAAACACACTAGACAGTAAAAATGTGCCAATGAATACCCTTAGTTCGTTTTCACTTTCAGCACCACTGCAATGGACAGCGCGAAAATGAAACATATTGTACCCAGCTATATCATTCATTGTTGGGCGTTCAAGTTAATCTTCAATTCCAATTACGAATTCAAACAATATGCTCACCTGCTGGCTCTCGAACGTCCACGTGCTATCAGGTAATGATGCATCAAGCACGTTTATCATCTCCTTAAAGTCAGTGGTGCTGCTGGGCTTAACGAGAGTGAAATCACTGAACTCTGACACTGGAGAGAGACACGACCTGAAGGACTGGCTCTGAGACAACATGTCCCCTCCCAGGACCTCCACATACTTAATAGGGCCGTCAGTGTTGAGCTGGAGCTGCAGGTTTCTGTTGGGATTCTTGTATCCGTCAGAGTCAGCCCGTCTGATACAGCAACCCGAGCTGCTCCTACTGTTTCTAACGCACTTCACCACTAAGATGAGAAAAGTCAACAAAGACAACACGGACACTGAGGCCAGAGAGATAATCAAATAAAAGGTGATTTTACTGTTTATCTTGCTGGGCTCTGCTGTTTTCTGGCGGAAGTCCGAGATGGGCTCGTGGAGCCCGTCCTCTAACAATATGTTGACTGTGACTGTGGAGGACTGGGCTGGTTCCCCATTGTCCTTTATCTCTATAAGCAGCCTCTGAGAGGAGTCATCCTGCTCTGAAACAGCGCGTTTAGTCCTCACCTCCCCTGTGTAAAGATTCACACTGAACAGAGACGAGTCTGTGGCCTCCACCAGCCTATAGGAAATCCAGGCGTTATGGCCAGAGTCTGCATCCACTGCCGATATCTTAGTGGTCAGGTGGCCTGCTTTAGCGGACCGGGACATCTTCTGATGGGAGACAGAGCCCATGACAACGGAAGGGTAAATAACAGTGGGAGCATTGTCGTTCTGGTCCAGGATAAAAACATGAATCGTGGCGTTGCTGCTCAGAGACGGAGAGCCGTGGTCCTTTGCCTGGACCTGGATCTGAAACACCTTCAGTTTCTCATAGTCAAACGAGTGCATGCTGTAGATACTGCCGTTATCTGAGTTTATGTAAATATAGGAGGAGACAGACACGTCTTGTACTTTAGAGTCTAATATAGAATAGGAGATCTTCGCATTCTCACCCATGTCTGGATCTGTAGCGGACACTGAACACATTATTGATCCAGCAGCATTGTTCTCTCTGACATAAACAGTGTAAGACGGCTTGGAGAAAACTGGTGGGTTGTCATTAACATCTAAAATATCCACTCTTATGATTTTATTAGAGGTCAGAGGTGGGGACCCTGAGTCCGATGCTTCAAGCTCAATATGGTATTCAGGGAATTTCTCCCGGTCTAAAGTTGAATCTGTGACTAGTGCGTAATGATCTGCAAATGAGGGATTTAATTTGAAAGGGTAATCTGAAGACATACGAACGGACACTTTACCGTTTTCTCCTGAGTCCAAATCCTTTGCACTAATTAGTGCTACCATGGTACCTACTGGGGCATCCTCTCTAACGGGTTTGGGTGAGGAGGTGATGGTTATCTCAGGCTGGTTATCATTAACATCTATAACCGTCACTTGAACATCGCTGTGCCCCTCCATAGATGGGGTTCCTTTGTCTCTCGCACGTACATCAAATTTGTAAGAGGGACCTATTTCGTAATCTAACTCGTGTGACAATGTTATTTCTCCTGTGTATTGGTCTATAGCAAAAAGTTTTTGCACTTCATCTGGTGTTTGCGACCCGAATGAATAAACGATATCACTGTTAGAGCCTTCATCTAAATCTTCAGCTTTAACAGTCAATACTAACGTCCCAGGATTGGTATTTTCACTAAGATGGATCTCATACAAGTCTTGCTCGAAACTTGGTGCGTTGTCATTGTTATCCAAAACGATAACTGTAAATTTCGCTATCCCCAATCTAGCAGGAGAACCTCCATCTAATGCTGTAAGAATGAGATGGTGGGCAGACTGTTTCTCCCTGTCAACGGCTTTTTCAAGAACAAGTTCAGGAATCTTTGTTCCGTCTCTGCTATTCTTAACATTCAATTTAAAGAAGTCGTTTTTATTCAAGGTGTAAGAGCGCAGCATATTTGCTCCAACATCAGGGTCCTGCGCCGTTTCCAACGGAAATCTTGCCCCTGGTAGAGTTGATTCCGCCACATTAACTGTATTTTCGTCTGACTTGAAACGTGGAGAGTTGTCATTTATATCCAGTATTTCCACCTCAACTCGATAAAACTGAAGTGGGTCCTCAATGATAACCTGTAGTGATAACAAACAACTGGCGCTTTGTCCGCACAGACTCTCTCTGTCTATCCGTTCATTTACAATGAGCTCGCCCTTCCCCAAATCCACAGCGAAATATTGCTTACCAGCCCCGGGGGCTATCCTCAGTTTGCGATCAGAGATCTTAGAGATGTCAAAGCCCAAGTCCTTAGCTATATTTCCAACAACAGAGCCCACGTCCAATTCCTCGGTGATGGTGTATCGAGTCTGCGCCTCTATTGTATTCCACAAGAGAAAGAACATCCACAGCGCCGGCCATGGCAACATCTTTATCTTGACTATCGTCCACATCCCCACAAATAGAGTGATCCGTCACACATCGCAAGAGAATGCAATTACATTTCCAAATACCCAGTCATTTCTTAAACGAACGGCTAAATCCAATACATGTACATCGATGTGAGCCCAGCTATGTTTCGCCCAGCTCTGTTCATCGCAAGGTATATGGTGCTGTGGCTGGGGGAGGGAATAGATCTCTTTGTACAGTTCAGCACATGATTGGTTTACAGAGCTCCAATAGATTACTATTAGGAGCAGCTCTGCGTTAAAGTAACAGTGCAGCCAAAGATATAGGCAGAGAGTTAGTGTAATAGGCAGGCATAGAGATAAAGATGAACTGGCTTGATTAGTTTGTATTTTAGAGGAGCATACAAATCATAGGATAATTATTTGAACGAAATGTCATAGTGTTTATGTCCTAAAACACTTAATTATCAATGGGATATGTGATAAATCTGGCTATGTGATCAAACTGTGATAAAACCAGCCAGGTCACCCTTGATACAAGTCAATATTAGACGTCCATCCATGTCTGAGGATGTTGGGAGATGGCGGATAGGTGTAAGCATCTGCCTCTGGTGCAAAAGTTTGCATGTTCAAATCCAGCAAAAGTTGTTTTTGAGATTTTTGTTTTAAGCCTATCCCAAAACGTAACCCTTACCTTAACCATTCAGAGTTAATGCCTAACCTTAAGATTTGTTGAGTTAATGCATTAACTTAACCCTAACCTTAACAATTCGGAGTTAATGCCTAAACTTAACCTTAAACACTTAGAAATGGTATGTTTGGAACAACGTCGAAACATGGATGAACGTCTAATTCTGACGTGAGACTGTGAGAGCTTGTTGCAGCAGACTGGAAGATTGAAACACTGTAGTTGTAGGGCAGTGTTGGATTCCGCAAATTGACTGTTACAAGATACACACATGGAACCTGTCATTTTGATGAACATATCACACTGCATTAGTATTTGGCTATGCTACGTTGTTTAAGCAATGTATGAGTTATCTTAGTGTATTTTGAACTATGGAGAAATAATACTTTCAAAAGAACACATTAAAAATTATTTAGAAAATTAGGCTACACATAAATTGCCTGTATGCCTATAGCATATTGCTGAAAATCACTGTTCTAAAATAGCCAAAATCCAATAGCAAATGTATTCCAGTTCATATACAACATAAATAAGGTATGCCTTTGAGTCAGAATTGTTGTGCAGGAAGAATGCACAGCTTTGTTTTCACTTTCAGCACCACGGTAGTAGTCGCACCTAGTTACCACAGCCACAAAGTTATAAACCCCGCCTATTATTCTTCTTAACATATGCTTTTAAATCTAACCCTAATAATAACCACACTGCTAACCTTATGCATAACGTTAACCTTAAATTAAAACCAAAACTATAATTTTAGTTTTTATGAATTTTTACCATAGCCAATAGCCATTTTTACTTTGTGGATGTGGTAACTAGTGGAAACCCACTGTAGTGGACCACCCCAAACTCAACCACTGAGGTTAGACAGCGAAGCAAAAAAACGATTTCAGAAATGAAAGATTCAAATGAATGCTAGAAACCTGGTGTGAAAAGTGTAAATGAAAGTAAAATAACTAAAAGAAGAAAATACAAAACGAAGTTCCTCATGATCTTAATTTTCTTTTCGTTGCAGATTACAGGAAAAGTATTTACGAATCCAAGAAACACACTAGACAGTAAAAATGTGCCAATGAATACCCTTAGTTCGTTTTCACTTTCAGCACCACTGCAATGGACAGCACGAAAATGAAACATTGTACCCAGCTATATCATTCATTGTTGGGCGTTCAAGTTTATTTTCAATTCCAATTACGAATTCAAACAATATGCTCACCTGCTGGCTCTCGAACGTCCACGTGCTATCAGGTAATGATGCATCAAGCACGTTTATCATCTCCTTAAAGTCAGTGGTGCTGCTGGGCTTAACGAGAGTGAAATCACTGAACTCTGACACTGGAGAGAGACACGACCTGAAGGACTGGCTCTGAGACAACATGTCCCCTCCCAGGACCTCCACATACTTAATAGGGCCGTCAGTGTTGAGCTGGAGCTGCAGGTTTCTGTTGGGATTCTTGTATCCGTCAGAGTCAGCCCGTCTGATACAGCAACCCGAGCTGCTCCTACTGTTTCTAACGCACTTCACCACTAAGATGAAAAAAGTCAACAAAGACAACACGGACACTGAGGCCAGAGAGATAATCAAATAAAAGGTGATTTTACTGTTTATCTTGCTGGGCTCTGCTGTTTTCTGGCGGAAGTCCGAGATGGGCTCTTGGAGTCCGTCCTCTAACAATATGTTGACTGTGACTGTGGAGGACTGGGCTGGTTCCCCATTGTCCTTTATCTCTATAAGCAGCCCCTGAGAGGAGTCATCCTGCTCTGAAACAGCGCGTTTAGTCCTCACCTCCCCTGTGTAAAGATTCACACTGAACAGAGACGAGTCTGTGGCCTCCACCAGCCTATAGGAAATCCAGGCGTTATGGCCAGAGTCTGCGTCCACTGCCGATATCTTAGTAGTGAGGTAGCCTGCTTTAGCGGACCGGGACATCTTCTGATGGGAGACAGAGCCCATGACAACGGAAGGGTAAATAACAGTGGGAGCATTGTCGTTCTGGTCCAGGATAAAAACATGAATCGTGGCGTTGCTGCTCAGAGACGGAGAGCCGTGGTCCTTTGCCTGGACCTGGATCTGAAACACCTTTAGTTTCTCATAGTCAAACGAGTGCATGCTGTAGATACTGCCGTTATCTGAGTTTATGTAAATATAGGAGGAGACAGACACGTCTTGTACTTTAGAGTCTAATATAGAATAGGAGATCTTCGCATTCTCACCCATGTCTGGATCTGTAGCGGACACTGAACACATTATTGATCCAGCAGCATTGTTCTCTCTGACATAAACAGTGTAAGAGGTCTGGGAGAAAACTGGAGGGTTGTCATTAACGTCCAAAACCCTTACAATTACCTCTTTTTTTGAAGTGAGGGGAGGAGAACCCGAATCAGAGGCGACTATTTTCAGTTTGTATTCAGAAAATAGCTCCCGGTCGAGTTTAGAGTCTGTTAGTATAGCATAATTGTCTGCAAACGACGGTTTGAGTTTAAATGGATATTCACCTATTAAACTCAAAACAACCTTCCCATTTTCCACTGAATCAAGATCTTTTGCGGCTATCAAAGCAACAACTGTTCCTAAAGAAGCATCTTCTTTCACTGGGTTAGGTGACGAGGTAAGGACTATTTCAGGTGCATTATCATTCACGTCTAAAATCTCTACCCGAATAGAGCAGTGGCCCTCCATAGCGGGAATTCCTTTGTCTGTAGCGCGAACATTAAATTCATAAGTGTGACTCTCTTCATAATCCAGACTACCAGTCACAGTGATCTGTCCAGACACGGAATCAATAGAAAACATTTCATGTATGAAGTCTGGCGTTTGCTCAGCGAAAGAGTATTGCACCGCTCCGTTAGCACTATCGTCAGAATCACTGGCTTTGACGATTATGACCACTGTACTTTTGGGTGAATTCTCTAGTAAAGAAGATTCATAAAGCGATTTTTCAAAGATTGGAGCGTTGTCGTTGTTATCTAAAACTTGAACAGTGACCTCCGTAGTACCTGATCGGGCCGGGTTGCCACCATCTATTGCTGTCAGTACAAGATGGTGAACGGCCTGTTTCTCTCTGTCTAGTGCCTTTTGTAAAATTAACTCTGGTATTTTCATTCCATCTCTATTGGTCTTAACATTTAATGAAAAAAAATCATTTTTATTTAATTTGTATAAACTGAGGGAATTGGATCCCACGTCACGGTCCTTTGCCCCTGTAAGTAGAAACCGAGCTCCGCTTGTCGTGGATTCTGCAATATTAAGAACCCGTTCAGTAGACAAAAAGATTGGTCCATTGTCATTTATATCCTGGACTTCCACCTCAACGCGGTAAAGCTGGAGCGGCTCCTCAATAACAACCTGCAGTGGTAATAGACAACTGGCGCTTTGTCCGCACAGACTCTCTCTGTCTATCCTCTCGTTGACAACCAACTCGCCTCTCCTCAAATCCACCTTGAAATACTGCTTACCAGCCTCGGAGGCTATCCTTAGTTTACGCACAAAAATCTCAGACGCTTCCAAACCAAGATCCTCTGCTATATTCCCAACAACAGATCCTTCTTTCAATTCCTCTGGAACAGAGTAGCGGATCTGAGCCTGTATTGTACTCCATAGCAGAAAGAACAGCCAGAACGCCCGTTTATGCAGAATCTTCATCCCTAAAATCCCCATTTCCAAAGACGATGTATATTTGAAGCAAACGAAGTTCTTGGATTGCAATACATCGCAATCATAAGCAATTAGATCATGAATATTCCGTTATCTTTCAAGTACAAAATGTTGCAACAATATTCCTTTCACTGTATCGATGAGCGTAGCTCCGTCTCTCCCGTCTCTGTGCATTGTATGGGTTACTGTGCTATGGCTGGGAGAGGGAGTAGATCTCTTTGTACAATGCTGCATGCTATTGGCACTCAGCGCTCCAATAGATTAAGACTAGGAGCAGTGCTGCCTTTAAGCAGCAGTACAGACCCAGGCTACGGTAGAGGAAAACAACCACGTGGGCCTAATGCGCTCTACATTCAGTTGTACGACAAATTAAAAAAATTGTGAAAATCAAAATACACCGGACATTGAAATATAGACCTATAGCTACTGAACAAAACACTTCAACGTAACAATAAGTAATCTATCTTTTGTGACATGTCCAGTTGGCGTAATAATACCGTTTCCCCTACAAAGTCGTACAAAAGAGAAGCAATTCATATTTAACAAAATATCGTAAGAGCAAGTAAGGGAAAATAATAGCAAAGCACGGTACAAAACAACCAATACGTTCTACTAGTTGAGGTTTTAAAAAAGCACAACGCTGCTATAGTGAAGAACTGAATAATTCAGAGCTCTCCCCTATTCAAGCAGCTCAGACAGCAACAAAACACCCACTAATACTAATAATAGATTAGAACACTGAAACATTGGATAACCCTCATTTGAGCAGGAATTGTGCTCACCTGTTGGCTCTCGAACGTCCACGTGCTATCAGGTAATGACGCATCAAGCACGTTTATCATCTCCTTAAAGTCAGTGGTGCTGCTGGGCTTAACGAGGGTGAAATCGCTGAACTCTGACACTGGAGAGAGACACGACCTGAAGGACTGGCTCTGAGACAACATGTCCCCTCCCAGGACCTCCACATACTTAATAGGGCCGTCAGTGTTGAGCTGGAGCTGCAGGTTTCTGTTGGGATTCTTGTATCCGTCAGACTCAGCCCGTCTGATACAGCAACCCGAGCTGCTCCTACTGTTTCTAACGCACTTCACCACTAAGATGAGAAAAGTCAACAAAGACAACACGGACACTGAGGCCAGAGAGATAATCAAATAAAAGGTGATTTTACTGTTTATCTTGCTGGGCTCTGCTGTTTTCTGGCGGAAGTCCGAGATGGGCTCGTGCAACCCGTCCTCTAACAATATGTTGACTGTGACTGTGGAGGACTGGGCTGGTTCCCCATTGTCCTTTATCTCTATAAGCAGCCTCTGAGAGGAGTCATCCTGCTCTGAAACAGCGCGTTTAGTCCTCACCTCCCCTGTGTAAAGATTCACACTGAACAGAGACGAGTCTGTGGCCTCCACCAGCCTATAGGAAATCCAGGCGTTATGGCCAGAGTCTGCGTCCACTGCCGATATCTTAGTGGCCAGGTGGCCTGCTATAGCGGACCGGGGCATCTTCTGATGGGAGACAGAGCCCATGACAGCGGAAGGGTAAATAACAGCGGGAGTATTGTCGTTCTGGTCCAGGATAAAAACATGAACCGTGGCGTTGCTGCTCAGAGACGGAGAGCCGTGGTCCTTTGCCTGGACCTGGATCTGAAACACCTTCAGTTTCTCATAGTCAAACGAGTGCATGCTGTAGATACTGCCGTTATCTGAGTTTATGTAAATATAGGAGGAGACAGACACGTCTTGTACTTTAGAGTCTAATATAGAATAGGAGATCTTGGCATTGTCATCTATGTCTGGGTCTGTAGCGGACACGGAACACATTATTGATCCAGCAGCATTGTTCTCTCTGACATAAACAGTGTAAGACGGCTTGGAGAAAACTGGAGGGTTGTCATTGATATCCAAAATACGAACATTGATTGTTTTTCTGGAGTTGAGAGACGGTGTTCCGGAGTCAGAAGCTTTAATTTCGACATTGTACTCTGGATTTGTTTCTCTATCCAAACTGGAGTCTGTTATCAAAGCGTAATTGTTAGATACAGATGGTTTTAATTTAAATGGTAAGCCTGGCGCTATAGTCAAGTAGACGTTGCCATTCTCTCCAGAGTCTATGTCCCTGGCACTTATCAAAGCTACAACTGTTCCAACAGGCGCGTCTTCCCTAACCGGGCTAGGATGAGACTTTAAAATGATCTCTGGGGAATTGTCATTCAAATCCATAATTTCAACATTAATAGTACAGAGGCCTTGCATTGGTGGAATGCCTTTGTCTGTGGCAAGAACGTCCATTTTAAACGAATTGCTCTCTTCATAATCTATCTCTCCCTTGACCTTTATTTCACCGGTTTGGGGATCTACAGTTAAAAGGTCCTGTAGTGATTCGGATGTGTGTGGTCCAAATGAGTAAACGATCTCACGATTGACTCCATCATCAAGATCGACTGCTTTAACAGTGACAATGATCGTTCCTGGTGATGTGTTTTCAACCACTTGAATGTCATATGTACTTTCTTCAAACACAGGTGCATTATCGTTATTGTCTAGAACTCGAATAGTAATTTCTGCTGTACCTGATCTGGCAGGATGTCCACCATCTACGGCTGTTAGAAGCAGGCTGTGTACGGACTGCTTTTCTCTGTCCAAAACTTTTTCTAAAATCAATTCGGATACTTTTGACCCATCTTTATTTGTTTTAATATCTAGCACAAAATGTTCATTTTTACTAAGTGTATATGTGCGTAAAGAATTGGAGCCAACGTCGGGGTCTTGTGCTGATTCTAAACGAAATCTTGCCCCTGGTAGTGTGTGCTCCGCAATATTTAAAACATTTATATTGCTTTGAAATACTGGCGAATTGTCATTGATATCCTGTATTTCGATCTCAAAACGATACAACTGTAGTGGGTTCTCTATAATAGCTTCTAAAGGCAACAGACAATTGGGACTTCCTCCACACATACTTTCTCTGTCTATCCTCTCATTAACAATGAGCTCACCTTTTCCCAAATCCACACTGAAATACTGCTTATCACCCTCGGAAGCTATTCTAAGTTTACGATCGGAAATCTCAGACACCTTCAAACCCAGATCCTTAGCTATATTCCCAACAACGGATCCCACGTTGAGCTCCTCGGGGATGGTGTAGCGCGTCTGCCCTTCTATTGTACTCAACAGAAGGGAGGAAAGCAGAAGCCCCCGCCATAGGAAAACCTTTATCTTCATTAGAATCCTCATTTCCATGAATGATGATCCCTTGGACTTCGTAAAAGTCTTAGTTTGTAATACATTGCAAGATAATCCCACTAAGTAAAAGGTATTATTCGTATAGAAATGAACACCGTTTCAAATATCCGTCCTGTCGTTCAAAATGAGCGCAGCTCTGTCTCTCTCAGCTATGTGCATTGTTTAATGGTAGACTCCCATAGCCACAGCTACAAATAAATCCTGGTTCTCAACGAGGCTAGGGTTATGGTGCTGAGGCTGGGGGAGGGACTAGATCTCTTTGTACAGTTCAGCACATGATTGGTTCACAGAGCGCCAATGGATTATCATTGGGAGCATCTCAGCACTGGCAGTTAAAGAAACAGCGCAGCTATGAGCAGAAGTGATGTAGTGAAGTGTCCATTTACTCCTCAAAATTAGGGTCTGTTACAGCATTGGAATTTATGGTTTTATTTATACCTTCATGTAAAATAAACAAACAAATAAATAGCCTATATAAACACTTTGCCAAAATGTAGAAGAACGACATTTCATGAATTCATATCATGAAAAATGAATAGCCTGCATGTACTTCAAAGCATGCATTGTTTTTCAGACAGATGCAAACGGACTACAACAACACAAGTTTAGATGAATAAGACAGACAAAACAACCGGAGCAAGTGTTCCATGACCCGCTAACTATTCCGGAGCTATTTCAGCACCTCGTTTGTGGACAGCGCCTGCAGCCCGGAGCGCTTAGACCAAGTGAAAACACCATTCTTCAACCTAGAGTCGCTTTCCAGGGCCCCACAGAAATCTAGTTAGTATATTTAAAAAAATCCCCATAAAAATCTGTCAGTTTAACTCTCTACAGACTAAGCCCCGTCTAACCCAGGGAAGGGGGTGTTTTACTAAACTATATGGAATTGTTTTGAGGAGGTCATACCAAGTATCTTTTAGCTATTTGATTTGGAATTTTAAGACCCCTTGAAGTATATATATATATATATATATATATATATATATATATATATATATATATATATATCTCAGTAAAAATATCTCAGTAAATATATTTCCAAAGGTGCTATTGACATGACATTTTCACCAGATGTTGGTAACAACCCAAGTAATCCATACATACAAAGAAACCAAAACAAATAAGTTCAGAAGTTAAGTTATGTGTAATAATGTGAAATGACACAGGGAAAAAGTATTGAACACACTTACTGATATTTATTTAATACTTTGTACAAAAGCCTTTGTTGGTAATGACAGCTTCAAGACGCCTCCTGTATGGAGAAACTAGTCGCATGCATTGCTCTGGTGTGATTTTGGCCCATTCTTCCACACAAACAGTCTTCAAATCTTGAAGGTTCCGTGGGCCTCTTCTATGAATCTTGATCTTCAGTTCTTTCCATAGATTTTCAATGGGATTTAAGTCAGGTGATTGGCTGGGCCATTCTAGCAGCTTTATTTTCTTTCTTTGAAACCAATTGAGAGTTTCCTTGGCTGTGTGTTTGGGATCATTGTCTTGCTGAAATGTCCACCCTAGTTTCATCTTCATCATCCTGGTAGATGGCAGCAGATTTGTGTCAAGAATGTCTCTGTAAATTTGCCCATTCATCATTCCTTCAATTATGTGATGTTTGCCAGTACCATTTGCTGAAAAGCAGCCCCACACCATGATGTTCCCACCTCCAAACTTCACTGTTGGTATGGTGTTTTTAGGGTGATGTGCAGTGCCATTTCTCCTCCAAACATGGTGTGTGTTATGACATCCAAACAGTTCAATTTTGCTCTCATCTGACCACACTATATTCTCCCAGTATTTCACTGGCTTTTCCAAATGTTGTGCAGCAAACTTTAAACGAGCTTCAACATGCTTTTTTTTCAGCAATGGAGTCTTGCGTGGTGAGCGTGCATACAGGCCATGGCGGTGGAGTGCATTACTTACTGTTTTCTTTGAGACAACAGTACCTGCTAATTGCAGGTCTTTTTGAAGCTCTCCACAAGTGGTCCTTGGCTCTTGGACAACTCTTCTGATTATTCTTTTCACTCCTCTGTTAGAAATCTTGCGAGCAGCACCTGTTCGAGGCAAATTTATGGTGAAATGATTGTCTTTCCACTTCCGTATTATGGCCCCAACAGTGCTCACTGGAACATTCAGAAACTTAGAAATGTGCCTATAACCAATGCCATCATTATGTTTTGCAACAATTAGGTTGCGAAGGTCTTGAGACAGCTCTTTGCTTTTACCCATCATGAGATGTGTCTTGTGTGACACCTTGGCAATGAGACCTTTTTGTAGGCCATCAGTTGGGACTGAACCAGCTGATATTAATTTGCACTGACAGGGGGCTGGATTTCTTTTTAATTACTGATCGTTTTCAGCTGTTGTCTTGGCTTTCCATGCCTTTTTGCACCTCCCACCTCCCACGGAACCTTCAAGATTTGAAGACTGTTTGTGTGGAAGAATGGGCCAAAATCACACCAGAGCAATGCATGCGACTAGTTTCTCCATACAGGAGGCGTCTTGAAGCTGTCATTACCAACAAAGGCTTTTGTACAAAGTATTAAATAAATATCAGTAAGTGTGTTCAATACTTTTTCCCTGTGTCATTTCACATTATTACACATAACTTAATTTCTGAACTTATTAGTTATAGGTTTCTTTGTATGTATGGATTACTTGGGTTGTTACCAACATCTGGTGAAAATGTCATGTCAATATAAATATATTTACTGAGAAAAATGGTGACGTGTTCAATACTTATTTCACCTGCTGTATATTTGATAACATTTTTAATATGGCCTAACTGCTATTAGCCCAATACAAACACATTGAATAACAGATGAACTACATGGAACAACAGATAGTCCACCCAAAAAGTCGAAATGAAGATTGGTCTGAAGTGTCTGTTCTATATCTGAGAGATATAAGAAACATCATGAATTATTATTATTATTGTTTTTTTTATTTTTGCATGTATTTAACTCCTTATTTTTGGCAATAGACAGTCTATATACAGTATATACTTCCATTCAACTGGTACTGGGGGACCTTCAGACGAGTCCTGTGAGGCCTGTGGTTGTCCTAGAGCAGAACCACCTACATGTAAGTGTTCATGAGAGTATCACTTTTGTGTAGCCCAAACTGTTTGGACTAAAGACAGAAGTTGGCAGAACGCTTGTACCGACTTCAGACGAGTCCCAAGACGTTTATAGGCAAAACGGAAAACGGAGAACACCATCGAGTTAGTGAGAGTCTCATCTTTCCATAGAGGGGTCATAATAGTTTGTGAGAAGACCGATTTTCGGGATGTCTCACGGTCTAACTAAAAGCACTCTAACTAGAAGTGGTAAAACCCAGTTCCAGGATATACAGTCATAAATTAAAATATATATATAATCAGGTGTTATTAAAAACATACTGTACATTATAAGATCCTCTCACCTGCTGGCTCTCGAACGTCCACGCGCTGTCCGGTAAAGATGCATCAAGCACGTTTATCATGTCCTTAAAGTCAGTGGTGCTGCTGGGCTTAACGAGGGTGAAATCACTGAACTCTGACACTGGAGAGAGACACGACCTGAAGGACTGGCTCTGAGACAACATGTCCCCTCCCAGGACCTCCACATACTTAATAGGGCCGTCAGTGTTGAGCTGGAGCTGCAGGTTTCTGTTGGGATTCTTGTATCCGTCAGAGTCAGCCCGTCTGATACAGCAACCCGAGCTGCTCCTACTGTTTCTAACGCACTTCACCACTAAGATGAGAAAAGTCAACAAAGACAACACGGACACTGAGGCCAGAGAGATAATCAAATAAAAGGTGATTTTACTGTTTATCTTGCTGGGCTCTGCTGTTTTCTGGCGGAAGTCCGAGATGGGCTCGTGGAGCCCGTCCTCTAACAATATGTTGACTGTGACTGTGGAGGACTGGGCTGGTTCCCCATTGTCCTTTATCTCTATAAGCAGCCTCTGAGAGGAGTCATCCTGCTCTGAAACAGCGCGTTTAGTCCTCACCTCCCCTGTGTAAAGATTCACACTGAACAGAGACGAGTCTGTGGCCTCCACCAGCCTATAGGAAATCCAGGCGTTATGGCCAGAGTCTGCGTCCACTGCTGATATCTTAGTGGTCAGTTGGCCAGCTTTAGCGGACCGGGACATCTTCTGATGGGAGACAGAGCCCATGACAATGGAGGGGTAAATAACAGTGGGAGCATTGTCGTTCTGGTCCAGGATAAAAACTTGAACCGTGGCGTTGCTGCTCAGAGACGGAGAGCCGTGGTCCTTTGCCTGGACCTGGATCTGAAACACCTTCAGTTTCTCATAGTCAAACGAGTGCATGCTGTAGATACTGCCGTTATCTGAGTTTATGTAAATATAGGAGGAGACAGACACGTCTTGCACTTTAGAGTCTAAAATAGAAAAGGAGATCTTCGCATTCTCACCCATGTCTGTATCAGAGGCGGACACTGAGCTCAGTATAGATCCCGGGATGCCGTTTTCTGTAACATACACTGTATAGGAGGTCTGGGAAAACACTGGAGAGTTGTCATTGACATCTAAAATACGAACCGTGATTGCTTTTCTAGAAGTAAGAGACGGTTTCCCGAGGTCAGAAGCTGTAATTTCGACATTGTACTCATTTATTTTCTCCCGATCCAAACTTGAATCACTAACCAAAGCGTAGTTATTAGAAATGGAAGGTTTTAATGAAAAAGGTAAACTTGTCGCTATATTCAGACTAACTTGACCATTATCTCCAGAGTCTATGTCCTTAGCGCTTATCAAAGCAACAACTGTTCCAACAGGCGCGTCTTCCCTCACCGGGCTAGGCTGAGACTTTACAATTATAACTGGGGAATTGTCGTTTAAATCCATAACTTCAACATTAATACTACATACGCCCTGCATTGATGGGGTGCCTTTGTCTGTCGCGAGAACGTCAAATTTAAAAGAATTTCCCTCCTCATAATCTATCTCTCCCTTGACCTTTATTTCACCGGTTTGCGGATCTACAGTTAAAAGGTCCTGTAGTGATTCGGATGTGTGTGGTCCAAATGAGTAAAATATCTCATTGTTGGACCCGTCATCAAGATCGACTGCTTTAACAGTGACAATGATCGTTCCTGGTGATGTGTTTTCAACCACTTGAATGTCATATGTACTTTCTTCAAACACAGGTGCATTATCGTTAATGTCTAGAACTCGAATAGTAATTTCTGCTGTACCTGATCTGGCAGGATGTCCACCATCTACGGCTGTTAGAAGCAGGCTGTGTTCGGACTGCTTTTCTCTGTCCAAAGCTTTTTCTAAAACTAATTCTGGGACTTTTGACCCATCCTTCTTTGTTTTTATGTCTAACACAAAATGTGCGTTTTTACTTAGTGTATATGAGCGTAATGAATTGGAGCCAACGTCGGGGTCTTGTGCTGATTCCAAACGAAATCTTACACCAGGAATTGTAGACTCCGCAATATTTAGAACATTTTGATTGTTTTGAAACACTGGCGAGTTGTCATTTATATCCTGTATTTCGATTTCAACACGATAGAGCTGTAGTGGGGTTTCCATTAAAGCCTCCAAAGGTAACAGACAATTGGCACTTTGTCCACACAGATTCTCTCTGTCGATCCTCTCATTAACAATGAGCTCACCTTTTCCCAAATCCACACTGAAATACTGCTTATCACCCTCGGAAGCTATTCTAAGTTTACGATCGGAAATCTCAGACACCTTCAAACCCAGATCCTTAGCTATATTCCCAACAACGGATCCCACGTTTAGCTCCTCGGGGATGGTGTAGCGCGTCTGCCCTTCTATTGTACTCAACAGAAGGGAGGAAAGCAGAAGCCCCCGCCATAGGAAAACCTTTATCTTCATTAGAATCCTCATTTCCATGAATGATGATCCCTTGGACTTCGTAAAAGTCTTAGTTTGTAATACATTGCAAGATAATCCCACTAAGTAAAAGGTATTATTCGTATAGAATTGAACACCGTTTCAAATATCCGTCCTGTCGTTCAAAATGAGCGCAGCTCTGTCTCTCTCAGCTCTGCACAATGTAAGGGTTATGGCAGTCTCGTGTAGCTATACCTCCAAAAACAAATCCTGGTTCTCAACGAGGCTAGGGTTATGATGCCGAGGCTGGGGGAGGGACTAGATCTCTTAGTACAGTTCGGCACATGATTGGTTCACAGAGCTCCAATGGATTATCATTGGGAGCATCTCAGCACTGGCAGTTAAAGAAACAGCGCAGCTATGAGCAGAAGTGATGTAGTGATGTGTCCATTTACTCCTCAAACTTAGGGTCTGTTACAGCATTGGCATTTATGGTTTTATTTATACCTTCATGTAATATAAATAAACATAAATATATAACGAGTAGTGTAGAAGAACGTCCTTTCATTAAATCATATAATGAAAAATGAATAGCTTGTGTGTACTGCAAAGCATGCATTTTTTATATCGGAAAGGGGCAAACGGACTGCAACAACGCAATGTTAGACTAATTTCACAGACAAAACAACCGGAGCAAGTGTTCCATGACGCGCTAACTATTCCAGAGCTACATTATTTCAGCACCTCGTTTGTGGAGAGCGCCTGCAGCCCCTAGAGCTTAAACCAAGTGAAACAACACCCAAACGATATAGAATCGAATGAATAAAAGTGCCAGGAGACAGCAATAAATGAACAACGATATAATCCAGTGATAATAAAAACACACATTATAAAGTAGCGGCGCTCACCTGTTGGCGGACCGGGACATCTTCTGATGGGAGACAGAGCCCATGACAACGGAAGGGTAAATAACAGTGGGAGCATTGTCGTTCTGCTCCAAAATAAAAACATGAACCGTGGCGTTGCTGCTCAGAGACGGAGAACCGTGGTCCTTTGCCTGGACCTGGATCTGAAACACCTTTAGTTTCTCATAGTCAAACGAGTGCATGCTGTAGATACTGCCGTTATCTGAGTTTATGTAAATATAGAAGGAGACAGACACGTCTTGCACTTTAGAGTCTAAAATAGAAAAGGAGATATTCGCATTCTCACCCATGTCTGTAGGCGGACACTGTGCTCAGTATAGATCCTGGGAATCCGTTTTCTTTAACATAAACAGTATGTGATGTCTGTGAAAACACTAGAGGGTTGTCATTGACATCTAGGACTTTCAAGGTAACGTGTTTTTCCTTTGTAGATAAAGGTGGGGACCCTGAATCAATTGCGATTATGATAACATCATACTTCGAGAACGTCTCTCGGTCTTATGGGCCGTCGGTCACCAGTGCGTAATGTTTGGAAACCGAGGTCTTCAGAGTGAACGGGGAACCCGGGGTCATGTTTAACTTTATTAGCGCTAATCAACGCAATAACCAGAGGCTGAATTCTCCGGTATTGGACATGTCAGTGAGGTTATAGCATTTTGAGGGGCATTATCATTAACATCAGCAATCTTTATCTTTACACTACAGTGCCCCTCCATCTGTGGACTGCCTTTATCTTCGCCAGTATTTGATTCAACATCCAGTAATGTCATTATTCTATCTGGGGTTTGGTCTGCAAAGAAATACTCAATCTCTCCATTTGGTCCTTCGTCAGAATCTGTAGCTTTATATTTACACTCTGATAGCCAGCAGGTCTATTCTCAGCTACAGATATTTCATAAAAAGGTCTCTCAAACTGGGGCTCATTATCATTAACATCAAGAACTATGACGGTAATTCCAGAGGTGCCAGATCGTGCAGGATTCCCTCCGTCTACAGCGGTGAGCACGAGCTTGTGAATGGCCTGCTTCTCTCTGTCCAGTGAAGTCTTCAGCACAAGTTCGGGAATATTTTTTGCCTCCCTGGGTCTTCATATTAAACAGGAAATTGTCATTATCACTGATACTATAGGACCGTAATATATTTGCGGCTACGTCAGGATACAATGGGAATTCGGCACCTGGATTAAATCAGCTCAGCTATTTTTAAAATTCGTTCAATTTTAAGAAAAATTGGAGAATTATTATTTATATCCTGTATTTCGATTTCAGTGCGGTGCAGCTATAAGGGATTTTCAACTATAACATCCAGTGGTAAGAGACAAGGGACATTATCTCCACATAAATATTCTCTGTCTATCCTTTCATTGACAACTAGTTTGCCTTTTCCCAAATCCACTTTTAAATACTGCTTATCAGCATCAGAAGCTATCCTCAGTTTACGGTCATAAATCTCAGATATTCCCAAACCCAGGTCCTTGGCAATATTCCCAACAACAGAGCATTCCATTCACTGTTATAGTGTATGGAATCTTTACCTCCTCAGGTATAGTGTATGGAACCTTTAACTCCTCAGGTATAGTGTATGGAACCTTTAACTCCTCAGGTATAGTGTATGGAACCTTTAACTCCTCAGGTATAGTGTATGGAACCTTTAACTCCTCAGGTATAGTGTATGGAATATTTAACTCCTCAGGTATAGTGTATGGAACCTTTAACTCCTCAGGTATAGTGTATGGAATCTTTAACTCCTCAGGTATAGTGTATGGAACCTTTAACTCCTCAGGTATAGTGTATGGAATCTTTAACTCCTCAGGTATAGTGTATGGAATCTTTAACTCCTCAGGTATAGTGTATGGAACCTTTAACTCCTCAGGTATAGTGTATGGAACCTTTAACTCCTCAGGTATAGTGTATGGAACCTTTAACTCCTCAGGTATAGTGTATGGAATATTTAACTCCTCAGGTATAGTGTATGGAACCTTTAACTCCTCAGGTATAGTGTATGGAATATTTAACTCCTCAGGTATAGTGTATGGAACCTTTAACTCCTCAGGTATAGTGTATGGAATCTTTAACTCCTCAGGTATAGTGTATGGAACCTTTAACTCCTCAGGTATAGTGTATGGAACCTTTAACTCCTCAGGTATAGTGTATGGAATCTGTGTATATTGTTTTCCACAAGTGAACAAATTGATAATTGACAACACTTGATAAATCCACAACACTTGATAAATCCACAACACTTGCCACCTCAAATGGCCTTGAATCCTCATTGTACTTTGTTCCATCAAACCTCCTTATGAAAATACTGTGTCTTGAATACAAATTTCCACAACAATGCAAACATACCTCAATTTGTTTCAATTCACTGCAAGTGTAGCTCCCAGATCTGAGCATTGTATGCTATTGGATGTGATACTGAGGCTGAAGGGAAGGAGTAGACCCCTAATGTATGGCTCAGCACGGTATTGGTGCAGAGAACCCTCTTAAAATAACCAATCACACACATAGTGTATCTTTAAGGTACAGTCTATGCCTTCACTATGAGTAGAATGCTTAAAATACAGAAACAGATAAGCAGTATTGATTTACAGGTATAAAATGTTACTTTGACTAAAAAGTTGTAAAGATGCTCCTGTACTAAATAAATGTGGTAATTCAATAAATAAAATAATAAATAGCCCCCCCCCCAATGCTATTATTATTATTTATGTTTATTACTATTACTATTTGTTTTAATGCAATAATCATAACAACACTGTATCACTTCAAGCCCTCCGTTTACTGTACTCTTTCTGCCGTCTTGTGGCAATGAGAGGGAAGCACAGCCTAGTGGTGTTCGCATAGCCTGTCTGTCATAAGGAGCAGGGAGCCAGTCTCTCTCATCCCCTCACACACACGCGCGTCTAAAAACAGTAGAATGCTCAGCACGAGCAGAAGGGGGAAGTAACGGGCTGAGAGTGAAAGGATCGCGAGAGGCGGTAGCAAAAAGGGCTAGAAGTTTGACGCACACATACACGCACGCACACACGATTTAGTAGGGTGTATTTACATAGTAGCCGACATATTTCATTATTTTACTAATTTGCTATGTAACTGATCGAGGAAGCCTTTAGGCTAGACCTATGTGTCTGACCACCACAATAGCAATTCGTCCACACTCATTTTTATAGGCAGTAGGCTACATCCGTGGGGCATAGATGATCTAAATCTCCCTAGTAACCCAGGGTGCTTTAATAGGTCGTTATCAATAAAACGTCACACAATAAGGTGTAGAGCGTTCGATTAGCCTCGTGGGGAGCAAGGAGACCCCCAGTTTATGATCATATCACATGATTATATAATATGGGCCAGGTCGACAAAATAAAAATACAGTCGTATTTCATCACGATGATCAGTGGCACAGTATGACCCACTTGTGCAGCAAGATATTATCCAATCCCTGAAAGCAGAGACCACGCCCGCTGCACAGACAGAGGAATTTCAGCACCACGTGGGAGGACAGGGCCACACAGACGGACAGCTCACTCTGGTGCATGCGGCAGACAATAGGCAGCACGAGAACGGCATAAACAATGCGTGCCCGTTTCCCTTTACTAGAAAGGAAAACAGGAGCTATCTGAACAGACATTTCCTCAGATTAACACCTGGGTAGCATTTCAAGAGGTAGAACACTGATTGAAATGCTCCCAAACCGCTTTCTTCGAGGAAGGTCTGCATTTTATTCTGCTATTTGTCACAAGCATTTCGCTACACCGGCAATAACATCTGATAAACACGTGTATGTGACCAATAAAATGTGATTGGATTTGATTTTATGTGACCAGGCCCTCCTTTATCATTTATGAGTTGGGCCATAATATGCGATATGTGTGTGTGTGTGTGTGTGTGTGTGTGTGTGTGTGTGTGTGTGTGTGTGTGTGTGTGTGTGTGTGTGAGAGAGAGAGAGAGAGTGGGAGAGAGAGATATTTGATGCGGTTTGAGATAGATTGACAGATAGATACATTATAAATTGGTAGGTAGAAAATAAGTTTATCTTACCTTGTTTGGAGAAACACAGAGGGAGCAGATGCAACATGGAAAAGAGAGAAAATCCAGACATATTCATTAGATTGGGACAATGACTGTACTCCAAGCACACAGAGACATACTTACCAAAACAGAAGAAGTGTCCAGATATAGACCCATCTGACATATACTCACCACAGTCACCTAGCATGATCACTGTGTTGTATATCAGTGTGGGTTCAATGTATGCACCAACCATACTGCCCTACCAAGCAAAAAGGCAGTAACTGCTAATAGCGTGGAACTGAGAAAAATGGCTTTTATTTACCTTGGTTTCACAGTAACCTTATTCAGTTACTGCTAACATGACCCCCATTTTCTCCAAAACACAGAACAATAGAGGCAGGATACGTGTCCACATGATTAAGCATGTATTTAATGTAGCAAAAATGACATTATTTAATTTTCGACCAAGTGAGAAGTTATTGCCTTTTTGCTTGGTAGGGCAGCACAGTATTACACCAGTGTTTTCTTAATGTTCTCCTTATGCTTCATGAGTAGGGCCCTGAGGTTTTCCTGGTCAGGTCCCTTCGTCAGGGAAAACTCTGGGCCCTATAAC
This sequence comes from Thymallus thymallus, assembly GCA_023634145.1. Classification (NCBI taxonomy): domain Eukaryota; kingdom Metazoa; phylum Chordata; class Actinopteri; order Salmoniformes; family Salmonidae; genus Thymallus; species Thymallus thymallus. The sequence continues at coordinate 5,994,031 of CM042391.1, read as the reverse complement.
CATGAGGTCGGTGCCTGACCACCAGGGGAACACAAGCATGTTCACCATCACCAACAAAACATGTTTGCTATTACCAAACACAAAATATAGGCACTATGTCACTAAATAATAGTCATGTTTTTCCATATTGTTTTACTGTGTTTGGTCTTTACAATAGGGCTGGGAAAATGCAAGGTCTGAAAACCATGCACAGTGAAACACATTTTATTTCAATGAAAGCTAGAAAGGGAAAGGTATAGGCTACTGTGCAAATTAAGCGTTGATGTGCTGTGTGCATTGTATATTAATCGTTCAAGATGAGCGGTTCACACCTTCATGGCATTATAACTCTCTGTTATTACAGATAGTTTCTGTAAAGACAGGGTTTTACTGAGTGAAGTGTTCTATAAAAAAAACATTTAGTATATAGCCTCACTGTATTAAGCTGTTGTGTTGAACCAAGCTAGAAGGCTATGGAGAGTAGAAAAGATAGTGGTGTGGCATAGAGAGAAGCTTTTTGTTACAGGGAGAGAGATAAAGAAAGTGGAAAGAGATAAACAGATTGAGTGAGTGAGTGAGTGAGTGAGTGAGTGAGTGAGTGAGTGAGTGAGTGAGTGAGTGAGTGAGTGAGTGAGTGAGTGAGTGAGTGAGTGAGTGAGTGAGTGATACAGTATATATAGAGAGACAGACAGACAGACAGACAGACAGACAGACAGACAGACAGACAGACAGACAGACAGACAGACAGACAGACAGACAGAGAAAGAGAGCGATAGATAGAGAGAGATAAGCAAAGAGTGACAACAACACCTTGCCTCCTCCCTCTGCCTCCACAATGTGTTCAATACCACCAATATGCCACCCAGTCACTGGCTGGTAAACAGACACATAAGGACACACTGACAACACCAACGTCTGACATGGACAAGTGAGAGCTTGTGATTATGTGAAGGGAGGAGACATAGAGAGAGACTGTATAGTACAGGTGTTGGTCTAAGTTTGTGTAAGTACATTATGTATGCACTCATTACTGGAGGTCGCTCTGGATAAGAGCATCTACTAAATGACTAAATTGTAAATTGTAATTATTCATGAGTGCAAACGTGTAATGGGGCAAAGACAGAGTGGTTGATGGGTAGTTACAGAGGTAACGTGTAATGGGGCTAAGACAGAGTGGTTGATGGGTAGTTACAGAGGTAACGTGTAATGGGGCTAAGACAGAGTGGTTGATGGGTAGTTACAGAGGTAACGTGTAATGGGGCTAAGACAGAGTGGTTGATGGGTAGTTTCAGAGGTAACATGTAATGGGGCTAAGACAGAGTGGTTGATGGGTAGTTACAGAGGTAACGTGTAATGGGGCTAAGAAAGAGTGGTTGATGGGTAGTTACAGAGGTAACGTGTAATGGGGCTAAGACAGAGTGGTTGATGGGTAGTTACAGAGGTAACGTGTAATGGGGCTAAGACAGAGTGGTTGATGGGTAGTTTCAGAGGTAACATGTAATGGGGCTAAGACAGAGTGGTTGATGGGTAGTTACAGAGGTAACGTGTAATGGGGCTAAGACAGAGTGGTTGATGGGTAGTTACAGAGGTAACGTGTAATGGGGCTAAGACAGAGTGGTTGATGGGTAGTTACAGAGGTAACGTGTAATGGGGCTAAGACAGAGTGGTTGATGGGTAGTTACAAAGGTAACGTGTAATGGGGCTAAGACAGAGTGGTTGATGGGTAGTTACAGAGGTAACAGAATGGAACACAACTAAGCTGTCCCGTCACTCTCAAATTTAACAGAAATTAGAGAGGTGACAGCTCAAACTGGGTCAGTATTGTATTGTAAGCAGTTGTCATGCCAGTGCAGTGAGACTCAGGGCCAAATGATTCAGTGCTCAAATGAGTAGCGTTAGAGCCAACGTCCTGCCCTCATGACGTGTGGTGTAACTACAGGGTTATACTAGCCTTTTACACATACGTGAGTGGGAGAACAAAAAGATTTTGGCTCTGCTAATCACTCCCTCTGTTATGCAGACAGGCACAGATGCATGCACACCTACAAGCACGCTGAGAGGATATGAGACAAGTAAGCGTTTCATACAGCACTTGTTCTAGCCAGAAATAGCACATAATTATTATTTACAAGTCAACAACCACGCAACATTTCTTATGTCAGGAATCTGCAGCACTGTCTGTATGGAGAGAGTGTTGCCATGACAATGTGCATGATCTTGAGGTGAATCTCCCTGGGATGCTGGAGAGAAGAGGGCGTAACACTTGAGATCGCCTGAATTTAACTATACTCACAAACCCACAAACACTCAGACAAACACAACCATTAAAACAAGTATATTTGTCCTTTCTGTTTTTCTATTGCTCGTACAACATACCCCGGTAACCATAGTTTAGGCCTAGTGGTTAAAATGAAGGCAAAGATGTGATGTTGTTGCTGCTGTGAATGACAAGTGCTGAGCAAGACCATTGGTTACAGACAGACAGACAGACAGACAGACAGACAGACAGACAGACAGACAGACAGACAGACAGACAGACAGACAGACAGACAGACAGACAGACAGACAGATGCAGAGTTATACAGTATGACCCAACAGACCCACTTATGAGTGTAACAGTGCTGTGGAATACAGCCCAGTCTGATGGGAGACACATATAAGCCCATTACTGCACCACAGCAGCATAGACTAGTAGAGCAGTGTGTGAGGGGGGAAGTGGGTCAGTTTGCCCAAGCGCAGAGAGGGAGAGGAAAGAGGAGAGAAAGAGGGGGGAGGAGAGTGAGATACAGACGGAGAGAGGGAAGATCCATAGGACATAGAAGAACGAGAGGGCTCCTCAGAACAATAACTTGATAGTATTAGCAGTGAGTCAGTCAGTCAGTCAGTCAAGTCAGGTCAGTCAACCAGTCAGTCATTCAACCAGTCAGGTCAGTCAACCAGTCAGTCAGCCAGTCAGTCAGCCAGTCAGGTCAGTCAACCAGTCAGTCAGCCAGTCAGGTCAGTCAACCAGTCAGTCAACCAGTCAGGTCGGTCAACCAGTCAGTCAGCCAGTCAGGTCAGTCAACCAGTCAGTCAACCAGTCAGGTCAGTCAACCAGTCAGTCAGCCAGTCAGGTCAGTCAACCAGTCAGTCAACCAGACAGGTCAATCGATCAGCCTGTTAGTCAGACGAGACCCAATGAAACTGATAAAGTGATTTCATAACCTGCTAATTTAGAAAGAGATAAACAGATTGAGTGAGTGAGTGAGTGAGTGAGTGAGTGAGTGAGTGAGTGAGTGAGTGAGTGAGTGAGTGAGTGAGTGAGTGAGTGAGTGAGTGAGTGAGTGAGTGAGTGAGTGAGTGAGTGAGTGATACAGTATATATAGACAGACAGACAGACAGAAAGAGAAAGAGAGCGATAGATAGAGAGAGATAAGCAAAGAGTGAGAGAGAGGGAGAAAGAGAGAGGCAGAGACAGACAGAGAAAGAAAGAGAGTGAGAGAGAGAGAGGAAAAGAGAGAGAGGGAGAAAATAGATACTTTATAACCCTGTGACCCTGTGTGGGTTTATGTGAGCATATACTGAACAGTACATCTCATCTGAAGACAAAACTTTGATTGAACTGAAGAGGAACAGAAGCTAGTGCTGCAGTGAAACCTGCATCCCTTTACTCCTGTAAGTATGCTTGCCTGCAGTTCAGCCACCAATTCAGTTTCTGGACCATGCTACTGACATGATTCAGTTGTAAAGGTTGACTTGATCACACAGAGGCCAAAGAATAGGATGATTGTAGTGTAAAATCCTCACTCAGTCAGTCACATGTACACACAGCTGTATCTAAGTAGAGAACAGAATGGGGGTCTCACCTCTCCATCACCATCCTCCTTCTTCCTCTTTTCTCTCTGCATTGTCCCCATGCGACTCACATCCACCAGTGTGTTCTGGCTATAAGGCCTCGCAAACTTCACATCACTCATCCTAGAGTCAGTGGTTCCACACACCTCATAGTTGTACACACGCTGTAGGGTTCCCATGGTCCCTTCTGGGTAGACGGGAGGGTAATATGGGATAACGGGGAGGTTTGCTGCAGATTTATAGAATAATCGATTCTGTCTCCATCTGTAGATTTTAACTGTGATAAGGGCAACGATGGAGAATATGAACAGAACCGATACCACAGCCAAGGCCAACACTAGATACAAAGTCAAGTGGTCATTATACTCCCTGTCCACTGTGGAGTCAGTGAGTTCTGAGAGCACTTCAGGGAAGCTGTCCGCCACCGCCACGTTCACATCGACTGTAGCTGATCGAGAGGGCTGCCCGTTGTCCTCCACTACAACAGTGAGCTTTTGTTTCACAGCATCTTTTTCAGTGACCTGGCGTACGGTTCTTATTTCTCCATTCTGTTGGCCCACTTCAAACAGCGTCCTGTCTGTCGCTTTCTGCAGTTTATATGAGAGCCATGCATTCTGTCCGGAGTCCACATCAACAGCCACCACTTTAGTGACAAGATAGCCCACATCTGCTGAACGGGGTACCATTTCAGCCAACAGAGAGCCACTAGTTTGTACTGGGTACAGAACCTGAGGCGCGTTGTCGTTCTCGTCTTTTATGTATATGTTTATAGTCACATTGCCACTCAATGGGGGTGAGCCTCCATCTTGTGCTTTGACATGGATTTTGAACGATTGAATTTGCTCATAGTCAAAGGGTTTCACTGCGTAAAGCACCCCACTGTCTGAATTTACTGTTACATACGAGGAGAGCGGAGCTCCGTTTAAACTACCATCCTCAAGGAAATATGATACCCAAGCATTTGGTCCCCAGTCTGCATCTGTAGCACTTACAGAATAGAAAGAGAGAGACGGGGCATTGTTTTCAAACACATAAGCGTAATAGCTTTCTTGTTGGAACTGGGGCGCGTTGTCGTTCACATCTGAAAGCTTTAAACTGAGCGTCTTTTTACTTGATTGAGGAGGATTGCCTCCATCTACTGCTGTGATTGTTACGTTATATTCCGATGTCTGTTCTCTATCCAATACCGAGTCAGTCACCAGATTGTAGTAATTTGCTAAAGATGATTCCATTTTGAAAGGAAGGTTGCGATCAATGGAACACGAAACCTTAGCATAGTCCCCTGAATCAAGATCCTGGATGTTAATCATGGCTATAATAGTGCCAGGGACTGAGTCCTCGGGTAGTGCACTTGAAAAGGACATGACGGTTATTTTCGGAGTGTTATCGTTCATATCAATAATATCAATAACGATCACACATGAGTTTATTAGACCACCGTTATCTTTAGCTGTTACCTTAATCCTTAATTGTTTGTTTCTTTCATAATCTATATCTCCCGATACCTTAACCTCACCTGATATAGGGTCAATTGTGAATAGCTCTCGAATACTAGTGGTAGCATGCTCAAAATAAAATTCCATATTAGCGCTAGATCCTTCGTCTGCGTCTGTCGCACTCACTGTTGTAACCAATGTGCCCTTCGCAGCATTTTCTAGAACGGATGCTTTATATGTAGCTTGGCTAAATATCGGGGCATTGTCGTTGGCATCGAGAACCACGATATGGATTTTAACTGTTCCAGACCTCCGAGGGTCTCCACCATCGACAGCAGTTAATGTCAAATAGTGATGCTTTGTGTTTTCTCTGTCCATGGGTTTTTGAAGTACTATCTCTAAATGTTCACTTACATCTAGACGACCTTGAACCTTCAGATTAAAATGATCCGTGGGGTTTAATATGTATTTCTGGAGTGTATTTATCCCTACGTCCTGGTCTATTGCGCGTTCTATAGAGAAAAGCGCACCAGGTAGGACAGACTCGCTAATTTCCAATTCAATTTCCTTTTTCGGAAAAACGGGGCTATTGTCGTTGATATCTAGTATTTCCACTGTAACCCGAAACATCTCCATTGGGTTCTCTAGAATCACATCGAAACTGAAGCTACAGGCTGATATCTCCAGACATAGCTGTTCCCGGTCCATTCTCTCTTTCACTAACAATTGTCCTTTCTCTCGGTCCAGCCTCACATACTCACTGTCGCCCGCGGTGAAAACCCGAGCTCTCCCGGCTACAAGCCGTTGAGGCTCCAGTCCCAGGTCTTTCGCTATATTCCCAACAAAGGAGCCCACCATCATTTCCTCCGGGATGGAGTAGCGGACCTGTCCGGCCACCGCATAAGCTGAGAAGGCGCAAACCATGAATATGCACAATAGCCACTCCAAAAACATGTTGTTCCTTGTCATTGCCATTTCACGACAAAAAGCCAAAGCCAAAATACAATATTAAGGCAGAAAATAAATCCTAGAACGTATTTTTCAAGAATCCAGTCAATGTGGCGTCCGTTTACAGACCTAATGTACTATCCAGAGTAGGGCCCTTATTCTATCAACTGGGTCTCCAGTTTAATGGGCTCTCTGAGCTTTGCCAAGCGCATTATTATAGTAGGAACCACAGTGTGATTGTGCTAAATATTACATGCGATCAACAGCGGCACTTAGGGTTCAAAGAAAGTACTGCATCACTAAAGAAAATGTGTCAAACTTCACAACACCGAACAAATTATTGAAATAAAACAGTTACACATTTAGCATTGCAAAAATCACCTCCATATTATCATAGCATACTGGATAAGAATGTGATACAGGAATGTAGCTTAAGCAGAGAAATTACACTAAGATGCATTGTAATATACTGTATACAGTCACATGCGTAGTGACAACGCTTGCGCACAAATGAATGGAGAGAGAGAGATAGGGAGAGAGAGAGAGAGAGAAGATAAAGTTAGAGAGCGCGAGAGCGAGAGCGAGAGAACGAAGTATCAACATCCCAGATGGCCTATAAAAAAGGAGTTAAGATTGATTTCAATATGCCGTCTCACCTCTCCATCACCATCCTCCTGCTCCCTCTTTTCTCTCTGCATTGTCCCCATGCGACTCACATCCACCAGTGTGTTCTGGCTATAAGGCCTCGCAAACTTCACATCACTCATGCTAGAGTCAGTGGTTCCACACACATCATAGTTGTACACACGCTGTAGGGTTCCCATGGTTCCGTCTGGATAAACGGGAGGGTAATATGGGATAACCGGGAGGTTTGCTGCAGATTTATAGAATAACTTATTCTGTTTCCACCGGTAGATTTTGACAGAAATTATAGCAATAATAGAAAAAATAAAAAGTAGTGAAACCACAGCAAGTGCCAAAATTAAATAAAATGTCAGGTTTTTGTTGTATTCTTTGTCTTGCGTAAAGTCAGTGAGTTCTGAAAGGACTTCGGGGAAGCTGTCCGCCACCGCCACGTTCACATTGACTGTAGCTGATCTAGAGGGCTGTCCGTTGTCCTCCACTATGACAGTGAGCTTTTGTTTAACAGCATCTTTATCAATGACCTGGCGTACGGTTCTTATTTCTCCATTCTGTAGGCCCACATCAAACAACGCCCTGTCTGTCGCTTTCTGCAGTTTATACGAGAGCCAAGCATTCTGTCCGGAGTCCACATCAACAGCCACCACTTTAGTGACAAGATAGCCCACATCTGCTGAACGAGGCACCATTTCAGCCACCAGAGAGCCACTAGTTTGTACTGGGTACAGAACCTGAGGCGCGTTGTCGTTCTCGTCTTGTATGAAAACAGTTAAAGTCACATTGGTGCTCAGAGGAGGTGAGCCTCCATCTTGCACTTTAATGCAGATCTTACATTCTTTGATTTGTTCATAATCAAAAGCACGCACTGCATGAATCACCCCACTTTCTGAATTCACAGATATAAATGGGGATACTGAAAATCCATGATGTGAATCATCTATAAAATATGAAATACGTGCGTTGTTGCCGGTGTCCTTATCACTGGCTGTTAGTGAAAATATGGATACACCTGGAGAGTTGTTCTCCATCACATAAGCAGTGTATGACTGCCTCTCAAATACTGGAGCATTGTCATTCACATCGGATATCCTCAATGTCAGAGTCTTGTTAGTAGAACGCGGCGGAAACCCCTCATCCGTTGCTGTTATTGTAATATTGTACTCGGAAACCATTTCACGGTCCAACATCTGATCTGTGACTAAACTGTAGATGTTGGAAGAGGATGACTTAATACGAAAAGGTAAATCCGAGATTATGGAACATTGTATTTGTCCATTTCTACCTGAGTCTAAATCTTTAATATTCAGCATTGCTATAACGGTCTCTGGTGACGCGTCCTCAGGTATTGGGTTAGAAAAGGTCATTAGTGTAATAATAGGGTCGTTGTCATTGACGTCCAACACGTCTATCTGTACTTTACAAGAATCTGTAAGAGAACCCCGATCCATTGCTTGCACACTTATTTTATGTTGTTTGTTAGTCTCGAAATCTAATTTACCGTTGACTTTGATTTCCCCGGTAAGAGGATCAATAGTAAAAAGATCTGACGCGCTACCAGTGGAATGGGAAAAAGAATACACAACCTCCCCATTAGTCCCTTTATCTGAGTCGGTAGCACTGACTCTCAAAATCACAGTCCCTTTAGGCGAATCTTCGGATAAAGAGGATTTATAAAGTCCAGAGCTAAATACGGGTGCATTATCATTTACATCCAATACTTCTATATATATTTTGACCGTCCCCGACTTCTGAGGAGTACCTCCATCCACAGCAGTTAACACTAAAGTATGTTGCTCATTCGTTTCCCTGTCCAGCATCGTTTGAAGTACAATTTCTAAATATTTACTGCCATCAGAGTGCGAATGTTGCTTCAGAGTGAAATGATCACTCGGAAGAAGGGAATATGTTTGAATTGAATTAATTTCGACGTCAGGATCCATAGCATTTTCTAGCGGAAAACGGGCACCAGACAGAGACACCTCATTAATCTGTAATCGAATTTCTTTATTTGGAAATACTGGAGAATTGTCGTTTATATCAAATATCTCTATGTCAATACGGTGAAGTTCAACGGGATTTTCTAGAATTATCTGGAAATGTAACGAACATGGAGTCACTTGGGCGCACAGCTCCTCTCGATCAATCCTCTCTTTCACAACCAGAGTCCCTTTGTCCGCATTGAGACCGATATACTCACGGCTATCCTCCGTAAAAATACGCGCTCGACCTGATTTCAGTCTTTCAACTTCCAGCCCTAGGTCCTGAACGATATTCCCCACGAATGAACCAGTCGTCATCTCCTCTGGAATAGAATAGCGGACCTGGCCGTCCACATACAGTGAAAAACAGACTGAGAGAAGGAGAAGATACAGTTGCCTTTTCCGAGTGGCGGATCCCCTTGTGCCACGAAAACAAAACAAATACATGTTTTCTTTAACGTTGCACAACTATCGATTGCTAAAATCCGACAGGTCGTAGGCCTATATGCAGGAAAGGGAGCACACCAAAATTGGTCTGTTATTTCAATGGCATCCGTCTGAGACAATGTTCTCACTCTCTCAAAGCAACAGTGATTGCGTACATGTCACTACGACTCTAATATCATCCACAATATAGGCAAGGCCTCTTGTAGGACTACTATTGTATCGGTCAACAGCGGCACTAAGAGCATAGGGGAGTTATTACATGTGTACAGAAACATATTTCTAGCAATCCACAAAGCTTCTTATCAGAAATCACAATTCTGAAATATCCACACCATACTGTAGGCTACAAAGTGACGGCAACCATTAATTATTTTAATTGTAGCCTATGTAAAACAAGACTAAGAGAGATGCACATGAGGGTACTACATATGTTGTCATCCTCGGTCCGAACTACTACTTCCCAAATAAGTTAAAAGTAAAAATAAAACAAACTTTAATATTTATTATCGTTCTGTGTTCGTTAACATAACTATTACGCCCGATAAAAGCACATATGAAGGAGGTTGTGGGTCTCTGTCTGACAGTGTCGCTGTCCATGAGTGGAGGTGCTGAAATGAACACAGGACTGAGAGCACTCTTTGAATAAGACTAGTAAGTAAATAGCCCGAAAAGCCCCTGGTAATCCATACAATAAAACAGAGAACATCATGGGATGTCAAAGACCGAATCTAAGAAAAAAAAGTAAAATGATCAAGCAGCATAACACATTGGGCAGACATTATCTCACCTGTCCAGGAGAATCTGGTTAATCTAGGAAGTTTGATCGCTTTGTGCACTCTGCAAAGCCTCCATAAACATCGGGTCCATAATTTACACGTTCTGACTAAAAGGTCTGGCAAACGTACAGTCACTCTTTTTGAGTCACTTGTAATACAGACCTCATAGTTGTACAAGTCCCTGTCCCTCCGGAGTCTGCGTAACGGGGTGCATATTAGGGAATAACTTGGAGACTAGACTGGTACCTGACGCGTGATTGTCTTTGTCTTGTAGATCTTAACTGCTATTATAACCAGTACACACGAGATGAAAAGGAAGGACACGACAGCCAAGGCCCAAACTAGCTGTCCATCACCGCCACGTTCACATGAACTATAGCTGATCGAGAGGGCTGCCCGTTGTCCTCCACTACAACAGTGAGCTTTGTTACACAGTATCTTTATCAGTGACCTGGCGTACAGTTTTTATTTCTCCATTTTGTAGGCCCACTTCAAACAGCGCCCTGTCTGTTGCTTTCTGCAGTTTATATGAGAGCCATGCATTCTGTCCGGTCCACATCAACAGCCACCACTTTAGTGACAAAATAGCCCACATCTGCTGAACGAGACACCATTTCAGCCACTAGTCGTTACTGGGTAGAGAACCTGAGGACCGTTATCGTTCTAATCTGGATTAATTATTCACTTCAAAGTCACGTTATTATAAAGTGGATGAGAGCCTCCATCGGGCACTTTGACGTGGAATTCAAAAGCGTTGATTTGTTCATAAGCAAACGATCTCACTACAGACGTTTCAGAATTAATCGTTATGTTATTTTTATTTCAAGTTTTATTTATTACACTCATATAGCAGTCAATACAAACTGAACCCCATGAGCATTCAACATATTGTAATAAAACAGGCAGGTGGCGCGGCTCGAACCCTCAACCCTCAATCGCACCATCGACTGTGCCACAAAAGCATGCTCGAGTGGCAGAGTTGATATCCCCGTTTAGCCTATAAACCACCGTAGCTACACGACTCCCTCGATTCAAAGAGCACGTCCACGAGCTAGACCTCACAAGACGCCATGTTATAGGAACGCGCTCAACGGCCAAGCACACGCACTGTCGTGGATGCGAGGTCCGATCACTTCCGACCCCAGTGTAATGAAACAGGAGGGGAGCATGGCTCGAACCCTCAACCTTCTGTCCAGAAGCCCAGCTCGCCATCGACTGTGCCTCAAAAGCATGCCCGAGTGGCAGAGTCGATATCCTCGCTTATAAACCGACATTAATGGATAAGAGCAACACAAATCAATAATGTCCTGCGATCTTAAAGCGATCAATGAGGGATTGGTGACCTCGTGTACCGTTCAGTTCTAGACTTTGGTAGTATATTCAGTTTGTTTTAGCTGCGTGTGTTAGCTGTGTTGTTGGCTAGCTCCTCTGAACAACAGTGTCCTGACAAGAGAGCACATTTTCTATGCCAGGCGAAATCGCGCATCACTAGCTCATTGTTATGGGTGTTTTCAAATAAATGTCACTAGAAAACAGCTACTTTGCAGCTACTTTGTTGTTATTCTGGCTGCATTGGTTGACGTGACTGTAAGCTAGCCGTAGTTGGCTAGCTAGCAAGCAAGGGATAAGAACGTGCCGAGAATGTATGGCAATGGAGCATTTAGAATGAACTACTGGGTCGTGTCTATAGATACAGAACAAAAAGACTGAACTACTGGGTCGTGTCTATAGATACAGAACAAAAAGACTGAACGACTGAGTCGCTGCTTGGGTAGCAACCCTAGATTTGTGTCGGGACTATCCTATCCTCCAAACACCGGCTTCTCGGGCATTATCACTTAAAGAGGCCAACCATACATTAATCGTCCATGCTATTGTGGCGTTCGATTTTGCATTCTCTTAAACAGTTTGAGAAAAAAGCTAAATATCTCTTTCCACATCAAACATCTTGAGTAGCCTACTCATGTACAACTCCCTGTGTCGGTTTTCATTCCGGTTTGATTCTAGAGATCTGCCCCAACTGTTGTTTCGGCTCATATGAATCACTCAGATGGGAGGTTCCAGCGCAATTGAGGCTTATAACTCGTCTTACTGTTCAACAGCAGACTATCGGAGTCCAGAGCGCAGACTATCATCATGTTGGTACTGCTACACAGACAGCTGAAGACTGGTGTATTACATACCCACATCAGCAGGTGGAATATTATTGTAATGATACAAGTTCTAGATCAGTAATACAGTAAAACATTATATTAGGAGGAAACTAATCACAATTAATATCACAGGCAAAACAATTATAGATCAGTCAAGATAACTATCAACAATTGCCAATTGTCACTATGGTCATTTTGAATACTTGAATATTAATCATGTGATGTATCTTTTTATGTTGTCAGTAAACACTGTCTTGCATTATACTGTCTTGCAAAAAAAAATAAACGTTTTTGGAGCACTTACAATGACACTGTAAAAGCCAAAGGCAAAGATACAAACCGCTCTTTGAATGGAGCACGTTTGGTATTTCAGCAACATGGAGGGCTCAGTGCCAAAACTGATAGGCTGACTAACAAATCAACTAAATTAGATCTTCTTTCAGGCAGAAAATACAAATATTATTCAATAACTAAACAGTGTATGCTGTAACTGTGTTACCAAGTACAAATAACAAAAATATGAACACCAGCAAATCTACGTGGCAACGTGTTTAACCCTGACTGCAGTTTTTCATAACTCACATTACAAACAGATTTAAGTCTCAAACATCAGAACAGCTGTAGATAATGTTTTATCCACCTTTCATCCCCTCTACTTTCATGTAACTGGGGGTGAAACTGAGAGGCCAACATGACTCCTCCCACAAACCAAGGTCAGAGGTCATCACAGGATGAGTCAGACAGTGTGCCAAAGCAGTGAGGCATGAAGCCCTATATCCAAAACACAAGCTCCACATGTGCCCAAAACAATCCTGCTGCAGAGGTGCACACCCAACACCTCACAGATATGCCCCTCTACATTCCTTTATGTCCCCTACAGAGGCTTGTCTATATACACCACAATAACAAATCACGGCAGACATGCTACACCTCTTCCAATATCACAACTGAAATTCCATTACCAGATATTTATAGAAAATATATAATGTCATTCATTGATATACAGTGGGGAGAACAAGTATTTGATACACTGCCGATTTTGCAGGTTTTCCTACTTACAAAGCATGTAGAGGTCTGTAATTTTTATCATAGGTACACTTCAACTGTGAGAGACGGAACCTAAAACAAAAATCCAGAAAATCACATTGTATGATTTTTATATAATTAATTTGCATTTTATTGCATGATATAAGTATTTGATCACCTACCAACCAGTAAGAATTCCGGCTCTCACAGATCTGTTAGTTTTTCTTTAAGAAGCCCTCCTGTTCTCCACTCATTACCTGTATTAACTGCACCTGTTTGAACTCGTTACCTGTATAAAAGACACCTGTCCACACACTCAATCAAACAGACTCCAACCTCTCCACAATGGTCAAGGCCAGAGAGCTGTGTAAGGACATCAGGGATACAATTGTAGACCTGCACAAGGCTGGGATGGGCTACAGGACAATAGGCAAGCAGCTTGGTGAGAAGGCAACAACTGTTGGCGCAATTATTAGAAAATGGAAAAAGTTCAAGATGACGGTCAATCTCCCTCGATCTGGGGCACCATGCAAGATCTCACCTCATGGGGCATCAATGATCATGAGGAAGGTGAGGGATCAGCCCAATACTACACGGCAGGACCTGGTCAATGACCTGAAGAGAGCTGGGACCACAGTCTCAAAGAAAACCATTAGTAACACACTACGCCGTCATGGATTAAAATCTTGCAGCGCATGCAAGGTCCCCCTGCTCAAGCCAGCGCATGTCCAGGCCCGTCTGAAGTTTGCCAATGACCATCTGGATGATCCAGAGGAGGAATGGGAGAAGGTCATGTGGTCTGATGAGACAAAAATAGAGCTTTTTGGTCTAAACTCCACTCACCGTGTTTGGAGGAAGAAGAAGGATGAGTACAACCCCAAGAACACCATCCCAACCGTGAAGCATGGAGGTGGAAACATCATTCTTTGGGGATGCTTTTCTGCAAAGGGGACAGGACGACTGCACCGTATTGAGGAGAGGATGGATGGGGCTATGTATCGCGAGATCTTGGCCAACAACCTCCTTCCCTCAGTAAGAGCATTGAAGATGGGTCGTGGCTGTGTCTTCCAGCATGACAACGACCCGAAACACACAGCCAGGGCAACTAAGGAGTGGCTCCGTAAGAAGCATCTCAAGGTCCTGGAGTGGCCTAGCCAGTCTCCAGACCTGAACCCAATAGAAAATCTTTGGAGGGAGCTGAAAGTCCGTATTGCCCAGCGACAGCCCCGAAAGCTGATGGATCTGGAGAAGGTCTGTATGGAGGAGTGGGCCAAAATCCCTGCTGCAGTGTGTGCAATCCTGGTCAAGAACTACAGGAAACGTATGATCTCTGTAATTGCAAACAAAGGTTTCTGTACCAAATATTAAGTTCTGCTTTTCTGATGTATCAAATACTTATGTCATACAATAAAATGCAAATTAATTACTTAAAAATCATACAATGTGATTTTCTGGATTTTTGTTTTAGATTCCGTCACTCACAGTTGAAGAGTACCTATGATAAAAATTACAGACTTCTACATGCTTTGTAAGCGGGAAAACCTGCAAAATTGGCAGTGTATCAAATACTTGTTCTCCCCACTGTATATCATAGACCAATGGGTTATATAGTTAGGCACACATAAAGAGACAGGCCTTTCGTTCAAATGAAGAATAATTTAATGAATAAGAGATATCTTTGAGCAGATATGGGGGGCTGAGGAGCTTCATCAATAATTATCCTGACCTACTTTAAAAGATACTTTAGAATTGTGTGCCAGTGCTGAGCAGAGTAGTCTCGCTGCAGTGTGTGTGTGCTCGCGCCCGTGTGTGTGTGTGTCTGCAGTGCTGAGCTGTGTGAAGTTCAGCGTGCAGTATACTTTGTGTTACTGGTAGGCTGTGTGTGAGTGATTTTGCTTTGTGGGCCACTACTGGGCTGTCTCTTCAATACAACGTTCTGTGTGTGTTTATGGTCTGGGAATATCATGTATTGCTGTGATGTGTGCTAATGGTAAAAGTGTGTTAGTACTGGGTTGTATGTTACTGTGTCAGCAGTGTGCTTGATATGGTCAATGGACAATGTTGAAGAGAGGTAACCACTAACAGATAGACAAGACAATCATGAAAAGAGTTACACAGTAAGGCATGTATTCAATCAACCTGCAATTGATTGATTACTCAGCCAGGTCAACCGTGATTCAAGTCAGTATTGACGTTTGAGAAACATGGACGAACGTCTAATTCTGACGTGAGACTGTGAGAGCTTGTAGCAGCCTGAATACTAGCCTTAGCGTATAGGTGTAGTTTCATGATGTAAGCCAGTGTGAAGTGTCTGAAATAGTGTATCTGTCAGTCACATTGTGTAGGCCTACATGTCAACCCTTATAACTGTACAAGCCATCCAATACTGTGAGAGACCCTAATTTGTATCTGTGTCTAAAGGTAAAAAAATATATATATATCTCTTACCTTCAGATGCCCATATAATGGTCCAATGGGAGAGCGTGAAAAACAAGAAACAAATGAAAGAAAAGTGTTAAAAACATAACAAGTTAAAATGCTGTGTCACGTTTGTGTTTCATTTCACACATTTACAAGAAGAATTACCTATAGCAGAATGGTGTGAAACATTTTATGGACATCTCCTCTTTCAGACCCCTTAAAGCAGCTACATCACTACTGATGGTGATACATCTGCTATGATGTAAGAAAATGAATGTATTCATACTCCTGCCAAAGGAATATGAATCCATGGTTCATTCTCTCCATGGGCTTAAAAGCTGTAGGCTTGTGCCACTTTTAAGCCATGGTGTCACTTTCTCTGTGCTCACTTTACACAGAGGAGTGAAGAGTGGTTTTGAGTGACAAATATTCTTTCTTGGATGGAAAATGTTCTTCATTAGGTACTTGAAAGCTGACATTATGACCCTGGGGTGACCTTCAAATTGCCATTTTCACATCTGGGCGAAACGTTCAACTCTGGGTGACTCTGCTTCACCTTGGTTGTCAAAGACCACAGAAATGTGCACAACTATCACCAGCAAGATATTCCTGAAAAATAAATGGCGTTCACACAGTTAGATATTAAAGAGGTATTCCGCAGTTAGCTTACTTTATCAAGTTTCTTACGTTTTCATGGCAGAACAAATATTCAGGCAGAAGTATGACAATTACTCCTGCCTGATTTGCATTCAACAATGGTTAAAATATCTAAATGTGAAACAACTGTGTTCATCTCCAGAATGAACTTCTGACCCAAGATCAGTGTGAAAACAGGTGATATGGAATGCCAGGATGACTAACCCAGGGGTCGCCTCAGGGGTCAAATAAAGGGTCAAATGAAGCAAGGTCAAGGTCAAGGAGCATGAATGTGAACTATGTTTCTCTGTTGTTTTCAGTGATCATTGACCTCCCCTGCACCAGCACAGCCAAAGGCCCTGGATGAAGGAGTTCTAGTATGGATCATCACACACAGTAACATGCAAGCAGACCACATCCCACCACTGCTTTTCCCCAGAACAACACTTTTCATTGGCAAAACTTCTCATTACCATTGTTGAATATTTTGATCCACTCTCAATAGCTCCACTGGTTTCATCTGGGCTCTTCTTTAGTGTTAAATCAGCCTGCAGAGTGCTGTCATTGTAAGATCTGACAAACTTGAAGTCACTGGTGCGCGATCCGGTTGTCATGTATGCGTCGTAATTGTAAGAACTACGCAGAGTTCCAGCTCCATCCACCTCTGCATAGTTGGGAGGGAAATACGCACTGGGAATGGCGACTGCTCCATCAAACAACATTCTAGGCTTTCTCCTATGGCAGAACCTCACTGCCACGATGAGAATTATGAAAGTCAGGAAAAAGGTGGAGACAGAGACCAGTGCAATGATCAAATAGGAAGTTAGTTTGGAACTATCCTCATAAGCCATGTCTTTCAGTTCTGGAACTTCAGCCAAGTTGTCTGATATGAGTAAATATACATCACAGGATGTAGAGAGAGCGGGCTGTCCGTTATCTTTCACTGATATAACAAGGTTCTGCTTCATACTGTCAGATTCAGAAATGTCCCGCTGGGCCCTGATCTCTCCACTGTGGAGACCAATAGTGAAAAGTCCCGGATCAGTCGATTTCACAATCTGATATGAAAGCCATGCGTTCTGTCCAGAGTCAGCATCCACAGCTATCACCTTGGAAACCAGGGACCCCGCCAGAGCAGCTTTGGGGACCATCTCAGTCATCAAGGAGTTCCCTGCTGGAGCAGGGTATAATATCTGGGGAGAGTTATCATTCTCATCTGTTATGAAGACACTCACAGTCACGTTACTGCTGAGTGGAGGAGAACCATTGTCTCTGGCTACAACGTGGACTTTGAAGCTCCTAAACTGTTCATAATCAAATGCTCTCACAGCATGGATCACCCCCGTGTCTCCGTTAATGGATAAAAATGAAGACACCGGAACACCGTTGACCAAACTGGACAATAGAGAATAGACCACTGTGCCGTTCTGTCTCCAGTCTGGGTCTCTGGCAGTAACAGAACACATAGAGGAGCCAGGCTTGTTATTTTCAGTCACATAGGAGCTGTAGGATTGTTCTTCAAACACAGGTGGATTGTCATTCACGTCTGATACAGATAAATGAATAGTCTTTGAGGAGGATAAAGGTGGAGTCCCCTCGTCAGTGGCAGTGATAGTTATGTTATATTCTGATATTATCTCACGGTCTAGTTCACTAGTTGTTACTAGAGAATAATAGTTTTTGATTGAGTGGTTCAGTTTGAAAGGAACATTTTGTTGAATGGAGCAGCGGACCTGTCTGTTTCCCTCTGAGTCTTTATCCTGTACGTTAATGATCCCCACCTCTGTGCCAGGTAGCACGTTCTCAGGGATGGGATTTTTAAAAGATTTTAGGAATATTACAGGTGCATTGTCATTTATATCTGTGATTTCGACAATTACTTTTGTGTTGGAAACTAAACCTGATCCGTCTTGCGCCTGGATACGCATTTCATAATATGTTTCCACTTCAAAATCTATTTGTCCAATTACTTTAATTTCCCCAGTCTTCTTATCTATGGAAAATAGCCTCGCTGCTTTATCAGATATTCGACTGAAATCATAGCTCACTTCCCCATTTTGTCCCTCGTCAGCATCGGTGGAACTAACTGTAGCTACTACGGTATCCAAAGGAACATTTTCTGGCAAACTGACTTTATAGACGTCCTGACTAAACACTGGAATATTATCATTAGCGTCCAACACAGTGACGTGTATAACTACAGTGCCAGATCTCTGCGGACTCCCACCATCAACTGCAGTAAGTAAAAATGTCACCTCTTGCTGTTGTTCTCGATCTAATTCCTTCTCCAACACTAACTCGCCATATTTCCCACCGTCTCTATTTGTATGAACAGCCAAAACAAAATGGTCATTCTTTTCGAGCGTATAGCTTTGAACT
The DNA here is from genome assembly GCA_023634145.1 of Thymallus thymallus. Taxonomy (NCBI): domain Eukaryota; kingdom Metazoa; phylum Chordata; class Actinopteri; order Salmoniformes; family Salmonidae; genus Thymallus; species Thymallus thymallus. Next base: position 5,975,375 of record CM042391.1, on the reverse strand, counting down.
GTGTTTAATCCAATGTCTGCGTCATGGGCTTCATTTAAGGGATAACGTTTCCCTTTCACGGCCGACTCTTGTATCTCTAATTGTATGCGTTCACTTGGAAATCGAGGTGAATTATCATTTATATCCTGGATTTGAACACTAATACGGTGTAACTCTAAAGGATTTTCAAGCACGAGCTCGTATTTCAAAGCGCACGAAACCCTTGGACCACACAGCTCTTCTCTATCTATTGTTTCAGCGACAATCAAATACCCCGAGTTAGCGTTGATATCACAGTAGCGTCGACTGCTGCCATCCAAGTCTAACCGAGCATCACGAGCCGAAAATCTCTCGGCATCCAGCCCCAGATCCTTGGCTATATTTCCGATCACAGATCCACGTTTCAGCTCCTCCGGAATAAAGTAGCTTATATCTCCATGGCTAGGGTGCAGTATGGAAAGAGAAAGCAGTGTAACACAGAGTATTGAGACCGAGAAACCGTTTTGTCCCATCTTAGACATATTGTTTTTTATGCCTGGAAGACAGAGAAAATGCAAAGAAGAATCCAGTTGTTCGTGGTGAATAATGATTCAAACTGTTGTCTTTACGAAGAGAAAAGAAGCAGCGCATACATCCAGATTCTCCTGCGATATTATGTGACTTAGTAGGGTGTTTTCTTGCTTTTGAATATTACCCTTGTGGGAGGAGAGATAACATATATCAATTGATGGTTGGTATATAGCGACACACTGAGCATTTATTTCAACACTGCAGTTACTGACTCAAAAAAAATATATATACAAAACTGGCCAAAAAAGGTGGGGAGTTGGGGCGCAGGGAGCTTAGAGGCCCATTTCTCAATGTTTGACAGTTGATGAAACGATCGATAGCCTACATCTAATATGCTTTATATTATAGTGAACAAGCAAAGTCAGAGGTAGCCTGCTATCATAAGATCTGCTATAGGATAATAGAAGATTTCGAACGAAGTTGGAAAATATTACGAATAATTCCAAAAACAGCAGCAGGGTAACTGAAGCAAAAAAAAATAATCTCATTCTAAATCAAATCTATATTCACTGTATAGTCTTAAGGAAATGCTTATTTTATAAACCTCTGTATGCTCTGAGTTTCAAACTGATTAAGATTCCTTTTTTTTGTTAACACTATATTAAACGTTGAATAATATGTAACATAAATACAAATCAAATGAAATAATGATTTCAAAAAAGTAAAAAAAATCCCTGGTTATGTTCCTTAGAAAAACCTAAGACTGGAAAAAAGTTAAACTACAGATAGCTTTAGTCATTCCACTGCAGAAGCCTGCAGAATGGTGGGCGCTATCCACAATAGTGGTGCTGAAACACCAACGATCTCGAAAGGGAGGACGGCTGCCATATGATCTCTTAAACGTTGTGTCGACATCGCACAAAAGAAAGAAAGCCACTGATCGCAAATATTTAGAGCCTTTAGCTACCCATTCAAGTTTCACTATGCCCAGAAATGATTTAAAAGTGCGGCACTGGTTTTCATGGACAGAGTTCCTCTAAGAGCAATGAGCAAAACCAATGATGGCACAAAGTAAACAAACTGAAAAAGTTTAAATGTATCGAATTAAATAGGTTACGCCAAGCCTACCATGCCTTTAAAGCTACGAGCCTTCAGTTGATGTTAGAATTTACATTTAAGTGTGCTAACTCAATAAATTATATCAGGCACTGTTATCTTACCTCATCACAATTTTCTGCACTGTTCAGAGTAATTATACTTTCGCCAAAAGGTTCAACTGGTTTCTTCAGTGTAATATCAGCAGGCAGTGTGCTGTCATTGTAAGATCTGACAAACTTGAAGTCACTGGTGCGTGAGCCCGTTGTCAGGTATGCGTCATAATTGTAAGAACTACGCAGAGTTCCAGCTCCGTCCACCTCTGCATAGTTGGGAGGGAAATGCGCGCTGGGAATGGCGACTGCTCCATCAAACAACATTCTAGGCTTTCTCCTACGGCAGAACCTCACTGCCACGATGAGAATTATGAAAGTCAGGAAAAAGGTGGAGACAGAGACCAGTGCAATGATCAAATAGGAAGTTAGTTTGGAACTATCCTCATAAGCCATGTCTTTCAGTTCTGGAACTTCAGCCAAGTTGTCTGATATCAGTAAATATACATCACAGGTTGTAGAGAGAGAGGGCTGTCCGTTATCTTTCACTGATATAACAAGGTTCTGCTTCATACTGTCAGATTCAGAAATGTCCCGCTGGGCCCTGATCTCTCCGCTGTGGAGACCAATCGTGAAAAGTCCCGGATTAGTCGATTTCAAGATCTGATATGAAAGCCATGCGTTCTGTCCAGAGTCAGCATCCACAGCTATCACCTTGGAAACCAGGGACCCCGCCAGAGCAGCTTTGGGGACCATCTCAGTCATCAAGGAGTTCCCTGCTGGAGCAGGGTATAATATCTGGGGAGAGTTATCATTCTCATCTGTTATGAAGACACTCACAGTCACGTTACTGCTGAGTGGAGGAGAACCATTGTCTCTGGCTACAACGTGGACTTTGAAGCTCCTAAACTGTTCATAATCAAATGCTCTCACAGCATGGATCACCCCCGTGTCTCCGTTAATGGATAAAAATGAAGACACCGGAACACCGTTGACCAAACTGGACAATAGAGAATAGACCACTGTGCCGTTCTGTCTCCAGTCTGGGTCTCTGGCAGTAACAGAACACATAGAGGAGCCAGGCTTGTTATTTTCAGTCACATAGGAGCTGTAGGATTGTTCTTCAAACACAGGTGGATTGTCATTCACGTCTGATACAGATAAATTAATAGTCTTTGAGGAGGATAAAGGTGGAGTCCCCTCGTCAGTGGCAGTGATAGTTATGTTATAATCTGATATTATCTCACGGTCTAGTTCACTAGTTGTTACAAGAGAATAATAGTTTTTAAGTGAGGGGTTTAGTTTGAAAGGAACATTTTGTTGAATGGAGCAGCGGACCTGTCTATTTCCCTCGGAGTCTTTATCCTGTACATTAATGATGCCCACCTCTGTACCAGGTAACACATTCTCAGGGATGGGATAGTTAAGTGATTTGATGAATATTATTGGTGCATTATCATTCACATCTGTGATTTCGATAATAACTTTACAATTTGAGGCTGACCCTAAACCATCTTTTGCCTGCACGCTCATTTCATAATATGTTTCCTCTTCGAAATCAATATGGCCGATTGCTTTTATTTCTCCGGTTGTCTTGTTAATCGAAAACATCTTCCCTGCTTTGTTACTTATTCGACTGAGTTCATAGGTCACATCGCCATTAGGTCCCTCGTCTGCATCAATAGCAGTCACTGTACTTACTACAGTACCTAATGGAGCATTTTCAGGTAGACTGACCTTATAGACGTTCTGAGTAAATACTGGAATATTATCGTTAGCGTCTAGAACCGTAACGTGTATAACTACAGTACCAGATCTCTGTGGAGTTCCACCATCAACCGCAGTAAGTATCAATGTCACCTCCTGCTGTTTCTCTCGATCTAATTCCTTCTCTACAACTAACTCACCGTATTTTCCACCATCTGAGTTTGTATGAACACCTATAACAAAATAGTCGTTTCTTTCGAGTGAATATTTTTGAACTGCATTATGTCCTATATCCGCATCATGGGCTTCGCTAAGAAGGAAACGTGTTCCTCTATCGGCAGACTCTTGGATTTCTAGATTAATTTGAGTGTTAGAAAACGTCGGGGAGTTATCATTTATATCTTGGACTTGCACATTAATACGATGTAATTCCAGAGGGTTCTCCAACACAAGTTCATATTTTAAGGTACAAGAAACCCTCGGTCCACACAACTCCTCCCTGTCTATTGTTTCAGACACAATTACATTTCCAGTATTCAGATTAATGTCACAGTAACGTTGACGACTGCCATCCATATCCAAACGAGCCTTGCGAGATGAAAATCTTCTCGCATCCAGTCCGAGGTCATTGGCTATATTTCCGATGACAGATCCGCGTTTCATCTCCTCTGGAATAGAATAGCTCATATCTCCATGGCTCGTGCGCACCATGCAAATAAGGAACACCAGACCGAACGTCGAAACAGACATTGATAATCCCATGTAATTCATCTTCTCAAATGACAGAAGTAGTCCAACTAAGAATCGTGGTAAATATATTGTTCAGCTCTCAAAATGAAACATTTGCTTCTTTAAGGTGTGGAATAGCTGACGACACACGCTAAGCCTCTGTCTAATCGAGACGATGGTTTGCCACAATGACCAAAGTAGGCCTATATCTCCTCCTTTTCTGTGCGTGGACTGAGGGAGAGATGTGCCTATTGGCCAATATATAGTGAACAGCGACACTTAGAGTATTTCAATGAAAACTACAATAAATTGCATTCAAATAATCCTCTTAAATCCATAAACCCCCATGAAATTCACGCTAGACTGTTTCCATAGAAGGTGACAACGTGAATGCGCGGAAGTAGCATACAATTGGGGTAAATGTTGTTTTTAAATTTCGAACATAGTATCCAAAATATATCTAGGTTAATTTAATTATTGGCGGAAACCTGTTTCAAATAAGCACATGTGAAGAATCAACTCTTTCAGTTTTGCCTGTTTCACTGAGAAACATGCTTCTCAGTTGCGCTGTCTATCGTTGTGGTGCTGAAACAGTGCTGAAGTTTGTAATTTCCACTTTGAAATTTCAGTCTTGATTTTCCCTTACAAAAAATGTATCAACCCCTACAAAAATGTCCATTAATTATAATCCACATAGTAATTCACATTTCCTCTTACTGCAGGATTATTTTCCTGCTGTAGCAAACTGGCTCACATTAAGATCCCACATATGCCACTTTTATAATATTCAGTATTATATATTTATAATATCTTACTGGACCTGGTATCAAATTGCGTGAGCAAGTTGCCTGCATGTACCAGTAGGCTACAGACGGGATAGAAAAAATATCCTGATTGTCATTTTGTAGTATATTTCACCCAGATATATACAAAAGAACAGCCTAGAATTTGAATATATTCAAACCAAAACAAGAACAGTAGCTGCATACTCTTCAAACGACTACATGTTGCACCATGCTCTCATACTAGAAGAGCAGACTTTAATAAAACACCTCCCATTAAAACATAGCGTTGGGCCTTTCACGTTTGGAAGAGTGCTATTGCCAAGAAGCAAATGAGTAATGTTTTGTAGGCATAACAATCCTAACAAAATGCAAAATAAAGGCATGGGTTACCTCAGAGTCCCCTGCAGTGTTGAGAGTGATGATACTTCCTTCTAATAACTTATCTGGGCTCCTCTTCAGTGTAAGATCAGCAGGCAGCGTGCCGTCATTGTAAGATCTGACAAACTTGAAGTCACTGGTGCGTGAGCCCGTTGTCAGGTATGCATCATAGTTGTAGGAACTATGCAAAGTTCCAGCTCCGTCCACCTCTGCATAGTTGGGAGGGAAATATGCACTGGGAATGGCGACTGCTCCATCAAACAACATTGTAGGCTTTCTCCTACGGCAGAACCTCACGGCCAGGATGAGAATAATGAAAGTCAGGAAAAAGGTGGAGACAGAGACCAGTGCAATGATCAAATAGGAAGTTAGTTTGGAATTATCTTCATAAGCCATGTCTTTCAGTTCTGGAACTTCAGCCAAGTTGTCTGATATGAGTAAATATACATCACAGGTTGTAGAGAGAGAGGGCTGTCCATTATCTTTCACTGATATAACAAGGTTCTGCTTCATACTGTCAGATTCAGAAATGTCCCGCTGGGCCCTGATCTCTCCACTGTGGAGACCAATAGTGAAAAGTCCCGGATCAGTGGATTTTACAATCTGATATGAAAGCCATGCGTTCTGTCCAGAGTCAGCATCCACAGCTATCACCTTGGAAACCAGGGACCCCGCCAGAGCAGCTTTGGGGACCATCTCAGTCATCAAGGAGTTCCCTGCTGGAGCAGGGTATAATATCTGGGGAGAGTTATCATTCTCATCTGTTATGAAGACACTCACAGTCACGTTACTGCTGAGTGGAGGAGAACCATTGTCTCTGGCTACAACGTGGACTTTGAAGCTCCTAAACTGTTCATAATCAAATGCTCTCACAGCATGGATCACCCCCGTGTCTCCGTTAATGGATAAAAATGAAGACACCGGAACACCGTTGACCAAACTGGACAATAGAGAATAGACCACTGTGCCGTTCTGTCTCCAGTCTGGGTCTCTGGCAGTAACAGAACACATAGAGGAGCCAGGCTTGTTATTTTCAGTCACATAGGAGCTGTAGGATTGTTCTTCAAACACAGGTGGATTGTCATTCACGTCTGATACAGATAAATGAATAGTCTTTGAGGAGGATAAAGGTGGAGTCCCCTCGTCAGTGGCAGTGATAGTTATGTTATAATCTGGTATTATCTCACGGTCTAGTTCACTAGTTGTTACTAGAGAATAGTAGTTTTTGATTGAGGGGTTCAGTTTGAAAGGAACATTTTGTTGAATGGAGCAGCGGACCTGTCTATTTCCCTCAGAGTCTTTATCCTGTACGTTAATGATCCCCACCTCTGTACCAGGTAGCACGTTCTCAGGGATGGGATTGTTAAGAGATTTGATAAATATTAATGGTGGATTATCATTCACATCTTTAATATCAACAACTATGTTGACAAATGAAGTCAGCCCTGAGTTGTCTTTGGCTTGAATACTTAATTCATAAATCGACTCCTTTTCGTAATCTATAAATCCAGCTATGTTAATATCACCCGTTTTGGGATTAAGGGAAAACAATTGATACACTTCATCTGAGATGGAGCCAAATCCGTACGTCACCTCTCCATTCGCTTCCTCGTCTGCATCTGTTGCCGTCACAGTAACCACTAATGACCCTATTGGAGAATTTTCAGGTACACTGACCTTATAGACATTCTGGCTAAACACTGGTTTATTATCATTAGCGTCCAACACAGTGACGTGTATAACTACAGTACCAGATCTCTGCGGACTCCCACCGTCAACAGCAGTAAGTAACAACGTCACCTCTTGTTGATGTTCTCGATCTAATTCCTTCTCTAACACTAACTCGCCGTACTTCCCCCCACCAGGAATGGTATGAATCGCCAGACTAAAATGGTCGTTCCTTTGTAGCGTGTAGCTTTGAACAGAATTCAGTCCTATATCTGCATCGTGAGCCTGGTTAACGGCAAATCGAGCCCCTTTATCCGCTGACTCTGTGATATCCAACTTTATCACATCTTCCAAGAATTGTGGAGCGTTATCATTAATATCTTGTACCTGTAAGATTATGTTATGTAATTCTAAGGGATTCTCCAGAACCATCTCGTATTTTAGGTTGCATGATATCCTCCTACCGCAAAGCTGCTCCCTGTCTATTATTTCAGCAACAACCAAATCACCAGTATTCAGATCGATTTCACAATGACGTTTGCTGCTACCATCAGCATCTAAGCGAGCTTTTCGATGCACGATTCGTTTTGCATCCAGCCCCAGATCCTTTGCTATATTTCCGATTACAGATCCGCGTTTCATCTCCTCCGGAACAGAATAGGTCACGTCTCCATAGCTGGTACGCAGTAGGAAAATTAACCAAGCCATGCAGAACATCGATGCAGAGAATCCTTTGCATTCCATTTTCAGTTAATAAAACGTATTTCCGATGTAATGGTGTTGTAAATGATATCGCTATCCAACCATATAAACGTTCATAACGACTGAAAGCTAAATCCACTAGCCTATAAAATGTTAAGCAAGCGACTTCCCTTACACTGAAAATATGAGTTCTCCTCCCTGTAAATGAAACAAATGGGTGGAGAGAAAGCCTTAAAAGCTATTGCTGGTGAATAGTGACACTCGGTGTATTTTCACAAAACTGCAGAAAAGCATGTTTAAGTCAACAACCAACTGTATAGAGGAAAGGCTTCCACGCACACGAAAACCAAAACACGCAGGGATAAATTATGTTCATAGATTTAAAAAAAAAAAAAATATATATATATATATATATATTAATAATATATATATATATATATATATATATATATATATATATATATATATATATATATATATATATATATATATATATACATTACGTCAAAAAATAATTTTCTAAATGCATGTCCGTGATAACAGAATTTTCGACGAACCTCTTGCTGTCTCAGCTGAGTCAACATGAGTCAACAACATTTCACTCGAATGAAATACAGTTAAGCCTGATTAACAACGTACAGTAAACGCAACCTTCAAAATATAAAGTCTACAAAGTATTTCCAAATGTCATTACAGGAAAAAAAAACTATTTATTCAAAATTAACGTATTTATTGAAACATATCTCACGGCCTTCACTCATTGCAATTTTTGATTGCAGTGTGGAGGCAGACTGAATGCCAGCAGGGGTGCTGTCCATGGTGCTGGAAATGACCTACGTGAGTTGTAGGCTAATGGGTCACATTGAAAACGGAGGATGGTTGGTATGAATACATTCTCAGAATATTAGTGACAAAATGGCACTGAATCAAATTAGTGAGAAGACGTTTCAAAGTACAAAGAGTTAACACTTGTGTAATGAGATTAGCCTATGAGTGAGAAAAACGATATAGCCTTGTAAGAAGAGGGGGAAGAGGTATGAATAGGCTTCATTAATAAAAACTTAAACTATGAAAAGAGCACAACAAAATAAATAGAAAACCGATAGTTACACAGCTTCATGGGGTATGCACAACCATAGTTACACAGCTTCATGGGGTATGCACAACCATAGTTACACAGCTTCATGGGGTATGCACAACCATAGTTACACAGCTTCATGGGGTATGCACAACCATAGTTACACAGCTTCATAGGATATATGCACATGTATAGTTATATAGCTTCATATATGCACAACTGGATCAAAAGCATTTCAGTTTTTCACAAGCTATGAAACCTCACCTCACAATCACCCAATGTGTTGAACGTGATGATGTTTTCTCCAAAAGGTTCATTTAGATTCTTCTTCAGTGTAAGATCAGCCTGCAGCGTGCTGTCATTGTAAGATCTGGCAAACTTGAAGTCACTGGTGCGTGAGCCGGTTGTCAGGTATGCGTCATAATTGTAAGCACTACGCAGAGTTCCAGCTCCATCCACCTCTGCATAGTTAGTTGGGAAATACCCGCTGGGAATGGCGACTGCTCCATCAAACAACATTCTAGGCTTTCTCCTACGGCAGAACCTCACGGCCAGGATGAGAATTATGAAAGTCAGGAAAAAGGTGGAGACAGAGACCAGTGCAATGATCAAACAGGAAGTTAGTTTGGAACTATCCTCATAAGTCATGTCTTTCAGTTCTGGAACTTCAGCCAAGTTGTCTGATATGAGTAAATATACATCACAGGTTGTAGAGAGAGAGGGCTGTCCGTTATCTTTCACTGATATAACAAGGTTCTGCTTCATACTGTCAGATTCAGAAATGTCCCGCTGTGCCCTGATCTCTCCACTGTGGAGACCAATAGTGAAAAGTCCCGGATCAGTCGATTTCACAATGTGATATGAAAGCCATGCGTTCTGTCCAGAGTCAGCATCCACAGCTATCACCTTGGAAACCAGGGACCCCGCCAGAGCAGCTTTGGGGACCATCTCAGTCATCAAGGAGTTCCCTGCTGGAGCAGGGTATAATATCTGGGGAGAGTTATCATTCTCATCTGTTATGAAGACACTCACAGTCACGTTACTGCTGAGTGGAGGAGAACCATTGTCTCTGGCTACAACGTGGACTTTGAAGCTCCTAAACTGTTCATAATCAAATGCTCTCACAGCATGGATCACCCCCGTGTCTCCGTTAATGGATAAAAATGAAGACACCGGAACACCGTTGACCAAACTGGACAATAGAGAATAGACCACTGTGCCGTTCTGTCTCCAGTCTGGGTCTCTGGCAGTAACAGAACACATAGAGGAGCCAGGCTTGTTATTTTCAGTCACATAGGAGCTGTAGGATTGTTCTTCAAACACAGGTGGATTGTCATTCACGTCTGATACAGATAAATGAATAGTCTTTGAGGATGATAAAGGTGGAGTCCCCTCGTCAGTGGCAGTGATGGTTATGTTATAATCTGATATTATTTCACGGTCTAGTTCACTAGTTGTTACTAGAGAGTAATAGTTTTTGATTGAGGGGTTCAGTCTGAAAGGAACATTTTGTTGAATGGAGCAGCGGACCTGTCTATTTCCCTCAGAATCTTTATCCTGTACATTAATGATCCCCACCTCTGTACCAGGTAACACGTTTTCAGGGATGGGAATCCTAAGAAATTTGATGAATATTACTGGTGCATTATCATTTATATCGGTTATATCTATAATTACTTTTGTGTTAGAAGCTAAACCGGACCCATCTTTGGCTTGGACGCGCATTTCATAATCTGTCCTCTCCTCAAAGTCCACAGGTCCGACGACTCTGATTTCACCAGTCCCTTTGTCTATAGAAAAAACTGATGATGCTTTATCAGATATACTACTGAAGTCATACGTCACATCCCCATTTGCACCTTTATCTGCGTCAGTGGCGCTGACAGTTAACACTACAGTATCTAAAGTGGGGTTTTCGGGTAGACTGACTCTATAAACATCCTGACTAAACACTGGAATATTATCGTTAGCATCCAACACTGTGACGTGTATAACTACAGTACCAGATCTCTGTGGACTCCCACCATCAACAGCAGTAAGTAACAATGTCACCTCCTCTTGCTTTTCTCGATCCAGTTCTTTTTCTAACACTAACTCGCCGTGTTTCCTACCGTCTCTATTTGTATGAACGGCTAAAACAAAATGTTCATTCCTCTCGAGGGTATAGCTTTGCACTCCGTTTAATCCTATGTCCGAATCATACGCTTCGTCTAAGGGAAAACCTTCCCCTTTGTCAGCCGATTCTCTTATTTCTAGATTCATGCGCTCATTGGGAAATCGAGGTGAGTTATCGTTTACGTCTTGAATTTGCACAGTGATACGATGCAGCTCGAGAGGGTTTTCAAGCACAAGCTCATATTTTAGTGCACAAGTAACCTTCGAACCACACAGCTCCTCTCTATCTATTCTATCCGTCACAATAAGATTGCCATTCGCGAGATCGATGTCACAATAACGTTTGCTGATGCCATCCATATCCAACCGAGCTTTGCGATCAGAGAATCTCTTCGCATCCAGTCCGAGGTCCTTGGCTATATTTCCAATGACAAATCCACGCTTAGCTTCCTCAGGAGCAGAGTAGCTCATGTCTCCATACGTGTTGCGAGGGAGAACAAGAAAGAAAACCGAGGAGAGAACGACGGCAGAGACCAACCATCTTTTATCCACCATCATCAACGTGGGAGCGTTCCTATCCTTAAGATGGTGATTTACTGAATTCGTTATGACATAAAACAAATTGTAGTCCAAGTTTCGATATTTTTTCCAAGCAAGGATATGTTGAAACTAGTCAATGCGACGTTTTTCCCCACTTCCGAAACTAGTCTCCTCCCTGTATATGTTAATCTATTGGGTGGGGGAACAAGCGAGCATTCACCCAGAGAAGGTGAACAGCGACACATTGAGTATTTTCACAAAAACTGCAGTAGCACTACAAAGTTACTAAATATACATTGAACAAGATATATCCAATATCTTACTGTAAGAATATTCTATTTAAATATTGCCAAACAGGCCATGTCTACAAGTCAGCAAGATCAAATCACCAGTTTTACATCAGTCAATACCATTTGCCTGACAGCGTTAACCACTTAGGCAAAGTCGATCATTCAGAAGCAACTGAGGAAAATAAAATGTCAATGTAGTTTCGGATAACAGGATAGGCTATGGTCATTTAGGCCTATATTTTAAAACGTATAAAATCACATTAATGAAAAGCAATTGTCAATTACCAAGCCTTTTGGTTATTTATATTTTAAAATGCACCAAAAAACTATCGAAATATTATAATAATATCATATATACATTGTATATTATTCAATGACTGAAAATGTTACCCTCGTCTCGGATATTCCATCGCCAGATCTTTAAAGTCTGGTCGCTGTCCAGTGATCAAACATTACCGACGCCATAGCCCACTTATCTGTTGCACCAACCGATAGATAAACATTTGGTGCTGTAAATTGCTATCCAATAAACGATATAAACATGTTGTCTTATTATAGCAGCAGGCTATATGACCTATCACAGGCCTGTATAATTACAGACGGATCACTTCAAACAGTTAAACTGGTAGCCTATTCTGCGTTTAAAATGACAAACGGAGTACTTCAATCTTGTAATCATGTATCCTTCATTTCAAAGTCATCAAATAAGTCTGTAGATATGGCACCATGGCCCGGCATAAAACACTTGCGTCAAACTATTGTTTAATCCCTCTCAAGAAACCGTAGGGGGATGTAGCCTGTTTATTCTGCTTGGAATACACATATTACCAGAGGAGCCTCATTAAATCAGTCCATTTAAAAACATCGCCGAGTCTGATAAGCCAACAACGCAGTGATCATTTTCAAACATCTGACAGACTTTTGATAATCTCAATACATTTGTTAACATAAAATATAAATCAATAATCAAAATAGGTTTATAATCTCACCTCAGAATGCCCCGCGTCGTTAAGATTGATTATACTTTCTCCCAAACACCCACTTTGACTCTTCGTCAGTGTGAGGTCAGCAGGCAGCGTGCTGTCAGTGTAAGATCTGACAAACTTGAAATCGCTGGTGCGTGAGCCCGTTGTCAGGTATGCGTCATAATTGTAAGAACTACGTAACGTTCCAGCTCCGTCTACCTCTGCATAGTTGGGAGGGAAATAAGCGCTGGGAATGGCGACTGCTCCATCAAACAACATTCTAGGCTTTCTCCTACGGCAGAACCTCACGGCCAGGATGAGAATAATGAAAGTCAGGAAAAAGGTGGAGACAGAGACCAGTGCAATGATCAAATAGGAAGTTAGTACGGAATTATCTTCATAACTCATGTCTTTCAGTTCTGGAACTTCAGCCAAGTTGTCTGATATGAGTAAATATACATCACAGGTTGTAGAGAGAGAGGGCTGTCCGTTATCTTTCACTGATATAACAAGGTTCTGCTTCATACTGTCAGATTCAGAAATGTCCCGCTGGGCCCTGATCTCTCCACTGTGGAGACCAATAGTGAAAAGTCCTGGATCAGTCGATTTCAAGATCTGATATGAAAGCCACGCGTTCTGTCCAGAGTCAGCATCCACAGCTATCACCTTGGAAACCAGGGACCCCGCAAGAGCAGCTTTGGGGACCATCTCAGTCATCAAGGTGTTCCCTGCTGGAGCAGGGTATAATATCTGGGGAGAGTTATCATTCTCATCTGTTATGAAGACACTCACAGTCACGTTACTGCTGAGTGGAGGAGAACCATTGTCTCTGGCTACAACGTGGACTTTGAAGCTCCTAAACTGTTCATAATCAAATGCTCTCACAGCATGGATCACCCCTGTGTCTCCGTTAATGGATAAAAATGAAGACACCGGAACACCGTTGACCAAACTGGACAATAGAGAATAGACCACTGTGCCGTTCTGTCTCCAGTCTGGGTCTCTGGCAGTAACAGAACACATAGAGGAGCCAGGCTTGTTATTTTCAGTCACATAGGAGCTGTAGGATTGTTCTTCAAACACAGGTGGATTGTCATTCACGTCTGATACAGATAAATGAATAGTCTTTGAGGAGGATAAAGGTGGAGTCCCCTCGTCAGTGGCAGTGATAGTTATGTTATAATCTGATATTATCTCACGGTCTAGTTCACTAGTTGTTACTAGAGAATAATAGTTTTTGATTGAGGGATTCAGTTTGAAAGGAACATCTTGTTGAATGGAGCAGCGGACCTGTCTATTTCCCTCAGAATCTTTATCCTGCACGTTAATGATCCCCACCTCTGTACCAGGTAACACGTTCTCAGGGATGGGATTGTTAAGAGATTTGATAAATATTAATGGTGGATTATCATTTATATCGGTTATATCTATGATTACTTTTGTGTTAGAAGCTAAACCGGACCCATCTTTGGCTTGGACGCGCATTTCATAATCTGTCCTCTCCTCAAAGTCCACAGGTCCGACGACTCTGATTTCACCAGTCCCTTTGTCTATAGAAAAAACTGATGATGCTTTATCAGATATACTACTGAAGTCATACGTCACATCCCCATTTGCACCTTTATCTGCGTCAGTGGCGCTGACAGTTACCACTACAGTATCTAAAGTGGGGTTTTCGGGTAGACTGACTCTATAAACATCCTGACTAAACACTGGAATATTATCGTTAGCGTCCAACACAGTGACGTGTATAACTACAGTACCAGATCTCTGTGGACTCCCACCATCAACAGCAGTAAGTAACAATGTCACTTCCTCTTGCTTTTCTCGATCCAGTTCTTTTTCTAACACTAACTCGCCGTGTTTCCTACCGTCTCTAATTGTATGAACGGCCAAAATAAAATGTTCATTCCTCTCGAGGGTATAGCTTTGCACTCCGTTTAATCCTATGTCCGAATCATACGCTTCGTCTAAGGGAAAACGTCGCCCTTTATAAGCCGATTCTCTTATTTCTAGATTCATGCGCTCATTGGGAAATCGAGGTGAGTTATCGTTTACGTCTTGAATTTGCACAGTGATACGATGCAGCTCGAGAGGGTTTTCAAGCACAAGCTCATATTTTAATGCACAAGTAACCTTCGAACCACACAGCTCCTCTCTATCTATTCTATCCGTCACAATAAGGTTGCCAGCCGCGAGGTCGATGTCACAATATCTTTTGCTATTATCATCCATATCCAACCGAGCTTTGCGATCAGATAATCTCTTCGCATCCAGTCCGAGATCATTGGCTATATTCCCAATTGTAAATCCACGCTTAGCTTCCTCGGGTGAAGAGTAGCTCATGTCTCCATGCGTGTTGTGAGGGAGAACAAGAAAGAACACCGAGCAGAGCTTGAAGGCAGAAACCAAAAATATTTTGACCACCATCATCAGCGTTGGAACGTTTGATATTCCTATCCTTAAGATGGTGATTTACCAAATTCGTTATGCCACAAAATATGTTGCCACGTTACAATCGAAATGCTGTCCAAGCAACGATAAATGATGAAACCAGTCAATGCGACGTTTTTCCCCACTGCCGAAACAAGTCTCCTCCCTGTATATGGTAATCTGCTGGGTGCGGACACAAGCATCCATTCACCCAGAGAAGGTGAACAGCGACACAGAGAGTATTTTCACAAACACTGCAGTCACACTACAAAGTTACTGAATATACAGTACATGAAACAAGATTAATTTAATATCTTACTGTAAAATGTGCTATACTTAAATATTGCCAAACAGTGCAGTTTGTAGATAGAACAAATCACCAGTGTTGAATCAATCAATATCTTGTTTCTTATAGCTTTAACCACGTAGACAACGTCTATCTATCATTCAGATGCAACTGCGGAAACCCAAAGAAAATGTCACGGTTGTTTAGGATACAAAGATAGGCTATATTATTTAGGCCAATATTTTAAAACGTGTCAAATCGTATTATTGAAAAACTGTTATTAATTATCAAGGCTTTGGTGATTTATATTAAAAAAAACATCACCCAAAACAATCAAAATAGTCAATGACTTAAAACGTTACCCTCATCTCAGAAACTCTATTGCCAGATACTGAATGTCTGGTTGCTGTCCAGTGCTGAAAAAGGGCCAACGCTATAGGCCACTTATCTGTCGCACCAAACTATAGAGACAGAATAAAATGTAGTGCTGAAAATTGCTATCCATCAAAACGATAAACATGCTGACTTATAGCGGTACACTGTTAAAAATTGCTGTAAAAATACAGCCAATTTCCAACAGTAAAATACGGTTATTTCAATAAACAGTTTAATCCTGTAAATGTACAGTCTATGTTCCATAAATTAATTACTTGTGGTAAATGTACAGCATTTATGTGTAAACCCATTTGTTCCTGGAAAAAACAGTCTTGGACAGTAAAAAATAGCACGTGGGGGCGGGGCATCTTCAACGCGGTCTATTTTCGAACAGAAAGCAGTCAAAGAACATAATTGTTTCGCAACACTCCTCTAGGCTGTCTTAAAGAAGGACACTGTTCAAGGTAAGTTTATTTTTTTGCTGTTATTCTATTATGTTGCTCCCAACCTGTAAAATCGCCTTTTTCACGAGGTATTTTTGACTGTGCTAAGTTACTGAGCGCGAATCGCGTTTTGCAGACGAGCTCTCAACGGTTGAGGCATTTCGCCTGCTAATGAGTTCTCTGAGCTCCGATTATTACGGCGAATTATTTGCTTGGCTAAAGTTAAGTTACCATTTAGAAATTAGTTTGGCTTTCTTGATTCATCCACTGGGGTCTTGTGAATTAATGTCACGATCGTTGTGTTGTTGTTTTTTAAGTGCAAGTTCAAAAAAATGCATCCAATCAATGCCATTGTATGCCATTGTATGGACTCAAAGATTGTCATGTATAATAGGATGAGGGTGAGTAAATGAGAATTTTTGGGGTGAACTATCCCTCTAAGGACATTGTGTTTGTCTATACTTGTGACTGGTGAAGATCAGATTACATTTTATGACCAATTAATGCAGAAAACCAACCAATTCCAAAAGGTTGAGGGTTTACAGCTTTTTCCCCACTGTACTATCAAATGTACTTATTCTGCTTTAAACATTTTTTGGACATATAACTTAACATATCTCTATACATATACACACTTATAATATACATACACACACTCAATCACTTAACTATCTACTCCTTTCCGGCTAACTGGAAAACACACAATCACTTTCTTTTACACACATGTCAGCTAAACTTTCTGGTCTTGTCTTGACCCCATAATCTTTCTGTTAAGATTATGTTTTTTATGTTTTTCCTCTATGCTGTAACAAACATTTGCTCTCTAAGATTAGTTAAGTACATTAACATGACCATTTTATGTCTCTTTTAAAAGACTTTTAAAAGTGTTCGCAGAATATGTGATCACTAGTTTTTGCCATGTGATTTATTTTACCACTAAGATTTTCTTGATTTTCTTTCCTCTCAGACCTGGATTTCCTCTCAGACCAGATCTCAGGTTTGGGATGTTTTTTTGCCTCTATCAAGGATTTTTCATCCATTGGTTCTCAATGTTTTCCTCTCTGACCCAGAATTCCTCTCTGGCCTGGATGCTGATGTGACAAGTTGGCTGTTTTTTGTTTTTTGTTTGTTCGTTTTTTTGCCTCTTTGTAAGATTTCTGTTTTTGCCTACTGGTTCCTCTCATTGAATTTTGTAATTTATTTTCTGTGACTTTTTTTCCTTAAATACTGTTAATGTATTGTTAATGTATTGTTAAAAACTGTTACCTGTTTTAAATAAATGGCAAACAATACTGTACCATAATCTATTTTTTCTTTATTTTGTCCACTGAGTAAAAAGTCTGTTTGGAATGTCTGTATACATGATGCTACATATAGGGATGTTAATAGATATCAGACTATAGAGTAAATAGAAAACAGTATTTATATTCTAACTTTTTTATACTTTTATACAGCTGCCAGTACTTTACTGTGAAATTACAGCATTGTTGAAACCGTAAAATTACGGTAAAGGGCTAGAACCACAGCTGCCAGTACTTTACTGTGAAATTACAGCATTGTTGAAACCGTAAAATTACGGTAAAGGGCTAGAACCACAGCTGCCAGTACTTTACTGTGAAATTACAGCATTGTTGAAACCGTAAAATTACGGTAAAGGGCTAGAACCACAGCTGTCAGTACTTTACTGTGAAATTACAGCATTGTTGAAACCGTAAAATTACGGTAAAGGGCTAGAACCACAGCTGCCAGTACTTTACTGTGAAATTACAGCATTGTTGAAACCGTACAATTACGGTAAAGGGCTAGAACCACAGCTGCCAGTACTTTACTGTGAAATTACAGCATTGTTGAAACCGTAAAATTACGGTAAAGGGCTAGAACCACAGCTGCCAGTACTTTACTGTGAAATTACAGCATTGTTGAAACCGTAAAATTACGGTAAAGGTCTAGAACCACAGCTGCCAGTACTTTACTGTGAAATTACAGCATTGTTGAAACCGTAAAATTATGGTAAAGGGCTAGAACCACAGCTGGCAGTACTTTACTGTGAAATTACAGCATTGTTGAAACCGTACAATTGCGGTAAAGGGCAGGAACCACAGCTGCCAGTACTTTACTGTGAAATTACAGCATTGTTGAAACCGTAAAGTTACGGTAAAGGGCTGGAACCACAGCTGCCAGTACTTTACTGTGAAATTACAGCATTGTTGAAACCGTACAATTGCGGTAAAGGGCTGGAACCACAGATGCCAGTATTTTACTGTATATATACGGGTGAATTTTTTACAGTGTATGAAACCAGCACTACCAGATCAGGTTCATTACCAGATCAGATGCACTACCAGATCATGATTCACTACCAGATCAGATTCAACCAATAATTACATAGCTTCAGTACCAGATCAGCAAGCAAACTATAGTTACATTGCTTCATAGGGTATACACAACGATAGTTACACAGGTTTATAGATTAGGCTATGTACATGTATAGTTATACTGCTTCATATATGCACAACTGGATCAAAAGCATTTCAGTTTTTCACAAGCGATGAAATCTCACCTGACACTCCTCCTCGGTGTTGAACGTGATGATGTTTTCTCCAAAAGGTTCATTTAGATTCTTCTTCAGTGTCTGATCAGCCTGCAGCGTGCTGTCATTGTAAGATCTGACAAACTTGAAGTCACTGGTGCGTGAGCCCGTTGTCAAGTATGCGTCATAATTGTACGAACTACGCAGAGTTCCAGCTCCATCCACCTCTGCATAGTTGGGAGGGAAATACGTGCTGGGAATGGCGACTGCTCCATCAAACAACATTCTAGGCTTTCTCCTACGGCAGAACCTCACGGCCAGGATGAGAATTATGAAAGTCAGGAAAAAGGTGGAGACAGAGACCAGTGCAATGATCAAATAGGAAGTTAGTTTGGAATTATCTTCATAAGCCATGTCTTTCAGTTCTGGAACTTCAGCCAAGTTGTCTGATATGAGTAAATATACATCACAGGTTGTGGAGAGAGAGGGCTGTCCGTTATCTTTCACTGATATAACAAGGTTCTGCTTCATACTGTCAGATTCAGAAATGTCCCGCTGGGCCCTGATCGCTCCACTGTGGAGACCAATAGTGAAAAGTCCCGGATCAGTCGATTTCACAATCTGATATGAAAGCCATGCGTTCTGTCCAGAGTCAGCATCCACAGCTATCACCTTGGAAACCAGGGACCCTGCCAGAGCAGCTTTGGGGACCATCTCAGTCATCAAGGAGTTCCCTGCTGGAGCAGGGTATAATATCTGGGGAGAGTTATCATTCTCATCTGTTATGAAGACACTCACAGTCACGTTACTGCTGAGTGGAGGAGAACCATTGTCTCTGGCTACAATGTGGACTTTGAAGCTCCTAAACTGTTCATAATCAAATGCTCTCACAGCATGGATCACCCCCGTGTCTCCGTTAATGGATAAAAATGAAGACACCGGAACACCGTTGACCAAACTGGACAATAGAGAATAGACCACTGTGCCGTTCTGTCTCCAGTCTGGGTCTCTGGCAGTAACAGAACACATAGAGGAGCCAGGCTTGTTATTTTCAGTCACATAAGAGCTGTAGGATTGTTCTTCAAACACAGGTGGATTGTCATTCACGTCTGATACAGATAAATTAATAGTCTTTGAGGAGGATAAAGGTGGAGTCCCCTCGTCAGTGGCAGTGATAGTTATGTTATAATCTGATATTATCTCACGGTCTAGTTCACTAGTTGTTACTAGAGAATAATAGTTTTTAAGTGAGGGGTTTAGTTTGAAAGGAACATTTTGTTGAATGGAGCAGCGGACCTGTCTATTTCCCTCTGAGTCTTTATCCTGTACATTAATGATGCCCACCTCTGTACCAGGTAACACGTTCTCAGGGATTGGATTGTTAAGTGATTTGATGAATATTATCGGTGCATTATCATTCACATCTGTGATTTCGATAATAACTTTACAATTTGAGGCTGAACCTAAACCATCTTTTGCCTGCACGCTCATTTCATAATATGTTTCCTCTTCGAAATCAATATGGCCGATTGCTTTTATTTCTCCGGTTGTCTTGTTAATCGAAAACATCTTCCCTGCTTTGTTACTTATTCGACTGAGTTCATAGGTCACATCGCCATTAGGTCCCTCGTCTGCATCTATAGCAGTCACTGTACTTACTACAGTACCTAATGGAGCATTTTCAGGTAGACTGACCTTATAGACGTTCTGAGTAAATACTGGAATATTATCGTTAGCGTCTAGAACCGTAACGTGTATAACTACAGTACCAGATCTCTGTGGAGTTCCACCATCAACCGCAGTAAGTATCAATGTCACCTCCTGCTGTTTCTCTCGATCTAATTCCTTCTCTACAACTAACTCACCGTATTTTCCACCATCTGAGTTTGTATGAACACCTAAAACAAAATAGTCGTTTCTTTCGAGTGAATATTTTTGAACTGCATTATGTCCTATATCCGCATCATGGGCTTCGCTAAGAAGGAAACGTGTTCCTCTATCGGCAGACTCACGGATTTCTAGATTAATTTGAGTGTTAGAAAACGTCGGGGAGTTATCATTTATATCTTGGACTTGCACATTAATACGATGTAATTCCAGAGGGTTCTCCAACACAAGTTCATATTTTAAGGTACAAGAAACCCTCGGTCCACACAACTCCTCCCTGTCTATTGTTTCAGACACAATTACATTTCCAGTATTCAGATTAATGTCACAGTAACGTTGACGACTGCCATCCATATCCAAACGAGCCTTGCGAGATGAAAATCTTCTCGCATCCAGTCCGAGGTCATTGGCTATATTTCCGATGACAGATCCGCGTTTCATCTCCTCTGGAATAGAATAGCTCATATCTCCATGGCTCGTGCGCACCATGCAAATAAGGAACACCAGACCGAACGTCGAAACAGACATTGATAATCCCATGTAATTCATCTTCTCAAATGACAGAAGTAGTCCAACTAAGAATCGTGGTAAATATATTGTTCAGCTCTCAAAATGAAACATTTGCTTCTTTAAGGTGTGGAATAGCTGACGACACACGCTAAGCCTCTGTCTAATCGAGACGATGGTTTGTCACAATGACCAAAGTAGGCCTATATCTCCTCCTTTTCTGTGCGTGGACTGAGGGAGAGATGTGCCTATTGGCCAATATATAGTGAACAGCGACACTTAGAGTATTTCAATGACAACTACAATAAATTGCATTCAATTTAACCTCTTAAATCCATAAGCCTCCATGAAATTCACGCTAGACTGTTTCCATAGAAAGTGAGAACGTGAATGCGCGGAAGTAGCATACAATTGGGGTAAATGTTGTTTTTAAATTTTAAACATAACATCCAAAATATATCTAGGTTAATTTAATTATTGGCGGAAACCTGTTTCAAATAAGCACAGGTGAAGAATGAGCTCTTGCAGCTTTGCCTGTTTCACTGAGAAACAGGCTTCTCAGTTGCGCTGTCTATCGTTGTGGTGCTGAAACAGTGCTGAAGTTTGTAATTTCCACTTTGAAATTTCAGTCTTGAATTTCCCCTTACAAAAAATGTATCAACCCCTACAAAAATGTCCATTAATTTTAATACACACACTAATTCACATTTCCTCTTGCTGCAGGATTATTTTCCTGCTGTAGCAAACTGGCTCACATTAAGATCCCACATATGCCACTTTTATAATATTCAGTATTATATATTTATAATATCTTACTGGACCTGGTATCAAATTGCGTGAGCAAGTTGCCTGCATGTACCAGTAGGCTACAGACGGGATAGAAAAAATATCCTGATTGTCATTTTGTAGTATATTTCACCCAGATATATACAAAAGAACAGCCTAGAATTTGAATATATTCAAACCAAAACAAGAACAGTAGCTGCATACTCTTCAAACGACTACATGTTGCACCATGCTCTCATACTAGAAGAGCAGACTTTAATAAAACACCTCCCATTAAAACATAGCGTTGGGCCTTTCACGTTTGGAAGAGTGCTATTGCCAAGAAGCAAATGAGTAATGTTTTGTTTCAAAACCATGTAGTCATAACAATCCTAACAAAATGCAAAATAAAGGCATGGGTTACCTCAGAGTCCCCTGCAGTGTTGAGAGTGACGATACTTCCTTCTAATAACTTATCTGGGCTCCTCTTCAGTGTAAGATCAGCAGGCAGCGTGCTGTCATTGTAAGATTTGACAAACTTGAAGTCACTGGTGCGTGAGCCCGTTGTCAGGTATGCATCATAGTTGTAGGAACTATGCAAAGTTCCAGCTCCGTCCACCTCTGCATAGTTGGGAGGGAAATATGCACTGGGAATGGCGACTGCTCCATCAAACAACATTGTAGGTTTTCTCCTACGGCAGAACCTTGCGGCCACGATGAAAATAATGAAAGTCAGGAAAAAGGTGGAGACAGAGACCAGTGCAATGATCAAATAGGAAGTTAGTTTGGAATTATCTTCATAAGCCATGTCTTTCAGTTCTGGAACTTCAGCCAAGTTGTCTGATATGAGTAAATATACATCACAGGTTGTAGAGAGAGAGGGCTGTCCGTTATCTTTCACTGATATAACAAGGTTCTGCTTCATACTGTCAGATTCGGAAATGTCCCGCTGGGCCCTGATCTCTCCACTGTGGAGACCAAGAGTGAAAAGTCCCGGATCAGTCGATTTCACAATCTGATATGAAAGCCATGCGTTCTGTCCAGAGTCAGCATCCACAGCTATCATCTTGGAAACCAGGGACCCCGCCAGAGCAGCTTTGGGGACCATCTCAGTCATCAAGGAGTTCCCTGCTGGAGCAGGGTATAATATCTGGGGAGAGTTATCATTCTCATCTGTTATGAAGACACTCACAGTCACGTTACTGCTGAGTGGAGGAGAACCATTGTCTCTGGCTACAACGTGGACTTTGAAGCTCCTAAACTGTTCATAATCAAATGCTCTCACAGCATGGATCACCCCCGTGTCTCCGTTAATGGATAAAAATGAAGACACCGGAACACCGTTGACCAAACTGGACAATAGAGAATAGACCACTGTGCCGTTCTGTCTCCAGTCTGGGTCTCTGGCAGTAACAGAACACATAGAGGAGCCAGGCTTGTTATTTTCAGTCACATAGGAGCTGTAGGATTGTTCTTCAAACACAGGTGGATTGTCATTCACGTCTGATACAGATAAATGAATAGTCTTTGAGGAGGATAAAGGTGGAGTCCCCTCGTCAGTGGCAGTGATGGTTATGTTATAATCTGATATTATCTCACGGTCTAGTTCACTAGTTGTTTCTAGAGAATAATAGTTTTTGATTGAGGGGTTCAGTTTGAAAGGAACATTTTGTTGAATGGAGCAGCGGACCTGTCTATTTCCCTCTGAGTCTTTATCATGTACATTAATGATGCCCACCTCTGTACCAGGTAACACATTCTCTGGGATGGGATTGGTCAAAGATTTAAGAGATATTACCGGGGCATTGTCATTTACATCTGTAATCTCGACGACAACGTTGGCAAACGAGGTCAACCCCATTCTGTCCTGGGCCTGTATGCTCATTTCATAAACTGATTCCTTTTCGAAGTCCAACTGTCCAAATAATCTAATGTCACCCGTTTTAGGGTCAAGAGAAAATAATTCATTCAATTCAACTGAAATGGGGCCAAATGCATACATCACTTCACCATTTTGTCCCTCGTCAACATCTGTGGCGCTTACAGTCACTACAACAGTACCCAGGGGAGCATTTTCAGGTATACTGACCTTATACACGTTCTGGGTAAATGCTGGGACATTATCGTTAGCATCCAGCACAGTGACGTGTATAACTACAGTACCAGATCTCTGTGGAGTCCCACCGTCAACAGCAGTAAGTAATAAAGTCACCTCCTGCTGTTGTTCTCGATCTAACTCTTTTTCTAACTTCAACTCCCCATACTTTCCCCCACCAGGTTTCGTATTAACGGCCAGACTAAAATGGTCGTTCCTTTGCAGCGTGTAGCTTTGAACAGCGTTAAGGCCTATATCTGCATCATGAGCCTGATGG
Source organism: Thymallus thymallus (assembly GCA_023634145.1). NCBI lineage: Eukaryota > Metazoa > Chordata > Actinopteri > Salmoniformes > Salmonidae > Thymallus > Thymallus thymallus. The sequence continues at coordinate 5,951,183 of CM042391.1, read as the reverse complement.
ACCGCAAATAGAGCGCCTTTATCGGCTGACTCACTTATCTCAAACGTAATGCCATCGTTCGCAAATTGTGGTGAATTGTCATTAATATCTTGTATCTGAAGAACGACGCGGTGTAATTCTAAAGGATTCTCGAGCACCATTTCATATTTCAATACACACGAAACCCTTCTTCCGCAGAGCTGCTCCCTGTCCATTCTCTCCGCAACAATCAGGTCGCCAGTGCTCAGGTTAATGTCACAATACAGTGTGTTGCTACCATCCATTTCTAGGCGAGCTTTTCGAACGGACAGTCGTTTTGGATCCTGTCCGAGATCGTTGGCGATATTTCCGATCACAGATCCGGGTTTCATCTCCTCGGGAATAGAATAGGTCACGTCTCCATAGCTGGTGCGCAGAACGAAAAGAAACAAAGCCAGGCAGAACATCGATGCAGAGAACGAGAATATTTTACATTCCATTTTCAGAGACCAACGTTTATTCTAATAGCACGGTTATCAAACAATCTATTTCCAGGTGGATTTTTATTTTAAAGGGACTGAGTCCATACGCGTTACGTTCTACGAAGTGATGGGTCCTTCGCTAGCCTACACTGTATTAAAATGAGTCTCTCCCCTTTGCCTAAAGCCTAGAGCAGGAATGGTTGGGGAAATATGGCTTTAGCTGGTGAATAGCGACACATGGAGTACTTTTCCAAAACTGCAATCACAAGTAGGCCTCCAAAAATCAGAGAATAAAACTTTACTTGAGTGTTTCCAACTGATAATATTTGTTATTTTAGTAAAACAAAGATGCAAGCACACCCTGAAAGTCTCTACAAAATAAGCCTATATGCCCCAACACATCAGCTGCACCCATTGATTCTCAAATAACGAAAGTTAATTTCAACACAACAACTCATCCAATGTCAAAACACATGATTCACTTCTCACACAACATGCACACACAAATGAAAACAGCTCTATCTGAAATAACAAATAGTCCACTGTAACATGATTCGCTAGTATTCACAACACAACTTCATATCACACATATATATGCTGTGTAATGCAGTGGCGCTGTCCACAGCAAGGTGCTGAAACGTGTTTTCTTGAAACTTACGTGGGCCTAATAACTGAAGTAGGCTAATAGATCACAGAAAGAAGGCTAAAGTCTAACCATGCGAGGCAATAAGAAGGCTACACAATATTGATGTATGATAGGTAGACATTATTTAAGTGAAAGGATTTCCCAGCATGCTAAAAAAAACATGGTAAGGAAGGAAGTGGTAAAGAAATATGGAGACAAAAGGAATGTACTTATTTAGTACACTGTCAAAAATGAGGGCAACAAGTAGACACTTAATATTATTAGTAGATGTAACTTCCTATGTTTCTAAGTAAATGTTTTAAATACATTTTTTGGTTTTACACAAATAAAGTAATTACTGGCTATTCATAATAGCCATTAAAATCGGTTGATGTCACACAAATATTTAGTAAACATACAGTATTAGTGTTTCAAAAACACTTAATGTTTAACATTGTTTAATGTATTTGATAATTTGCCATTTTAACCCACTTTGACAAGCATTGTTGAGCTCAATGCTCAATCCAGCAGCAACAGCTGGAGGTAGAACTGCAAGTATTGGTTAATGATGATTTTTCCTCTGTAATATTTTTTTTTGAATTATCCAATATTATTATTATTATTATTATTATTATTATTATTAATATTATTAATATTATTATTATTATTATTATTAATATTATTATTATTATTATTATTAATATTATTATTATTATTATTATTATTAATATCTAGTCAATTTATTAAAATGGAGGAAATTATATTACTCTATTTTCTAATCCTCATTGAATATATATGTTTTGTACAATTAAATTATCAAATCATTGAAACGACTTTAAGTCTTTTTTATTAAGTATGTTATTTAAAAATACTTTTTTACAGTGTACCGATGACAAAACCCGAAATAGAGATGATCTACTGTAAAGATAGCTCTCCAACATCTGAGTCGTCAACTTAACCACGTCATCAGCTGTAGGCCTAATGCCAACCTCATTAAAAGCTCAGTGTAAGCAATGTCGAGTCAACCATGACTAACAAGAGAAGTTCAGAGTAAAACATACAGCTACGGTCACTCGTGTCGTAGGACAATGCATCAAACTTGTTATGAAATATTATAACGTTTTTTGTAAACTATTACTTTTAGGCATGCATGCTTCATATCTCACCTCAGACTCGCCCGTATCGTTAAGAGTGATTATACTCTCTCCCAGACACTCAACTTGACTCCTCTTAAGCGTAATATCGGCAGGCAGCGTGCTGTCATTGTAAGATCTGACAAACTTGAAGTCACTGGTGCGTGAGCCGGTTGTCAGGTATGCGTCCTAATTGTAAGAACTACGCAGAGTTCCAGCTCCGTCTACCTCTGCATAGTTGGGAGGGAAATAAGCACTGGGAATGGCGACTGCTCCATCAAACAACATTCTAGGCTTTCTCCTACGGCAAAACCTCACGGCCAGGATGAGAATAATGAAAGTCAGGAAAAAGGTGGAGACAGAGCCCAGTGCAATGATCAAATAGGAAGTTAGTTTGGAATTATCCTCATAAGCCATGTCTTTCAGTTCTGGAACTTCAGCCAAGTTGTCTGATATGAGTAAATATACATCACAGGTTGTGGAGAGAGAGGGCTGTCCGTTATCTTTCACTGATATAACAAGGTTCTGCTTCATACTGTCAGATTCAGAAATGTCCCGCTGGGCCCTGATCGCTCCACTGTGGAGACCAATAGTGAAAAGTCCCGGATCAGTCGATTTCACAATCTGATATGAAAGCCAGGCGTTCTGTCCAGAGTCAGCATCCACAGCTATCACCTTGGAAACCAGGGACCCCGCCAGAGCAGCTTTGGGGACCATCTCAGTCATAAAGGGGTTCCCTGCTGGAGCAGGGTATAATATCTGGGGAGAGTTATCATTCTCATCTGTTATGAAGACACTCACAGTCACGTTACTGCTGAGTGGAGGAGAACCATTGTCTCTGGCTACAACGTGGACTTTGAAGCTCCTAAACTGTTCATAATCAAATGCTCTCACAGCATGGATCACCCCCGTGTCTCCGTTAATGGATAAAAATGAAGACACCGGAACACCATTGACCAAACTGGACAATAGAGAATAGACCACTGTGCCGTTCTGTCTCCAGTCTGGGTCTCTGGCAGTAACAGAACACATAGAGGAGCCAGGCTTGTTATTTTCAGTCACATAGGAGCTGTAGGATTGTTCTTCAAACACAGGTGGATTGTCATTCACGTCTGATACAGATAAATGAATAGTCTTTGAGGATGATAAAGGTGGAGTCCCCTCGTCAGTGGCAGTGATAGTTATGTTATAATCTGATATTATCTCACGGTCTAGTTCACTAGTTGTTACTAGAGAGTAATAGTTTTTGATTGAAGGGTTCAGTTTGAAAGGAACATTTTGTTGAATGGAGCAGCTGACCTGTCTATTTCCCTCAGAATCTTCATCTTGTACATTAATGATGCCCACCTCTGTACCAGGTAACACATTCTCAGGGATGGGATTGTTAAAGGATTTGATCAATATCACCGGTGGGTTGTCATTCAGGTCGGTGATTTCTATAATTACTTTTGCATTGCCAGCTAAGCCAGACCCATCTTTTGCCTGGACACGCACTTCGTATTCCGTATTTTCTTCATAATCTACGAGACCCTTCACTTTAATCTCGCCAGTCTTTTTGTCGATGGAAAACAGTTTAGCTGCTTTATCGGAAATGCGATTGAACTCATATGATACTTCTCCATTTGCTCCTTCGTCTTCATCACTAGCACTAACTGCAACGACAACAGTCCCTGTTGGAGAATTTTCAGGCAAACTTACTTCATACACTGTCTGGCTAAACACTGGTTTATTATCGTTAGCATCCAACACAGTGACGTGTATAACTACAGTACCAGATCTCTGCGGACTCCCACCGTCAACAGCAGTAAGTAACAACGTCACCTCTTCTTGTTGTTCTCGATCTAACTCTTTTTCTAAAACTAACTCGCCATATTTTCCTCCGTCTGAGCTCGTTTGAACGTCCAAAATAAAATAGTCATTCCTCTCCAGTGAATAGCTTTGTATACCATTTAATCCTATGTCAGAGTCATGAGGCTCATCCAAGGGGTATCGTGCGCCTTTGTCAGCAGATTCCCGAATTTCTAGATCAATACGTGCATTGGGAAACCGTGGTGAATTATCGTTTATATCTTGTATTTGTACAGTTATGCGATGTAATTCCAGAGGTTTTTCCAGCACAAGCTCGCATTTTAAAGAACAAGAAACCTTCGGTCCACACAGCTCCTCCCTGTCTATTGTTTCAGCCACAACTAAATCTCCAGTATTCAGATTAATGTCACAGTAACGTTGACGACTACCATCCATATCCAAACGAGCTTTACGATCTAAAAGTCTCTTAGCATCCAGCCCCAGATCCTTAACTAGATTTCCGATCACAGATCCGCGTTTCATCTCTTCTGGAATAGAATAGCTCATGTCTCCATTGCTGATGCGCAGCAGGCAATGACAAAAAGCAAGGCGGAACAAAATCGTAAAAAACGAAGATCCTGTGTACCCCATTCTGGATGATTCAAACCAAGTGTCAACATAAGAGTTCAATACTAGCCGAGATGATACTGAAACGTAAGAGTACAATATTAGCCTCTCGAAAGGAATAGCACAACGAATGTTATCCGACTGCTCTTCGGTGAAAGTGATGCAATATATCCTATTACTCCTTTGAATAATCCAATAGTGGGTGGAGAAGAGCCTGTAATTATCTTTATGGTGAACAGCGACATCCTGAGTTCTTACAGAAAACAGCAAACATAATACACACAGGATTACGTCATTTAACATCTTGGTCAATATTTCCCCCCATCCTTTAGTTGTGTGAAGTAGGACGAACGTTTCATCTAGTTTAGCAAGAGAAGAGAAGAAAACCAATAGTTGTGAGCAATAAACTCGTTATATAATCATACATTAGAAGATTGGAAAATGTAATTCAATATTTCCAAACTTTTGCCACTGTCTGACTATTCATTGATTGGCGAATAATAACACCAAAAAATAGATATGCTATTTCAACGGTCCACATAAAATCCAACGATGCACAATTCATGTTATTAATCAACCCCAGCAATTAAATGTCCATTAAACTCTAAGGTAAAGCGATGGTTATGTCGCTGTCCACTGACCAGGTGCTGAAATGTGTAAATGTATCCAATGTACTTAAATAGAAATGGAGAAGGCAATGGGGATATTACAGAAAGGAAAATTAAAGTCTACTCCATGATTGGGATAGCACCACTAACTTTACACACACCAATAACGATATTGAAAGAATATCCCTTCTGAAAAGGCATTCAAAAGTGAATATTGATGTCGCTACATAACCCTTCATTATCGAGAGGATAAAGCTGCAGTAAAAGGAAAAGACCAGAAAACACACTAGGAAAGCTATAATGATATCATATCATCCAATGCATTCGCACACAATGAAAAGGGGCATCTCCTCTTAGTCCAGTCTTACCTCAATAGATTTGTCTCTTCTACCCTCCACAAATATAACAAAGGTTTACTTAAAGGATTACTTTTTGACTTAAATCGTTGTGCAACATCATGTGTAAGCTCTGGCCATAGTCTTTCAGTTCGAAAACATGGATTTCTACTCGTGTTGGCGTTTAACTAAACAATCTACTGTATGGAGGAGAGGTTATCAAGCATTCTAAAACACAATATGTAAATCATTTTCAAAGATAAAGACTATCACAAGTCAACAACAAAGAAACTTTAGAAATGCATGTTTGTGAAAACAGAATATTCAACGAAACGCTTGCCATCCAAGTTGAGCCCATATGTGTCAAAACCGTTTCAACCGATTCAAATACTGTTAGGCCTGATAATCAACGTTAAGTAAACGAGAACTACAAATTAAGAAAAACCCAAGTTATTAAATATGCATTAAAAACTATCTTGTTTATTGAAACATATCTCATGCACTCCACTTGTTGTAGATTTTGTTTGCAGTGTGGAAACAGACTACATGCCGAAAGGGGTGCCGTCCATAATGTTTAAAATAGCTTACTTGTGTTGTAGGCTATTGGGTCATATTGATATCGGATGGTGGTGGGTATAAACACATTCTCAGAATATTAGTGACTAAATTGCACTGAATCAAATAAGTGAGAAGCCATTTTGATAATAAATATAGCCTTTCAAGAAGGGGGGGGGGGGGGGGGATTATGAATGGACTACGTAATAACGACTTCAACTATGAAACCAGCACTACCAGATCAGATTCACTACCAGATCAGATTCACTTCCAGATCAGATTCACTACCAGATCAGTTTCTCTACCAGATCAGATTCAACCAATACTTACATAGCTTCAGTGCCAGATCAGCAAGCAGCCGATAGTTACATAGCTTCATAGGGTATGCACAACGACAGTTACACAGGTTTATAGATTAGGCTATGCACATGTATAGTTATAGTGCTTCATATATATACAACCGTATCAAAAGCATTTCAGTTTTTCACAAGCGATGAAATCTCACCTGACACTCCACCTCGGTGTTGAACGTAATTATGTTTTCTCCAAAAGGTTCATTTAGATTCTTCTTCAGTGTCTGATCAGCCTGCAGCGTGCTGTCATTGTAAGACCTGGCAAACTTGAAGTCACTAGTACGTGAGCCCGTTGTCAGGTATGCGTCATAATTGTAAGAACTACGCAGAGTTCCAGCTCCGTCTACCTCTGCATAGTTGGGAGGGAAATTCACGCTGGGAATGGCGACTGCTCCATCAAACAACATTCTAGGCTTGCTCCTACGGCAGAACCTCACTGCCACGATGAGAATTATGAAAGTCAGGAAAAAGGCGGAGACAGAGACCAGTGCAATGATCAAATAGGAAGTTAGTTTGGAACTATCCTCATAAGCCATGTCTTTCAGTTCTGGAACTTCAGCCAAGTTGTCTGATATGAGTAAATACACATCACAGGTTGTAGAGAGAGAGGGCTGTCCGTTATCTTTCACTGATATAACAAGGTTCTGCTTCATACTGTCAGATTCAGAAATGTCCCGCTGGGCCCTGATCTCTCCACTGTGGAGACCAATAGAGAAAAGTCCCGGATCAGTGGATTTTACAATCTGATACGAAAGCCATGCGTTCTGTCCAGAGTCAGCATCCACAGCTATCACCTTGGAAACCAGGGACCCTGCCAGAGCAGCTTTGGGGACCATCTCAGTCATCAAGGTGTTCCCTGCTGGAGCAGGGTATAATATCTGGGGAGAGTTATCATTCTCATCTGTTATGAAGACACTCACAGTCACGTTACTGCTGAGTGGAGGAGAACCATTGTCTCTGGCTACAACGTGGACTTTGAAGCTCCTAAACTGTTCATAATCAAATGCTCTCACAGCATGGATCACCCCCGTGTCTCCGTTAATGGATAAAAATGAAGACACCGGAACACCGTTGACCAAACTGGACAATAGAGAATAGACCACTGTGCCGTTCTGTCTCCAGTCTGGGTCTCTGGCAGTAACAGAACACATAGAGGAGCCAGGCTTGTTATTTTCAGTCACATAGGAGCTGTAGGATTGTTCTTCAAACACAGGTGGATTGTCATTCACGTCTGATACAGATAAATGAATAGTCTTTGAGGAGGATAAAGGTGGAGTCCCCTCGTCAGTGGCAGTGATAGTTATGTTATAATCTGATATTATCTCACGGTCTAGTTCACTAGTTGTTACAAGAGAATAATAGTTTTTGATTGAAGGGTTTAGTTTGAAAGGAACATTTTGTTGAATGGAGCAGCGGACCTGTCTATTTCCCTCAGAATCTTCATCTTGTACATTAATGATGCCCACCTCTGTACCAGGTAACACATTCTCAGGGATGGGATTGTTAAAGGATTTGATCAATATCACCGGTGGGTTGTCATTCAGGTCGGTGATTTCTATAATTACTTTTGCATTGCCAGCTAAGCCAGACCCATCTTTTGCCTGGACACGCACTTCGTATTCTGTATTTTCTTCATAATCTATGAGACCCAGCACTTTAATCTCGCCAGTCTTTTTGTCGATGGAAAACAGTTTAGCTGCTTTATCGGAAATGCGATTGAACTCATATGATACTTCTCCATTTGCTCCTTCGTCTTCATCACTAGCACTAACTGCAACTACAACAGTCCCTGTTGGAGAATTTTCAGGCAAACTTACTTCATACACTGTCTGGCTAAACACTGGTTTATTATCGTTAGCATCCAACACAGTGACGTGTATAACTACAGTACCAGATCTCTGCGGACTCCCACCGTCAACAGCAGTAAGTAACAACGTCACCTCTTCTTGTTGTTCTCGATCTAACTCTTTTTCTAAAACTAACTCGCCATATTTTCCTCCGTCTGAGCTCGTTTGAACGTCCAAAATAAAATAGTCATTCCTCTCCAGTGAATAGCTTTGTATACCATTTAATCCTATGTCAGAGTCATGAGGCTCATCCAAGGGGTATCGTGCGCCTTTGTCAGCAGATTCCTGAATTTCTAGATCAATACGTGCATTGGGAAACCGTGGTGAATTATCGTTTATATCTTGTATTTGTACAGTTATGCGATGTAATTCCAGAGGTTTTTCCAGCACAAGCTCGCATTTTAAAGAACAAGAAACCTTCGGTCCACACAGCTCCTCCCTGTCTATTGTTTCAGCCACAACTAAATCTCCAGTATTCAGATTAATGTCACAGTAACGTTGACGACTACCATCCATATCCAAACGAGCTTTACGATCTAAAAGTCTCTTAGCATCCAGCCCCAGATCCTTAACTAGATTTCCGATCACAGATCCGCGTTTCATCTCTTCTGGAAAAGAATAGCTCATGTCTCCATTGATGATGCGCACCAGGCAATGACAAAAAGCAAGGCGGAAGAAAATCGTAAAAAATGATGATCCTGTGTACCCCATTCTGGATGATTAAAACCAAGTGTCAACATAAGAGTTCAATACTAGCCGAAATGATACTGAAAGGTAAGAGTACAATATTAGCCTCTCAAAAGGAATAGCAAAACGAATGTTATCCGACTGCTCTTCGGTGAAAGTGATGCAATATATCCTATTACTCCTTTGAATAATCCAATAGTGGGTGGAGAAGAGCCTGTAATTATCTTTATGGTGAACAGCGACATCCTGAGTTCTTACAGAAAACAGCAATCATAATACACACAGGACTACGTCATTTAACATCTTGGTCAATATTTCCCCCCATCCTTTAGTTGTGTGAAGTAGGAACGTTTCATCTAGTTTAGCAAGAGAAGAGAAGAAAACCAATAGTTGTGAGAAATAAACTCGTTATATAATCATACATTAGAAGATTGGAAAATTTAATTCAATATTTCCAAACTTTTGCCACTGTCTGACTATTCATTGATTGGCGAATAATAACACCCATAAAAAGATACGCTATTTCAACGGTCCACATAAAATCCAACGATGCACAATTCATATTACTAATCAAACCCAGCAATTAAATGTTCATTAAACTCTAAGGTTAATTGATGGTGACGTCGCTGTCCACTGACCAGGTGCTGAAATGTGTAAATGTATCTCATGTACCTAAAGAGAAATGGAGACGTTAATGGGGATATTACAGAAAGGAAAATTAAAGTCTACTCCATGATTGGGATAGCACCACTAACTTTACACACACCAATAACGATATTGAAAGAATATCCCTTCTGAAAAGGCATTCAAAAGTGAATATTGATGTCGCTACATAACCCTTCATTATCGAGAGGATAAAGCTGCAGTAAAAGGAAAAGACCAGAAAACACACTAGGAAAGCTATAATGATATCATATCATCCAATGCATTCGCACACAATGAAAAGGGGTATCTCCTCTTAGTCCAGTCTTACCTCAATAGATTTGTCTCTTCTACCCTCCCCAAATATAACAAACGTTTACTTAAAGGATTACTTTTTGACTTAAATCGTTGTGCAACATCATGTGTAAGCTCTGGCCATAGTCTTTCAGTTCGAAAACATGGATTTCTACTCGTGTTGGCGTTTAACTAAACAACCTACTGTATGGAGGAGAGGCTATCAAGCATTCTAAAACACAATATGTAAATCATTTTCAAAGATAAAGACTATCACAAGTCAACAACAAAGAAACTTTAGAAATGCATGTTTGTGAAAACAGAATATTCAACGAAACGCTTGCCATCCAAGTTGAGCCCATATGTGTCAAAACCGTTTCAACCGATTCAAATACTGTTAGGCCAGATAATCAACGTTAAGTAAACGAGAACTACAAATTAAGAAAAACCCAAGTTATTAAATATGCATTAAAAACTATCTTGTTTATTGAAACATATCTCACGCACTCCACTTGTTGTAGATCTTGTTTGCAGTGTGGAAACAGACTACATGCCGAAAGGGGTGCCGTCCATAATGTTTAAAATAGCTTACTTGTGTTGTAGGCTATTGGGTCATATTGATATCGGATGGTGGTGGGTATAAACACATTCTCAGAATATTAGTGACTAAATTGCACTGAATCAAATAAGTGAGAAGCCATTTTGATAATAAATATAGCCTTTCAAGAAGGGGGGGGGGGGGGGATTATGAATGTACTACGTAATAACGACTTAAATTATGAAACCAGCACTACCAGATCAGATTCAATACCAGATCAGATTCACTACCAGATCAGATTCTCTACCAGATCAGATTCAACCAATAATTACATAGCTTCAGTACCAGATCAGCAAGCAAGCGATGGTAACATAGATTCATAGGGTATGCACAATGACAGTTACACAGGTTTATAGATTAGGCTATGCACATGTATAGTTATACTGCTTCATATATATACAACCGTATCAAAAGCATTTCAGTTTTTCACAAGCGATGAAATCTCACCTGACACTCCACCTCGGTGTTGAACGTAATTATGTTTTCTCCAAAAGGTTCATTTAGATTCTTCTTCAGTGTCTGATCAGCCTGCAGCGTGCTGTCATTGTAAGACCTGGCAAACTTGAAGTCACTAGTACGTGAGCCCGTTGTCAGGTATGCGTCATAATTGTAAGAACTACGCAGAGTTCCAGCTCCGTCTACCTCTGCATAGTTGGGAGGGAAATTCACGCTGGGAATGGCGACTGCTCCATCAAACAACATTCTAGGCTTTCTCCTACGGCAGAACCTCACAGCCACGATGAGAATAATGAAAGTCAGGAAAAAGGTTGAGACAGAGACCAGTGCAATGATCAAATAGGAAGTTAGTTTGGAACTATCCTCATAAGCCATGTCTTTCAGTTCTGGAACTTCAGCCAAGTTGTCTGATATCAGTAAATACACATCACAGGTTGTAGAGAGAGAGGGCTGTCCATTATCTTTCACTGATATAACAAGGTTCTGCTTCATACTGTCAGATTCAGAAATGTCCCGCTGTGCCCTGATCGCTCCACTGTGGAGACCAATAGTGAAAAGTCCAGGATCAGTGGATTTTACAATCTGATACGAAAGCCATGCGTTCTGTCCAGAGTCAGCATCCACAGCTATCACCTTGGAAACCAGGGACCCCGCCAGAGCAGCTTTGGGGACCATCTCAGTCATCAAGGAGTTCCCTGCTGGAGCAGGGTATAATATCTGGGGAGAGTTATCATTCTCATCTGTTATGAAGACACTCACAGTCACGTTACTGCTGAGTGGAGGAGAACCATTGTCTCTGGCTACAACGTGGACTTTGAAGCTCCTAAACTGTTCATAATCAAATGCTCTCACAGCATGGATCACCCCCGTGTCTCCGTTAATGGATAAAAATGAAGACACCGGAACACCGTTGACCAAACTGGACAATAGAGAATAGACCACTGTGCCGTTCTGTCTCCAGTCTGGGTCTCTGGCAGTAACAGAACACATAGAGGAGCCAGGCTTGTTATTTTCAGTCACATAGGAGCTGTAGGATTGTTCTTCAAACACAGGTGGATTGTCATTCACGTCTGATACAGATAAATGAATAGTCTTTGAGGAGGATAAAGGTGGAGTCCCCTCGTCAGTGGCAGTGATAGTTATGTTATAATCTGGTATTATCTCACGGTCTAGTTCACTAGTTGTTACTAGAGAATAATAGTTTTTGATTGAAGGGTTCAGTTTGAAAGGAACATTTTGTTGAATGGAGCAGCGGACCTGTCTATTTCCCTCAGAATCTTCATCTTGTACATTAATGATGCCCACCTCTGTACCAGGTAACACATTCTCAGGGATGGGATTGTTAAAGGATTTGATCAATATCACCGGTGGGTTGTCATTCAGGTCGGTGATTTCTATAATTACTTTTGCATTGCCAGCTAAGCCAGACCCATCTTTTGCCTGGACACGCACTTCGTATTCCGTATTTTCTTCATAATCTATGAGACCCTTCACTTTAATCTCGCCAGTCTTTTTGTCGATGGAAAACAGTTTAGCTGCTTTATCGGAAATGCGATTGAACTCATATGATACTTCTCCATTTGCTCCTTCGTCTTCATCACTAGCACTAACTGCAACTACAACAGTCCCTGTTGGAGAATTTTCAGGCAAACTTACTTCATACACTGTCTGGCTAAACACTGGTTTATTATCGTTAGCATCCAACACAGTGACGTGTATAACTACAGTACCAGATCTCTGCGGACTCCCACCGTCAACAGCAGTAAGTAATAACGTCACCTCTTCTTGTTGTTCTCGATCTAACTCTTTTTCTAAAACTAACTCGCCATATTTTCCTCCGTCTGAGCTCGTTTGAACGTCCAAAATAAAATAGTCATTCCTCTCCAGTGAATAGCTTTGTATACCATTTAATCCTATGTCAGAGTCATGAGGCTCATCCAAGGGGTATCGTGCTCCTTTGTAAGGAGATTCCCGAATTTCTAGATCAATACGTGCATTGGGAAACCGTGGTGAATTGTCGTTTATATCTTGTATTTGTACAGTTATGCGATGTAATTCCAGAGGTTTTTCCAGCACAAGCTCGTATTTTAAAGAACAAGAAACCTTCGGTCCACACAGCTCCTCCCTGTCTATTGTTTCAGCCACAACTAAATCTCCAGTATTCAGATTCATGTCACAGTAACGTTGACGACTACCATCCATATCCAAACGAGCTTTACGATCTAAAAGTCTCTTAGCATCCAGCCCCAGATCCTTAACTAGATTTCCGATCACAGATCCGCGTTTCATCTCTTCTGGAATAGAATAGCTCATGTCTCCATTGATGATGCGCACCAGGCAATGACAAAAAGCAAGGCGGAACAAAATCGTAAAAAACGATGATCCTGTGTACCCCATTCTGGATGATTCAAACCAAGTGTCAACATAAGAGTTCAATACTAGCCAAAATGATACTGAAACGTAAGAGTACAATATTAGCCTCTCAAAAGGAATAGCAAAACGAATGTTATCCGACTGCTCTTCGGTGAAAGTGATGCAATATATCCTATTACTCCTTTGAATAATCCAATAGTGGGTGGAGAAGAGTCTGTAATTATCTTTATGGTGAACAGCGACATCCTGAGTTCTTACAGAAAACAGCAATCATAATACACACAGGATTACGTCATTTAACATCTTGGTCAACATTTCCGCCCATCCTTTAGTTGTGTGAAGTAGGATGAACGTTTCATCTAGTTTAGCAAGAGAAGAGAAGAAAACCAATAGTTGTGAGCAATAAACTCGTTATGTAATCATAAATGATAAGATTGGAAAAGTTAATTCAATATTTCAATACTTTTTCCACTGTCTGACTATTCATTGATTGGCGAATAATAACACCCAAAAATAGATACGCTATTTCAACGGTCCACATAAAATCCAACGATGCACAATTCATGTTATTAATCAAACCCAGCAATTCAATGTCCATTAAACTCTACGTTTAATTAATGGTGACGTCGCTGTCCACTGACCAGGTGCTGAAATGTGTAAATGTATCCAATGTACTTAAATAGAAATGGAGTAGGCAATGGGGATATTACAGAAAGGAAAATTAAAGTCTACTCCATGATTGGGATAGCACCCATAACTTTACACACACCAATAACGATATTGAAAGAATATCCCTTCTGAAAAGGCCGCCATTGTAAATAAGAATTTAATCTTAACTAACTTGCCTAGTTAAATAAAGGTTAAATAAAAAAATATATATATAAAAATGTGAATATTGATGTCGCTACATAACCAAGAGGATAAAGAATTAGTAATAGAATATACCAGAAAACACACTAGGAAAGCTATTCTGATACCATATCATCCAATGCAATCGAACACAATGAAAAGGGGAATATCCTCTTAGTCCTGTCTTACCTCAATAGACTCCCCTGCAGCGTTGATATTGATGATACTTCCTTCTAATAACTTAGTTGGGCTTCTCTTCAGTGTAAGATCAGCAGGTTGCGTGCCGTCATTGTAAGATCTGACAAACTTGAAGTCACTGGTGTGTGAGCCGGTTGTCAGGTATGCGTCATAATTGTAAGAACTACGTAACGTTCCAGCTCCGTCCACCTCTGCATAGTTGGGAGGGAAATACGCGCTGGGAATGGCGACTGCTCCATCAAACAACATTCTAGGCTTTCTCCTACGGCAGAACCTCACGGCCAGGATGAGAATAATGAAAGTCAGGAAAAAGGTGGAGACAGAGACCAGTGCAATGATCAAATAGGAAGTCAGTTTGGAATTATCCTCATAAACCATGTCTTTCAGTTCTGGAACTTCAGCCAAGTTGTCTGATATCAGTAAATATACATCACAGGTTGTAGAGAGAGAGGGCTGTCCGTTATCTTTCACTGATATAACAAGGTTCTGCTTCATACTGTCAGATTCAGAAATGTCCCGCTGGGCCCTGATCTCTCCACTGTGGAGACCAATAGTGAAAAGTCCCGGATCAGTCGATTTCACGATCTGATATGAAAGCCACGCGTTCTGTCCAGAGTCAGCATCCACAGCTATCACCTTGGAAACCAGGGACCCCGCCAGAGCAGCTTTGGGGACCATCTCAGTCATCAAGGAGTTCCCTGCTGGAGCAGGGTATAATATCTGGGGAGAGTTATCATTCTCATCTGTTATGAAGACACTCACAGTCACGTTACTGCTGAGTGGAGGAGAACCATTGTCTCTGGCTACAACGTGGACTTTGAAGCTCCTAAACTGTTCATAATCAAATGCTCTCACAGCATGGATCACCCCCGTGTCTCCGTTAATGGATAAAAATGAAGACACTGGAACACCGTTGACCAAACTGGACAATAGAGAATAGACCACTGTGCCGTTCTGTCTCCAGTCTGGGTCTCTGGCAGTAACAGAACACATAGAGGAGCCAGGCTTGTTATTTTCAGTCACATAGGAGCTGTAGGATTGTTCTTCAAACACAGGTGGATTGTCATTCACGTCTGATACAGATAAATGAATAGTCTTTGAGGAGGATAAAGGTGGAGTCCCCTCGTCAGTGGCAGTGATAGTTATGTTATAATCTGATATTATCTCACGGTCTAGTTCACTAGTTGTTACTAGAGAATAATAGTTTTTGATTGAAGGGTTCAGTTTGAAAGGAAGGTTTTGTTGAATGGAGCAGCGGACCTGTCTATTTCCTTCCGAATCTTCATCGTGTACATTAATGATGCCCACCTCTGTACCAGGTAACACGTTCTCAGGGATGGGATTGGTCAAAGATTTTAACGATATCACAGGTTCATTGTCATTAACATCTGTAATCTCTATTAATATTTTGGCAAAGGAAGTCAATCCCGAGCCATCTTTGGCTTGGATACGCAATTCATGAATTGATTCCTCTTCAAAATCCATCTGTCCTGCTATCTTGATGTTTCCCGTTTTAGGTTCAAGGGAAAATAATGTATTTAATTCTTCTGAGATGCGGCCAAATCCGTACGTCACCTCTCCATTTGCTCCCTCGTCTGCATCTGTTGCCGTCACAGTAACCACTAATGACCCTATTGGAGAATTTTCAGGTACACTGACCTTATAGACATTCTGGCTAAACACTGGTGTATTATCGTTAGCATCCAGCACAGTGACGTGTATAACTACAGTACCAGATCTCTGTGGAGTCCCACCGTCAACAGCAGTAAGTAATAATGTCACCTCCTGCTTTTGTTCTCGATCTAACTCTGTTTCTAAAACTAACTCACCATACGTTTCAGCACCTGGGTTGGTATGAACAGCCAAACTAAAATGGTCGTTCCTTTGCAGCGTGTAGCTTTGAACAGCGTTCAGTCCTATATCTGCATCGTGAGCCTGATTCACCGAAAATCGAGCGCCTTTGTCTGCTGACTCTCTAATATCAAACTTAACGATATCTTCCCCAAATAGTGGGCTATTGTCATTAATATCTTGTACCTGTATGATTATGTTATGTAATTCTAGAGGATTCTCCAGAACCATCTCGTATTTAAGGTTGCATGATATCCTCCTACCACAAAGCTGCTCCCTGTCTATTATTTCAGCAACGACCAAATCGCCAGTATTGAGATTGATTTCACAATAGCGCTTGCTGCTACCTTGAACATCTAAACGAGCTTTCCGATACGTAAGTCGTTTTGCATCCAGTCCCAGATCCTTGGCTATATTTCCGACAACAGATCCGCGTTTCATCTCCTCCGGAACAGAATAGGTCACGTCTCCATAACTGGTGTGCAGCACGAAGAGAAACAAAGCCAGGCCGAACAATGAGACAGAGATCGAGAATTCCTTATATTCCATTTTCAGATAACACAAATAATTCAAAATGTGTGGTAAAATACAGTGCTATTCTACCGAAGAAACCTTTACGACGGGTAGATCAAAATGCATCAGGTTAAATTTTTAAGCAGCGACTTTTACACTGCAATAATGAGCTCTCCTCCCTCCCTGGAAATGTCAAGAATGGGTTGGGAGAATAATTTAAAGCTACTGCTGGTGAATAGCGACACTCCGTGTAGTTTATAAAAACTGCAGGAAATAATGTGCATATCTCTCACCAATTGTATGGAGGAGAGCCTGCCCCACATAGGAAAACATGCCGGCCTTAATTGTTTTTATAGATACATTATGTGACCTTTCATATAAACAGAGGTAGACTATTTCAAAATGCAGGATTGTAAAAACACGAACGCACTTTAGTGTTACAGCCCATGTGAGTCAACATCTCAATCGAATGATCAGTGGGCAAAGTTGCCTGTCCATGTAGCCTTCAAACGACCATGCCCATAAAGTCATTCCAAATATAATCACTGGAAAAAGGTCCTTTTAAAATCAGGCATTTCTTTCAAACATATTTCACGTCTCTACCCATTGCAGTTCTCGAAGGGGAAAACAAGTCATTTTAAAATCCGGTGTTTCTTTCAAACATATTCCACGTCTTAACCAATTGCAGTTTTTTAAGTGGAGCCACACTGATTGCGAAAAGGGGCGCTGTCTATGGTTCTGAAACGGAACTACGTGTTTTACTAAATCACATTAAAATGGAATAAAGATGGGAAAATAAATAAATCCTCAGAGATTATCAGGGACACAAAATGGGACTGAATCAAATGGCTGAAAGAGTACAGGAGACACAACTAATGTAATAGTATTAGCCTAACACATAAAACAGTAAGCTACCTATAGTTTCATATGATGGACTATGCAAAACGGCTAAATAAATAAATAAAGCATTTTCGTTTATCACAATGTCAAAGCTATGAAATCTCACCTCAGACTCCCCCAAGGTGTTGAACGTGATTATATTTTGTCCAAAAGGTTCATTTAGATTCTTCTTCAGTGTCTGATCAGCAGGCAGCGTGTTGTCAGTGTAAGATCTTGCAAACTTGAAGTCACTGGTGCGTGAGCCCGTTGTCAGGTATGCGTCATAATTGTACGAACTACGCAGAGTTCCAGCTCCGTCCACCTCTGCATAGTTGGGAGGGAAATACGTGCTGGGAATGGCGACTGCTCCATCAAACAACATTCTAGGCTTTCTCCTACGGCAGAACCTCACGGCCAGGATGAGAATAATGAAAGTCAGGAAAAAGGTGGAGACAGAGACCAGTGCAATGATCAAATAGGAAGTTAGTTTGGAATTATCCTCATAAGCCATGTCTTTCAGTTCTGGAACTTCAGCCAAGTTGTCTGATATGAGTAAATATACATCACAGGTTGTAGAGAGAGAGGGCTGTCCGTTATCTTTCACTGATACAACAAGGTTCTGCTTCATACTGTCAGATTCAGAAATGTCCCGCTGGGCCCTGATCTCTCCACTGTGGAGACCAATAGTGAAAAGTCCCGGATCAGTCGATTTCACGATCTGATATGAAAGCCACGCGTTCTGTCCAGAGTCAGCATCCACAGCTATCACCTTGGAAACCAGGGACCCCGCCAGAGCAGCTTTGGGGACCATCTCAGTCATCAAGGAGTTCCCTGCTGGAGCAGGGTATAATATCTGGGGAGAGTTATCATTCTCATCTGTTATGAAGACACTCACAGTCACGTTACTGTTGAGTGGAGGAGAACCATTGTCTCTGGCTACAACGTGGACTTTGAAGCTCCTAAACTGTTCATAATCAAATGCTCTCACAGCATGGATCACCCCCGTGTCTCCGTTAATGGATAAAAATGAAGACACCGGAACACCGTTGACCAAACTGGACAATAGAGAATAGACCACTGTGCCGTTCTGTCTCCAGTCTGGGTCTCTGGCAGTAACAGAACACATAGAGGAGCCAGGCTTGTTATTTTCAGTCACATAGGAGCTGTAGGATTGTTCTTCAAACACAGGTGGATTGTCATTCACGTCTGATACAGATAAATAAATAGTCTTTGAGGAGGATAAGGGTGGAGTCCCCTCGTCAGTGGCAGTGATAGTTATGTTATAATCTGATATTATCTCACGGTCTAGTTCACTAGTTGTTACTAGAGAATAATAGTTTTTGATTGAAGGGTTCAGTTTGAAAGGAAGGTTTTGTTGAATGGAGCAGCGGACCTGTCTATTTCCTTCCGAATCTTCATCTTGTACATTAATGATGCCCACCTCTGTACCAGGTAACACGTTCTCAGGGATGGGATTGGTCAAAGATTTTAACGATATCACAGGTTCATTGTCATTAACATCTGTAATCTCTATTAATATTTTGGCAAAGGAAGTCAATCCCGAGCCATCTTTGGCTTGGATACGCAATTCATGAATTGATTCCTCTTCAAAATCCATCTGTCCTGCTATCTTGATGTTTCCCGTTTTAGGTTCAAGGGAAAATAATTTATTTAATTCTTCTGAGATGCGGCCAAATCCGTACGTCACCTCTCCATTTGCTCCCTCATCTGCATCTGTTGCCGTCACAGTAACCACTAATGACCCTATTGGAGAATTTTCAGGTACACTGACCTTATAGACATTCTGGCTAAACACTGGTGTATTATCGTTAGCATCCAGCACAGTGACGTGTATAACTACAGTACCAGATCTCTGTGGAGTCCCACCGTCAACAGCAGCAAGTAATAATGTCACCTCCTGCTTTTGTTCTCGATCTAACTCTGTTTCTAAAACTAACTCACCATACGTTTCAGCACCTGGGTTGGTATGAACAGCCAAACTAAAATGGTCGTTCCTTTGCAGCGTGTAGCTTTGAACAGCGTTCAGTCCTATATCTGCATCGTGAGCCTGATTCACCGAAAATCGAGCGCCTTTGACTGCTGACTCTCTAATATCAAACTTAACGATATCTTCCCCAAATAGTGGGCTATTGTCATTAATATCTTGTACCTGTATGATTATGTTATGTAATTCTAGAGGATTCTCCAGAACCATCTCGTATTTAAGGTTGCATGATATCCTCCTACCACAAAGCTGCTCCCTGTCTATTATTTCAGCAACGACCAAATCGCCAGTATTGAGATTGATTTCACAATAGCGCTTGCTGCTACCTTGAACATCTAAACGAGCTTTCCGATACGTAAGTCGTTTTGCATCCAGTCCCAGATCCTCGGCTATATTTCCGACAACAGATCCGCGTTTCATCTCCTCCAGAACAGAATAGGTCACGTCTCCATAACTGGTGTGCAGCACGAAGAGAAACAAAGCCAGGCCGAACAATGAGACAGAGATCGAGAATTCCTTATATTCCATTTTCAGATAACACAAACAATTCAAAATGTGTGGTAAAATACAGTGCTATTCTACCGAAGAAACCTTTACGACGGGTAGATCAAAATGCATCAGGTTAAATTTTTAAGGAGCGACTTTTACACTGCAATAATGAGCTCTCCTCCCTCCCTGGAAATGTCAAGAATGGGTTGGGAGAATAATTTAAAGCTACTGCTGGTGAATAGCGACACTCCGTGTAGTTTATAAAAACTGCAGGAAATAATGTGCATATAATTCACCAATTGTATGGAGAAGAGCCTGCCCCACATAGAAAAACATGCCGGCCTTAATTGTTTTTATAGATACATTATGTGACCTTTCATATAAACAGAGGTAGACTATTTCAAAATGCAGGATTGTAAAAACACGGAGGCACTTTAGTGTTACAGCCCATGTGAGTCAACATCTCAATCGAATGATCAGTGGGCAAAGTTGCCTGTCCATGTAGCCTTCAAACGACCATGCCCATAAAGTCATTCCAAATATAATCACTGGAAAAAGGTCCTTTTAAAATCAGGCATTTCTTTCAAACATATTTCACGTCTCTACCCATTGCAGTTCTCGAAGGGGAAAACAAGTCATTTTAAAATCCGGTGTTTCTTTCAAACATATTCCACGTCTTAACCAATTGCAGTTTTTTAAGTGGAGCCACACTGATTGCGAAAAGGGGCGCTGTCTATGGTTCTGAAACGGAACTACGTGTTTTACTAAATCACATTAAAATGGAATAAAGATGGGAAAATAAATAAATCCTCAGAGATTATCAGGGACACAAAATGGGACTGAATCAAATGGCTGAAAGAGTACAGGAGACACAACTAATGTAATATTATTAGCCTAACACATAATACAGTAAGCTACCTATAGTTTCATATGATGGACTATGCAAAACGGCGAAATAAATAAATAAAGCATTTTCGTTTATCATAATGTCAAAGCTATGAATCTCACCTCAGACTCCCCCAAGGTGTTGAACGTGATTACATTTTGTCCAAAAGGTTCATTTAGATTCTTCTTCAATGTCTGATCAGCAGGCAGCGTGTTGTCAGTGTAAGATCTTGCAAACTTGAAGTCACTGGTGCGTGAGCCGGTTGTCAGGTATGCGTCATAATTGTAAGAACTACGTAACGTTCCAGCTCCATCCACCTCTGCATAGTTGGGAGGGAAATACGTGCTGGGAATGGCGACTGCTCCATCAAACAACATTCTAGGCTTTCTCCTACGGCAGAACCTCACGGCCAGGATGAGAATTATGAAAGTCAGGAAAAAGGTGGAGACAGAGACCAGTGCAATGATCAAATAGGAAGTTAGTTTGGAACTATCCTCATAAGTAATGTCTTTCAGTTCTGGAACTTCAGCCAAGTTGTCTGATATCAGTAAATATACATCACAGGTTGTAGAGAGAGAGGGCTGTCCGTTATCTTTCACTGATATAACAAGGTTCTGCTTCATACTGTCAGATTCAGAAATGTCCCGCTGTGCCCTGATCTCTCCACTGTGGAGACCAATAGTGAAAAGTCCCGGATCAGTCGATTTCACGATTTGATATGAAAGCCATGCGTTCTGTCCAGAGTCAGCATCCACTGCTATCACCTTGGAAACCAGGGACCCCGCCAGAGCAGCTTTGGGGATCATCTCAGTCATCAAGGAGTTCCCTGCTAGAGCAGGGTATAATATCTGGGGAGAGTTATCGTTCTCATCTGTTATGAAGACACTCACAGTCACGTTACTGCTGAGTGGAGGAGAACCATTGTCTCTGGCTACAACGTGGACTTTGAAGCTCCTAAACTGTTCATAATCAAATGCTCTCACAGCATGGATCACCCCCGTGTCTCCGTTAATGGATAAAAATGAAGACACCGGAACACCGTTGACCAAACTGGACAATAGAGAATAGACCACTGTGCCGTTCTGTCTCCAGTCTGGGTCGCTGGCAGTAACAGAACACATAGAGGAGCCAGGCTTGTTATTTTCAGTCACATAGGAGCTGTAGGATTGTTCTTCAAACACAGGTGGATTGTCATTCACGTCTGATACAGATAAATGAATAGTCTTTGAGGAGGATAAAGGTGGAGTCCCCTCGTCAGTGGCAGTGATAGTTATGTTATAATCTGATATTATCTCACGGTCTAGTTCACTAGTTGTTACTAGAGAATAATAGTTTTTGATTGAAGGGTTCAGTTTGAAAGGAACATTTTGTTGAATGGAGCAGCGGACCTGTCTATTTCCCTCCGAATCTTTATCTTGAACATTAATGATGCCCACCTCTGTACCAGGTATCGCATTCTCGGGAATTGGATTGGTCAGAGTTTTTATTAATATCACTGGTGGATTATCGTTTACATCAGTAATATCTATCAATACTTTTGTGTATGACACCAACCCTGCACCATCTTTGGCGAGGACGCGCAGCTCATAAAGGGGCTGCTCCTCATAATCTATCGGTCCAGCCAGATTTATAACCCCAGTTTTACTATCGAGGTGAAACAAATTCTTCAGCTCATCAGAAATTCGACCTAGATCATATGTGACCTCGCCATTTGCCCCCTCGTCTGCATCAGTTGCGCGTACTGTTGCTACTACGGTACCCAACGGATAATTTTCTGGTAGACTGACCTTATACACATCCTGGCTAAATACTGGAATATTGTCGTTAGCATCCAACACAGTGACGTGAATAACTACAGTTCCGGATCTCTGTGGAGTCCCACCGTCAACAGCAGTAAGTAATAATGTCACCTCCTGCTTTTGTTCTCGGTCCAGCTCTTTCTCTAACACTAACTCGCCGTATTTACCTCCATCTCGATTAGTATGAACATTCAAGACAAAATGGTCGTTCCTTTGCAAAGAGTAGCTTTGAACTGCATTCTGACCTATATCTGCATCGTGGGCCTCATTAATGGGAAAGTGCGCACCTTTGACCGACGACTCCATAATTTCCAGTTTGATAACACCATCTGCAAACTGGGGTGAATTGTCGTTCACATCTTGAATCTGAAGAGATATGCGATGCAATTCTAAAGGATTTTCAAGAACCATTTCATATTTTAGCCCACATGAAATCCTCGGACCGCAAAGCTGCTCCCTATCAATTCTTTCAGCGACAACAAGATCTCCCGAATTCAGGTTAATGTCACATAAGCGTTTAGTTCCATCCTCTTCTAAACGGCCTTTTCGAGCCGACAATCTCTGAGCATCCAAACCAAGATCCTTGGCTATATTTCCGATCACAGATCCGCGTTTCATCTCCTCTGGAATAGAATAAGTCATGTCGCCATTGCTGATGCGTATTAGGGATAGAACAAAAGCCAGATGGAAGACAAAAGCTGAGACTGTAAATCCAATGTACCCCATTTTCGATGTGCAAAAGAAAATATTGCAATTGCAAGGTGAAGGCGAAAAAAATACAATGTAGCCTACTACAAATACTAGCTAAAATAAATTCCCAAACTGAAGAAATTAGATCCTTTTGCCGACTGCTCCTCAGTGATAATGAAGCGATAGGGTGTATCTCCTCTTTGAGTAATCTATTAGTGGGTTGAGAAGTGTAGGCTGCCTAACTTTTCTTAGCTGGTGAACAGCGACATCCTGAGTCATTCAAAAAAACAGCACACAATGTGCATCTGTCATCTTCTATTTTAGAATTGTATTATCATACAAAGATGATGTAGCCTATGACCTTAGTTAAATAAAGCATAGTTATACAGTAAGACGTGGAAAGTAATGCTTGTATGATGTAGGAAGTCATTTTCATGAATAAGAACAGTCCCATTAGGAAAAAACATTGACTTAACACTAGTCGCAACTTCGTCCTTTTAGCCAATGCAATGCACGGATTCCACTGGCTATCAATGTGTCCTTACTCAACAAACCAAAATGTGTTATTGTTCCCGTTTTCATTTATGTTTGGCAGGATTTATACTCATGTTAAAGTGAAGGAAAAGAGTTAAGTCGCTCTCCACATGCATGGTGCTGAAACGCAGCGGACATCAATAGTTGCATAATTAGTAAAGGGGATTTTTCAGAACGCTAAAACGCAATAGGCCTGAATCTCAATCTACACCAATATATTTATTGTGAAATTAGAAATTACAAAAATGTATAATAACAAATCTATATGGCCATGGCAAGTTCTTATTTTTAAAATGATTACATTTAAAAATGCAACATTATCCTAGAATCATTTACTCTAAAACAGCATAAGAAAATACGCTTAGCCTACTGCATGTCAGAATTACTCTGGCCAAATAAACAATCAGACTTCCATAAAGAAAGAAAGAAAGAAAGAAAGAAAGAAAGAAAGAAAGAAAGAAAGAAAGAAAGAAAGAAAGAAAGAAAGAAAGAAAGAAAGAAAGAAAGAAAGAAAGAAAGAAAGAAAGAAAGAAAGAAAGAAAGAAAGAAAGACAGACAGACAGATAGGCTGGTAACTCTAATTAAATTGTCCTCTGCAGCAGAGGTAACTCTGCGTCTTCCTTTCCTGTAGCGGTTCTCACGAGAGCCAGTTTCATCAAAGCGCTTGATGGTTTTTGCGACTGCACTTGAAGAAACTTTAAAAGTTCTTGAAATTTTCCGTATTGACTGACCTTCATGCTCATTTGAGCTGTTCTTGCCATAATATGGACTTGGTCTTTAACCAAATAGGGCTATCTTCTGTATACCACCCCTACCATATCAAAAACCAATTGATTGGCTCAAACGCATTAAGAAGGAATGAAATTCCACAAATTAAGTTTTAACAAGGCACACCTGTTAATTGAAATGCATTCCAGGTGACTACCTCATGAAGCTGGTTGAGAGAATGCCAAGAGTGTGCAAAGCTGTCATCAAGGCAAAGGGTGGCTACTTTGAATAATGTCAGATATAAAATATATTTTGATTTGTTTAACACTTTTTTGGTTACTACATGATTCCATATGTATTATTTCATAGTTGATGTCTTCACTGTTATTCTACAATGTAGAAAATAGTACAAATAATGAAAAACCCTAGAATGAGTAGGTGTTTCCAAACTTTTGACTGGTGCTGTATACTAAACTGTACTTAGCTGGTGGAAAGCGACATCATGAGTCTATCAGAGAAACAGCACTTACAATGCTGATAGGCCTACATTGTTTGCCATATTCAATTCTTAGAATGTATCCTGTTCTCCAAACGCAGACAATCGTATTAAAACACAAAATATATAGGATACAAATCAATAGTAACCTCGTCGTAACATGATCATGAGAAGACTTGGATGAGATAAGCTATTAGGAGAAACTTACACAACATGCCTACATATTCACACAATTCGCCATTAGTAGCCTAGTTGCAAAAAAATGTTTCCTGGATAATAAAACATTTCAACAGTCATCATGAAAACTGTCGAATTCCCTATCAATGTTTCATTAGTCATCAAACCGATGCAAATTCTTTCGCACTCTATCTTTTAGTTTTGACCGTTAGACTTCAGTAAAGGAAAAAAAAGGTCACGTCGCTGTCCACTGGTCTGTTGCTGAAATGTAGCCGACCTCAAGCAAAAAAGGTCACGTCGCTGTCCACTGGTCTGGTGCTGAAATGTAGCCGACCTCAAGCAAAAAAGGTCACGTCGCTGTCCACTGGTCCGGTGCTGAAATGTAGCCGACCTCAAGAAAAAAAGGTAGGAAATGGGGATGCTGAACACATCCCTACGCTATGATATCAAAATACATTAACAACACGTCCCAGGTCAATACAATTAATTTACTATAAAATATCTGATTACATTTCAAAAGTAGGCTAAACCATGTTTTCCTATTTCCATCAAGCTTCATTGTTAACTCGATCAGACAATCAGTGAAGAAAAGATCACAGGCATACAAAAAAAAAGCAACCGAAACTGCATTGATTGTTTTAATTATTGGAAACCACAACCCAAACAAACAAGGGGCAAACTATTTCCATCCAATCAAAACCCTCACAGAGAAGAACACTTTGAAACTCTACCAAGCACGCAAAACAATGAGTGGATAAATTCCACATTTTAGCCTACTAGGAGGTCATCATCACCTAAAACGAGTATAGGCCTACTGTTTCTATAGGATAGCATAAGCCATTAATGTATTTTGTACATACCCAACCCTTTCTCTCACAATGAAACAACTCACATACTTGGGGCTCCAACGTGGCGCAGTGGTCTAAGACACTGCATCTCATTGCTAGAGGTGTCACTACAGACAACCTAGTTCGAATCCAGACTGTATCACAACCGGCCTTGATTGGGAGTCCCATAGGACGGTGCACAATTGGCCCAGCGTCGCTCAGGTTCAGCAGGGGTAGGCCGTAATTGTAAATAAGAATTTGTTCTTAACTGACTTGCCTAGTTAAATACAGGTAAAAAAAAAAAATAATAATAAAAAATATATATATATAAAACATACAAACGTTAGTATATCAGATGAGTGAAGGCTTACCTCATTCGCCTCTCCTGCAGTGTTGAGAGTGATGATATTCCCTTCTAATAATGGATCTGGACATCTTGTCAGTGTCTGATCAGCCTGCAGTGTGCTGTCATTGTAAGATCGGACAAACTTGAAGTCACTGGTGCGTGAGCCCGTTGTCAGGTATGCGTCATAATTGTAAGAACTACGCAGAGTTCCAGCTCCATCCACTTCTGCATAGTTGGGAGGGAAATACGCGCTGGGAATAGCGACTGCTCCATCAAACAACATTCTAGGCTTTCTCCTACGGCAGAACCTCACGGCCAGGATGAGAATAATGAAAGTCAGGAAAAAGGTGGAGACAGAGACCAGTGCAATGATCAAATAGGAAGTTAGTTTGGAATTATCCTCATAAGCCATGTCTTTCAGTTCTGGAACTTCAGCCAAGTTGTCTGATATGAGTAAATATACATCACAGGTTGTAGAGAGAGAGGGCTGTCCGTTATCTTTCACTGATATAACAAGGTTCTGCTTCATACTGTCAGATTCAGAAATGTCCCGCTGGGCCCTGATCTCTCCACTGTGGAGATCAATCGTGAAAAGTCCCGGATCAGTCGATTTCACGATTTGATATGAAAGCCATGCGTTCTGTCCAGAGTCAGCATCCACAGCTATCACCTTGGAAACCAGGGACCCTGCCAGAGCAGCTTTGGGGACCATCTCAGTCATCAAGGAGTTCCCTGCTGGAGCAGGGTATAATATCTGGGGAGAGTTATCATTCTCATCTGTTATGAAGACACTCACAGTCACGTTACTGCTGAGTGGAGGAGAACCATTGTCTCTGGCTACAACGTGGACTTTGAAGCTCCTAAACTGTTCATAATCAAATGCTCTCACAGCATGGATCACCCCCGTGTCTCCGTTAATGGATAAAAATGAAGACACCGGAACACCGTTGACCAAACTGGATAATAGAGAATAGACCACTGTGCCGTTCTGTCTCCAGTCTGGGTCTCTGGCAGTAACAGAACACATAGAGGAGCCAGGCTTGTTATTTTCAGTCACATAGGAGCTGTAGGATTGTTCTTCAAACACAGGTGGATTGTCATTCACGTCTGATACAGATAAATGAATAGTCTTTGAGGAGGATAAAGGTGGAGTCCCCTCGTCAGTGGCAGTGATAGTTATGTTATAATCTGGTATTATCTCACGGTCTAGTTCACTAGTTGTTACTAGAGAGTAATAGTTTTTGATTGAAGGGTTCAGTTTGAAAGGAACATTTTGTTGAATGGAGCAGCGGACCTGTCTATTTCCCTCTGAGTCTTTATCTTGTACATTAATGATGCCCACCTCTGTACCAGGTAACACATTCTCAGGGATGGGATTGTTAAAGGATTTGATCAAAATCACCGGTGGGTTGTCATTCAGGTCGGTGATTTCTATAATTACTTTTGCATTGCCAGCTAAGCCAGACCCATCTTTTGCCTGGACACGTACTTCGTATTCTGTATTTTCTTCATAATCTATGAGACCCTTCACTTTAATCTCGCCAGTCTTTTTGTCGATGGAAAACAGATTAGCTGCTTTATCGGAAATGCGATTGAACTCATATGATACTTCTCCATTTGCTCCTTCGTCTTCATCACTAGCACTAACTGCAACTACAACAGTCCCTGTTGGAGAATTTTCAGGCAAACTTACTTCATACACTGTCTGGCTAAACACTGGTTTATTATCGTTAGCATCCAACACAGTGACGTGTATAACTACAGTACCAGATCTCTGCGGACTCCCACCGTCAACAGCAGTAAGTAACAACGTCACCTCTTCTTGTTGTTCTCGATCTAACTCTTTTTCTAAAACTAACTCGCCATATTTTCCTCCGTCTGAGCTCGTTTGAACGTCCAACATAAAATAGTCATTCCTCTCCAGTGAATAGCTTTGTATACCATTTAATCCTATGTCAGAGTCATGAGGCTCATCCAAGGGGTATCGTGCGCCTTTGACAGCAGATTCCCGAATTTCTAGATCAATACGTGCATTTGGAAACCGTGGTGAATTATCGTTTATATCTTGTATTTGTACAGTTATGCGATGTAATTCCAGCGGTTTTTCCAGCACAAGCTCGTATTTTAAAGAACAAGAAACCTTCGGTCCACACAGATCCTCCCTGTCTATTGTTTCAGCCACAACTAAATCTCCAGTATTCAGATTAATGTCACAGTAACGTTGACGACTACCATCCACATCCAAACGAGCTTTACGATCTAAAAGTCTCTTAGCATCCAGCCCCAGATCCTTAACTAGATTTCCGATCACAGATCCGCGTTTCATCTCTTCTGGAATAGAATAGCTCATGTCTCCATTGCTGATGCGCACCAGGCAATGACAAAAAGCAAGGCGGAACAAAATCGTAAAAAACGATGATCCTGTGTACCCCATTCTGGATGATTAAAACCAAGTGTCAACATAAGAGTTCAATACTAGCCGAAATGATACTGAAAGGTAAGAGTACAATATTAGCCTCTCAAAAGGAATAGCAAAACGAATGTTATCCGACTGCTCTTCGGTGAAAGTGATGCAATATATCCTATTACTCCTTTGAATAATCCAATAGTGGGTGGAGAAGAGCCTGTAATTATCTTTATGGTGAACAGCGACATCCTGAGTTCTTACAGAAAACAGCAATCATAATACACACAGGATTACGTCATTTAACATCTTGGTCAATATTTCCCCCCATCCTTTAGTTGTGTGAAGTAGGATGAACGTTTCATCTAGTTTAGCAAGAGAAGAGAAGAAAACCAATAGTTGTGAGAAATAAACTCGTTATATAATCATACATTAGAAGATTGGAAAAGTTAATTCAATATTTCCAAACTTTTGCCACTGTCTGACTATTCATTGATTGGCGAATAATAACACCCATAAAAAGATACGCTATTTCAACGGTCCACATAAAATCCAAAGATGCACAATTCATATTACTAATCAAACCCAGCAATTAAATGTTCATTAAACTCTAAGGTTAATTGATGGTGACGTCGCTGTCCACTGACCAGGTGCTGAAATTTGTAAATGTATCTCATGTACCTAAAGAGAAATGGAGAAGTTAATGGGCATATTACAGAAAGGAAAATTGAAGTCTACTCCATAATTGGGATAGCACCACTAACTTTACACACACCAATAACGATATTGAAAGAATATCCCTTCTGAAAAGGCATTCAAAAGTGAATATTGATGTCGCTACATAACCCTTCATTATCGAGAGGATAAAGCTGCAGTAAAAGGAAAAGACCAGAAAACACACTAGGAAAGCTATAATGATATCATATCATCCAATGCATTCGCACACAATGAAAAGGGGCATCTCCTCTTAGTCCAGTCTTACCTCAATAGATTTGTCTCTTCTACCCTCCCCAAATATAACAAACGTTTACTTAAAGGATTACTTTTTGACTTAAATCGTTGTGCAACATCATGTGTAAGCTCTGGCCATAGTCTTTCAGTTCGAAAACATGGATTTCTACTCGTGTTGGCGTTTAACTAAACAACCTACTGTATGGAGGAGAGGCTATCAAGCATTCTAAAACACAATATGTAAATCATTTTCAAAGATAAAGACTATCACAAGTCAACAACAAAGAAACTTTAGAAATGCATGTTTGTGAAAACAGAATATTCAACGAAACGCTTGCCATCCAAGTTGAGCCCATATGTGTCAAAACCGTTTCAACCGATTCAAATACTGTTAGGCCTGATAATCAACGTTAAGTAAACGAGACCTACAAATTAAGAAAAACCCAAGTTATTAAATATGCATTAAAAACTATCTTGTTTATTGAAACATATCTCACGCACTCCACTTGTTGTAGATCTTGTTTGCAGTGTGGAAACAGACTACATGCCGAAAGGGGTGCCGTCCATAATGTTTAAAATGGCCTACTTGTGTTGTAGGCTATTGGGTCATATTGATATCGGATGGTGGTGGGTATAAACACATTCTCAGAATATTAGTGACTAAATTGCACTGAATCAAATAAGTGAGAAGCCATTTTGATAATAAATATAGCCTTTCAAGAAGGGGGGGGGGGATTATGAATGTACTACGTAATAACGACTTAAATTATGAAACCAGCACTACCAGATCAGATTCAATACCAGATCAGATTCACTACCAGATCAGATTCTCTACCAGATCAGATTCAACCAATAATTACATAGCTTCAGTACCAGATCAGCAAGCAACCGATGGTAACATAGCTTCATAGGGAATGCACAATGACAGTTACACAGGTTTATAGATTAGGCTATGCACATGTATAGTTATACTGTTTCATATATATACAACCGTATCAAAAGCATTTCAGTTTTTCACAAGCGATGAAATCTCACCTGACACTCCACCTCGGTGTTGAACGTAATTATGTTTTCTCCAAAAGGTTCATTTAGATTCTTCTTCAGTGTCTGATCAGCCTGCAGCGTGCTGTCATTGTAAGACCTGGCAAACTTGAAGTCACTAGTACGTGAGCCCGTTGTCAGGTATGCGTCATAATTGTAAGAACTACGCAGAGTTCCAGCTCCGTCTACCTCTGCATAGTTGGGAGGGAAATTCACGCTGGGAATGGCGACTGCTCCATCAAACAACATTCTAGGCTTGCTCCTACGGCAGAACCTCACGGCCAGGATGAGAATAATGAAAGTCAGGAAAAAAGTTGAGACAGAGACCAGTGCAATGATCAAATAGGAAGTTAGTTTGGAATTATCTTCATAAGCCATGTCTTTCAGTTCTGGAGCGTGCTGTGATGCAATATATCCTATTACTCCTTTGAATAATCCAATAGTGGGTGGAGAAGAGCCTGTAATGATCTTTATGGTGAACAGCGACATCCTGAGTTCTTACAGAAAACAGCAATCATAATACACACAGGATTACGTCATTTAACATCTTGGTCAATATTTCCCCCCATCCTTTAGTTGTGTGAAGTAGGATGAACGTTTCATCTAGTTTAGCAAGAGAAGAGAAGAAAACCAATAGTTGTGAGCAATAAACTCGTTATATAATCATACATTAGAAGATTGGAAAAGTTAATTCAATATTTCCATACTTTTTCCACTGTCTGACTATTCATTGATTGGCGAATAATAACACCAAAAAATAGATACGCTATTTCAACGGTCCACATAAAATCCAACGATGCACAATTCATATTATTAATCAAAACCAGCAATTCAATGTTCATTCAACTCTAAGGTTAAGGTTAAGTGATGGTTACGTCGCTGTCCACAGACCAGGTGCTGAAATGTGTAAATGTACCCCATGTACTTAAATAAACATTTAGTAGGCAATAGGGATATTACAGAAAGGAAATTGAAAAAACACTCCAGTATTGGAATAGCATCCCTAACTTTATACACACCAACAACGAAATTTAAAGAATATCCCTTCTGAAAAGGCCGCCATTGCCTAGTTAAATCAAGGTTAACTAAAAAATATATATATATAAAAAATAGAAATTAAAATGTGAATATTGATGTCGCTACATAACCAAGAGGATAAAGAATTAGTAATAGAATATACCAGAAAACACACTAGGAAAGATATTCTGATACAATATCATCCAATGCAATCGAACACAATGAAAAGGGGTATCTCCTCTGTGTCCTGTCTTACCTCAATAGACTCCCCTGCAGCGTTGATATTGATGATACTTCCTTCTAATAACTTAGTTGGGCTCCTCTTCAGTGTAAGATCAGCAGGTTGCGTGCCGTCATTGTAAGATCTGAAGTCACTGGTGCGTGAGCCGGTTGTCAGGTATGCGTCATAATTGTAAGAACTACGTAACGTTCCAGCTCCGTCCACCTCTGCATAGTTGGGAGGGAAATACGCGCTGGGAATGGCGACTGCTCCATCAAACAACATTGTAGGCTTTCTCCTACGGCAGAACCTCACGGCCAGGATGAGAATAATGAAAGTCAGGAAAAAGGTTGAGACAGAGACCAGTGCAATGATCAAATAGGAAGTCAGTTTGGAATTATCCTCATAAGCCATGTCTTTCAGTTCTGGAACTTCAGCCAAGTTGTCTGATATGAGTAAATACACATCACAGGTTGTAGAGAGAGAGGGCTGTCCGTTATCTTTCACTGATATAACAAGGTTCTGCTTCATACTGTCAGATTCAGAAATGTCCCGCTGTGCCCTGACCTCTCCACTGTGGAGACCAATAGTGAAAAGTCCCGGATCAGTCGATTTCACGATCTGATATGAAAGCCATGCGTTCTGCCCAGAGTCAGCATCCACAGCTATCACCTTGGAAACCAGGGACCCCGCCAGAGCAGCTTTGGGGACCATCTCAGTCATCAAGGAGTTCCCTGCTGGAGCAGGGTATAATATCTGGGGAGAGTTATCATTCTCATCTGTTATGAAGACACTCACAGTCACGTTACTGCTGAGTGGAGGAGAACCATTGTCTCTGGCTACAACGTGGACTTTGAAGCTCCTAAACTGTTCATAATCAAATGCTCTCACAGCATGGATCACCCCCGTGTCTCCGTTAATGGATAAAAATGAAGACACCGGAACACCGTTGACCAAACTGGACAATAGAGAATAGACCACTGTGCCGTTCTGTCTCCAGTCTGGGTCTCTGGCATTAACAGAACACATAGAGGAGCCAGGCTTGTTATTTTCAGTCACATAGGAGCTGTAGGATTGTTCTTCAAACACAGGTGGATTGTCATTCACGTCTGATACAGATAAATGAATAGTCTTTGAGGAGGATAAAGGTGGAGTCCCCTCGTCAGTGGCAGTGATAGTTATGTTATAATCTGATATTATCTCACGGTCTAGTTCACTAGTTGTTACTAGAGAATAATAGTTTTTGATTGAAGGGTTCAGTTTGAAAGGAACATTTTGTTGAATGGAGCAGCGGACCTGTCTATTTCCCTCTGAGTCTTTATCCTGTACATTAATGATGCCCACCTCTGTACCAGTTAACACGTTCTCGGGAATTGGATTGGTCAGAGTTTTTATTAATATCACTGGTGGATTATCGTTTACATCAGTAATATCTATCAATACTTTTGTGTATGACACCAACCCTGCACCATCTTTGGCGAGGACGCGCAGCTCATAAAGGGGCTGCTCCTCATAATCTATCGGTCCAGCCAGATTTATAACCCCAGTTTTACTATCGAGGTGAAACAAATTCTTCAGCTCATCAGAAATTCGACCTAGATCATATGTGACCTCGCCATTTGCCCCCTCGTCTGCATCAGTTGCGCGTACTGTTGCTACTACGGTACCCAACGGATAATTTTCTGGTAGACTGACCTTATACACATCCTGGCTAAATACTGGAATGTTGTCGTTAGCATCCAACACAGTGACGTGAATAACTACAGTTCCAGATCTCTGTGGAGTCCCACCGTCAACAGCAGTAAGTAATAATGTCACCTCCTGCTTTTGTTCTCGGTCCAGCTCTTTCTCTAACACTAACTCGCCGTATTTACCTCCATCTCGATTAGTATGAACATTCAAGACAAAATGGTCGTTCCTTTGCAAAGAGTAGCTTTGAACTGCATTCTGACCTATATCTGCATCGTGGGCCTCATTAATGGGAAAGTGCGCACCTTTGACCGACGACTCCCTAATTTCCAGTTTGATAACACCATCTGCAAACTGGGGTGAATTATCGTTCACATCTTGAATCTGAAGAGATATGCGATGCAATTCTAAAGGATTTTCAAGAACCATTTCATATTTTAGCCCACATGAAATCCTCGGACCGCAAAGCTGCTCCCTATCAATTCTTTCAGCGACAACAAGATCTCCCGAATTCAGGTTAATGTCACATAAGCGTTTAGTTCCATCCTCTTCTAAACGGGCTTTTCGAGCCGACAATCTCTGAGCATCCAACCCAAGATCCTTGGCTATATTTCCGATCACAGATCCGCGTTTCATCTCCTCTGGAATAGAATAAGTCATGTCGCCATTGCTGATGCGTATTAGGGATAGAACAAAAGCCAGATGGAGGACAAAAGCTGAAACTGTAAATCCAATGTACCCCATTTTCGATGTGCAAAAGAAAATATTGCAATTGCAAGGTGAAGGCGAAAAAAATATAATGTAGCCTACTACAAATACTAGCTAAAATAAATTCCCAAACTGAAGAAATTAGATCCTTTTGCCAACTGCTCCTCAGTGATAATGACGCGATAGGGTGTATCTCCTCTTTGAGTAATCTATTAGCGGGTTGAGAAGTGTAGGCTGCCTAACTTTTCTTAGCTGGTGAACAGCGACATCCTGAGTCATTAAAAAAAACAGCACACAATGTGCATCTGTCATCTTCTATTTTAGAATTGTATTATCATACAAAGATGATGTAGCCTATGACCTTAGTTAAATAAAGCATAGTTATACAGTAAGACGTGGAAAGTAATGCTTGTATGATGAAGGAAGTCATTTTCATGAATAAGAACAGTCCCATTAGGAAAAAACATTGATTTAACACAACTTCGTCCTTTTAGCCAATGCAATGCACGGATTCCACTGGCTATCAATGTGTCCTTACTCAACAAACCAAAATGTGTTATTGTTCCCGTTTTCATTTAAGTTTGGCAGGATTTATACTAATGTTAAAGTGAAGGAAAATAGTTAAGTCGCTCTCCACATGCATGGTGCTGAAACGCAGCTGACATCAATAGTGGCATAATTAGTAAAGGGGATTTTTCCGAACGCTAAAACGCAATAGGCCTGAATCTCAATCTACACCAATATATTTATTGTGAAATTAGAAATTACAAAAATGTATAATAACAAATCTATATGGCCATGGCAAGTTCTTATTTTTAAAATGATTACATTTAAAAATGCAACATTATCCTAGAATCATTTACTCTAAAACAGCATAAGAAAATACGCTTAGCCTACTGCATGTCAGAATTACTCTGGCCAAATAAACAATCAGACTTCCATAAAGACAGACAGACAGACAGACAGACAGACAGACAGACAGACAGACAGACAGACAGACAGACAGACAGACAGACAGACAGACAGACAGACAGACAGACAGACAGACAGACAGACAGACAGACAGATAGATAGATAGATAGATAGATAGATAGATAGATAGATAGATAGATAGATAGATAGATAGATAGATAGATAGATAGATAGATAGATAGATAGATAGATAGATAGATAGATAGATAGGCTGGTAACTCTAATCAAATTGTCCTCTGCAGCAGAGGTAACTCTGCGTCTTCCTTTCCTGTAGCGGTTCTCACGAGAGCCAGTTTCATCATAGCGCTTGATGGTTTTTGCGACTGCACTTGAAGAAACTTTCAAAGTTCTTGAAATGTTCCGTATTGACTGACCTTCATGCTCATTTGAGCTGTTCTTGCCATAATATGGACTTGGTCTTTAACCAAATAGGGCTATCTTCTGTATACCACCCCTACCATGTCAAAAACCAATTGATTGGCTCAAACGCATTAAGAAGGAATGAAATTCCACAAATTAAGTTTTAACAAGGCACACCTGTTAATTGAAATGCATTCCAGGTGACTACCTCATGAAGCTGGTTGAGAGAATGCCAAGAGTGTGCAAAGCTGTCATCAAGGCAAAGGGTGGCTACTTTGAAGAATGTCAGATATAAAATATATTTTGATTTGTTTAACACTTTTTTGGTTACTACATGATTCCATATGTATTATTTCATAGTTGATGTCTTCACTGTTATTCTGCAATGTAGAAAATAGTACAAATAATGAAAAACCCTAGAATGAGTAGGTGTTTCCAAACTTTTGACTGGTGCTGTATACTAAACTGTACTTAGCTGGTGGAAAGCGACATCATGAGTCTATCAGAGAAACAGCACTTACAATGCTGATAGGCCTACATTGTTTGCCATATTCAATTCTTAGAATGTATCCTGTTCTCCAAACGCAGACAATCGTATTAAAACACAAAATATATAGGATACAAATCAATAGTAACCTCGTCGTAACATGATCATGAGAAGACTTGGATGAGATAAGCTATTAGGAGAAACTTACACAATATGCCTACATATTCACACAATTCGCCATTAGTAGCCTAGTTGCAAAAAAATGTTTCCTGGATAATAAAACATTTCAACAGTCATCATGAAAACTGTCGAATTCCCTATCAATGTTTCATTAGTCATCAAACCGATGCAAATTCTTTCGCACTCTATCTTTTAGTTTTGACCGTTAGACTTCAGTAAAGGAAAAAAAAGGTCACGTCGCTGTCCACTGGTCTGGTGCTGAAATGTAGCCGACCTCAAGCAAAAAAGGTCACGTCGCTGTCCACTGGTCTGTTGCTGAAATGTAGCCGACCTCAAGCAAAAAAGGTCACGTCGCTGTCCACTGGTCTGGTGCTGAAATGTAGCCGACCTCAAGCAAAAAAGGTCACGTCGCTGTCCACTGGTCTGTTGCTGAAATGTAGCCGACCTCAAGCAAAAAAGGTCACGTCGCTGTCCACTGGTCTGGTTCTGAAATGTAGCCGACCTCAGGCAAAAAAGGTCACGTCGCTGTCCACTGGTCTGTTGCTGAAATGTAGCCGACCTCAAGCAAAAAAGGTCACGTCGCTGTCCACTGGTCTGGTGCTGAAATGTAGCCGACCTCAAGCAAAAAAGGTCACGTCGCTGTCCACTGGTCTGGTGCTGAAAAGTTGCCGACCTCAAGCAAAAAAGGTCACGTCGCTGTCCACTGGTCTGGCGCTGAAATGTAGCCGACCTCAAGAAAAAAAGGTAGGAAATGGGGATGCTGAACACACATCCCTACGCTATGATATCAAAATACATTAACAACACGTCCCAGGTCAATACAATTAATTTACTATAAAATATCTGATTACATTTCAAAAGTAGGCTAAACCATGTTTTCCTATTTCCATCAAGCTTCATTGTTAACTCGATCAGACAATCAGTGAAGAAAAGATCACAGGCATACAAAAAAAAAGCAACCGAAACTGCATTGATTGTTTTAATTATTGGAAACCACAACCCAAACAAACAAGGGGCAAACTATTTCCATCCAATCAAAACCCTCACAGAGAAGAGAACTTTGAAACTCTACCAAGCACGCAAAACAATGAGTGGATAAATTCCACATTTTAGCCTACTAGGAGGTCATCATCACCTAAACTGAGTATAGGCCTACGGTTTCTATAGGATAGCATAAGCCATTAATGTATTTTATACATACCCAACCCTTTCTCTCACAATGAAACAACTCACATACTTGGGGCTCCAACGTGGCGCAGTGGTCTAAGACACTGCATCTCATTGCTAGAGGTGTCACTACAGACAACCTAGTTCGAATCCAGACTCTATCACAACCGGCCTTGATTGGGAGTCCCATCGGACGGTGCACAATTGGCCCAGCGTCGCTCAGGCTCAGCAGGGGTAGGCCGTAATTGTAAATAAGAATTTGTTCTTAACTGACTTGCCTAGTTAAATACAGGTAAAAAAAAATATATATATATAAAACATACAAACGGTAGTATATCAGATGAGTGAAGGCTTACCTCATTCGCCTCTCCTGCAGTGTTGAGAGTGATGATATTCCCTTCTAATAATGGATCTGGACATCTTGTCAGTGTCTGATCAGCCTGCAGCGTGCTGTTATTGTAAGATCTGACAAACTTGAAGTCACTGGTGCGTGAGCCCGTTGTCAGGTATGCGTCATAGTTGTAAGAACTACGCAGAGTTCCAGCTCCGTCCACCTCTGCATAGTTGGGAGGGAAATACGTGCTGGGAATGGCGACTGCTCCATCAAACAACATTGTAGGCTTTCTCCTACGGCAGAACCTCACGGCCAGGATGAGAATAATGAAAGTCAGGAAAAAGGTGGAGACAGAGACCAGTGCAATGATCAAATAGGAAGTCAGTTTGGAATTATCCTCATATGCCATGTCTTTCAGTTCTGGAACTTCAGCCAAGTTGTCTGATATGAGTAAATATACATCACAGGTTGTAGAGAGAGAGGGCTGTCCGTTATCTTTCACTGATATAACAAGGTTCTGCTTCATACTGTCAGATTCAGAAATGTCCCGCTGTGCCCTGATCTCTCCACTGTGGAGACCAATAGTGAAAAGTCCCGGATCAGTCGATTTCACAATGTGATATGAAAGCCAGGCATTCTGTCCAGAGTCAGCATCCACAGCTATCACCTTGGAAACCAGGGACCCCGCCAGAGCAGCTTTGGGGACCATCTCAGTCATCAAGGAGTTCCCTGCTGGAGCAGGGTATAATATCTGGGGAGAGTTATCATTCTCATCTGTTATGAAGACACTCACAGTCACGTTACTGCTGAGTGGAGGAGAACCATTGTCTCTGGCTACAACGTGGACTTTGAAGCTCCTAAACTGTTCATAATCAAATGCTCTCACAGCATGGATCACCCCCATGTCTCCGTTAATGGATAAAAATAAAGACACCGGAACACCGTTGACCAAACTGGACAATAGAGAATAGACCACTGTGCCGTTCTGTCTCCAGTCTGGGTCTCTGGCAGTAACAGAACACATAGAGGAGCCAGGCTTGTTATTTTCAGACACATAGGCGCTGTAGGATTGTTCTTCAAAGACTGGTGGATTGTCATTCACATCAGAAACAATTAACGTAATAGTTTTAAAAGATGACAGTGGAGGAGATCCTTCATCAGTTGCAATAATAGTGATGTTGTATTCGGACTGTGTCTCACGATCCAATTCCACAGCAGTTATTAGGGAAACGTGGTTTTTGATTGATTGGGACAATTTGAAAGGCGTGTTATGCTCAATATAACTTCTTACTTTGCTGTTGGACTCAGAGTCTCTGTCCTGTACATACATTAAGGCAACCTCTGTACCGGCTGGTGAGTTTTCTGGGAATGGTGATTTTAATGACTTAATACGTATGACTGGGGCGTTGTCATTAATATCAGCCACGTCAACAATAACTTTACACGAAGCAGCCTGACCTGCTCCATCTTTAGCTTTAACCCGTAGCTCAAATGACGATGTATCTTCAAAATCTATCGTTGCTTTTATTTTAATCTCTCCACGTTTCGGATCAATAGAGAAAGTATTTTTTGTTTTGATAGAAATATTAATAAATTCATATGAAACCTCTCCATTCGCCCCTTCGTCTGCATCGCTGGCACTGACAGTGACCACGGCAGTACCCAATGGAGCGTTTTCAGGCACACTCACCTTATAAACAGACTGCGTAAAAACAGGGACATTATCATTAGCATCTAGAACCCGGACCTGTATAACTACTGTGCCAGATTTCTGTGGTTTTCCGCCATCATAAGCTGTCAGAATAAGTGATAGTTCGTCCTGTTTTTCGCGGTCTAGTTCATGCTCTAGTACTATCTCTGCATATTTACCCTCATTAGCACTTGTGTGAACATTCAAGGTGAAATGTTCATTTCCCGACAGAGTATAACCCTGAACTGAATTGACTCCCGTATCTGTGTCGAGGGCCTCATCAATGGAAAATCGCTTTCCTTTATCGGCTGATTCTCTGATCTCTAATTTGATGACTTCATTGGGAAATGTTGGGACATTGTCATTAATATCTTGTATTTCAAGTGTGGCGCGGTGCAACTCTAGAGGGTTTTCCAAAAATAAGTCAAAATGCAAAGAACACAACGGCCTTTGTCCGCACAGCTCTTCTCTGTCCATCCGCTCGTTCACAATCAAATCCCCAGTCTGCTGGTTAATGTCGCAGTATCGTGTACTACCTTCGAATTCGATCCTTGGTCTTCTGGTCGACAGTGTTTTTACATCGATGCCCAAATCCTGAGAAAATCTGCCAACCACGGAACCTCGTTTCATTTCCTCTGCAATGGAATAGCGAATATCAGCAACACACTGATGGACGGTCAGTAATAGGAAGACGAAGGTGGTCCTTCGCACTCGCCTCAATAAGGAACCTCTTTTATATTCCATAATCAGTTCAG
Source organism: Thymallus thymallus (assembly GCA_023634145.1). Taxonomy (NCBI): domain Eukaryota; kingdom Metazoa; phylum Chordata; class Actinopteri; order Salmoniformes; family Salmonidae; genus Thymallus; species Thymallus thymallus. Next base: position 5,910,600 of record CM042391.1, on the reverse strand, counting down.
ATTAATCAAATGATCCCAAATCTCGTACTATAGGCTATATATACAACAACGTCGGCAAATATGACCTCTACCAAGGTAAGGGTATCCAACGCGAAAGTCTATAAGCAGGAAAACAGTCACCACACAAAACGACGGATTGGGGGCAGGAGTGTGTGGGTTTCAATCAGTATTTTTTCTTTGTAAGCCAACAGCGACACGCTGTGTTACATATCAACATTGACTAAATAAAGGAAAGATTTCATTAGCAGAGTAGGACATTACAGGCCTATCCATGCTGTAGGCTAATGTGTAATATGCATACTCAAATTAACAATATGTGAAGTTGAATTGATCTAATAAGCATACTCTTAAGCCAATAAGAAGTCTCATGATGATGTATTGATTAATGTAGACCTGCTGCCAACAACAGGGATACAAAGTCATAATGGGGAAAATAGGCCTACAATTATGAAGACTTTCAAACGACATTCTGAAACTGTACCCTATAGACCGAGGGTATTGAAAGGCTGTTCAGAGTAATAAAGTAACGCTCAACAGTTTGCGCAATTAAAAACAATGAAGGCAAGAAATGTAAGTAACTTATTAGGAAAACAATCATGCTTTTGGGCTCAGATTAAGAGACAACATACAGTACTTGAAAAAATATTTACAATCCTACCTCGGTCAACTCCTTGGTGTCCACTAACGAATCTTGATCTTTGCTTTCTTTCCTCAGTGTCTGAACAGCAGCCAGCGTGCTGTCATTGTAAGATCTGGCAAACTTGAAGTCACTGGTGCGAGAGCCCGTTGTCAGGTATGCGTCATAATTGTACGAACTACGCAGAGTTCCAGCTCCGTCCACCTCTGCATAGTTGGGAGGGAAATACGCGCTGGGAATGGCGACTGCTCCATCAAACAACATTCTAGGCTTTCTCCTACGGCAGAACCTCACGGCCAGGATGAGAATTATGAAAGTCAGGAAAAAGGTGGAGACAGAGACCAGTGCAATGATCAAATAGGAAGTTAGTTTGGAACTATCCTCATAAGTCATGTCTTTCAGTTCTGGAACTTCAGCCAAGTTGTCTGATATGAGTAAATATACATCACAGGTTGTGGAGAGAGAGGGCTGTCCATTATCTTTCACTGATATAACAAGGTTCTGCTTCATACTGTCAGATTCAGAAATGTCCCGCTGTGCCCTGATCTCTCCGCTGTGGAGACCAATAGTGAAAAGTCCCGGATCAGTCGATTTCATAATCTGATATGAAAGCCATGCGTTCTGTCCAGAGTCAGCATCCACAGCTATCACCTTGGAAACCAGGGACCCCGCCAGAGCAGCTTTGGGGACCATCTCAGTCATCAAGGAGTTCCCTGCTGGAGCAGGGTATAATATCTGGGGAGAGTTATCATTCTCATCTGTTATGAAGACACTCACAGTCACGTTACTGCTGAGTGGAGGAGAACCATTGTCTCTGGCTACAACGTGGACTTTGAAGCTCCTAAACTGTTCATAATCAAATGCTCTCACAGCATGGATCACCCCCGTCTCTCCGTTAATGGATAAAAATGAAGACACCGGAACACCGTTGACCAAACTGGACAATAGAGAATAGACCACTGTGCCGTTCTGTCTCCAGTCTGGGTCTCTGGCAGTAACAGAACACATAGAGGAGCCAGGCTTGTTATTTTCAGGCACATAGACGCTGTAGGATTGTTCTTCAAACACAGGTGGGTTGTCATTTATATCAGAAATGTGGAAACTCAAAATAACACTTGAAGACAATGACGGCGTTCCTCCATCGGTCGCTGTTATGGTGACATCATATTCAGATATTTGTTCCCGATCCAGGGCGCTGCTGCTTATTAAGGTAAAGTAGTTTTTAATTGAGGATTGGAGTTTAAAAGGTAAGTTTTCCGCAATGATGCACTTCACTCTGCTGTTCTCCCCATAGTCCTGATCCTTTACATTAATAACAGCTATTTCAATGCCCGCTGGGATGTTCTCTGGAATCGGATTGGTGACTGATTTCACAGTTATTGTGGGTGCATTGTCATTTATGTCAGATACTTCAACAAGGACTTTGCAGTGTCCGGCCTGCCCCCCGCCATCATCCGCCTGTATCTCCATTTCATAAGAGGAGGCCTTTTCATGGTCAAGCTCGCCAATTGCAGTAATCTCCCCACTGTTTTGGTCAATAGTGAATAAACGCTTTGTGTTTTCAGACGCATGATTAATGTAATATGTTATTTGACCATTCGCACCCTCATCTTTATCAGTTGCGCTTACCTTGAGCAGGGAGGTTCCTTGTGGTGCGTTTTCAAAAACGGTTACCGTATATAGAGCTTGCGAGAATATTGGACCATTATCATTTACATCAATTACTAGAACATGTATTGTAACACTACCAGACCGAAGTGGATTCCCCCCGTCAATTGCCGTAAGTATTAGAGAATGTTCCCCTTCCTTCTCTCGGTCGAGACTATTTTGCAATATAATTTCAACATACCTTTCTTTGCTGATTTTTGCATCTAAAACAAAATAATTATTTTGACCAAGCACATAGCTTTGAACTGAGTTAATACCTACATCTAAATCGCGAGCAGAAGCTATTTTATATCTACTGCCTGTTGTTGCAGATTCGCTTATTTCCAGTTTGATTAAATCCTTGGGGAAAAGAGGTGCATTGTCATTTATGTCCTGTATTTCCAGCCCAATATTGTGCAGCTCCAAAGGATTTTCCAGGATGAACTCAAAATGCAAGATGCAGGGTGCGGTAGTTTCACAAAGCGTCTCCCTGTCGATTCTCTCTAGAACATTGAGATCTCCGGAGTCCAAGTCTACTCCACAGTAGCGTTTCTCTCCCTGGTAATCAACTCGGGCCTTCCGAACCCTCAGTCGCTTAACATCCAAACGAAGGTCACTACTTAAGCTCCCGATTACATGTTTTGTCTTTGTCTCCTCTGGAACAGAATATCGAATGTCCGCAAAGGTGGCATGCATGATAGCAAGCAAAAGCATAGCACACCGCACAAGCCATTTAGATCTGCATGATGTAGTAGACACTGACATATTCACTTATGGTAAAAAATAAATAAATATGTAAATAAGCACAGTATCTACACGAAATCCCAAAGGCCAATGCTCTATCTTACAGTACTCCACGAGGAAATGGCTGTGTGGATAAATCCTGCTCAAATAGCTCAGAAAGAAATGGGAGTGTTCTAAGACCCAAAGCATAGAGTTGGCGAGGAGCGACGCCATGAGGCTACAGGAAAAAACGCAGGACCGAGTAGTGTACACTTTCTGACTACATGGTCAATACAGCCGAATCTAGTCGTCGTGCAGCCTTTAAATGTGAAATAATAAGTTAGAGAGGCCTATTCCATTATTTGTGTTGTGTATTTTACAATCTGAAGTTTGAATGGAAGAAACCATACTACTAATTCGTAGATGTCTTAGATTTGCCCTAGCCTAGCTTGTAACAGCAAACAGCCCGTCAGATAAGACTCTGCTCGCAGTGCAGCCGAGCGAGAACCATTTCAGCACCATGGACAGCGGCAACTGCCGGATAAAGGGACATCAATCATGACCGAATAAAAACAGTGGGTAGTGTAATTTTCAACATATTGCTACGGGGAAAAAACAGAACCACATAGAAAACATTTACAATAACAACAACAACAGCATGATTTCTTAGATTAACACAATTCCTTACTACTGCATGTGATCTAACCCCCAGCTATATGTTCAGATAGGGAAAGATATGCATGTCATACAACCCATCTCATAAAGAAGTCAGCCAGAAGCACTCTCCAGGCATATCACTGCCACATACAGGTAACTGCCAAAAAAAAGGAAACACCAACATGGTGTCTTAATAGGGCATTGGGCCACCACGAGCCGCCAGAACAGCTTCAATGCGCCTTGGCATATATTCTACACGTGTCTGCAACTCTATTGGAGGGATGCGACACCATTCTTCTACAATAAATGAAATAGTATGGTGTTTTGTTGACGGTAGTGGAAAACGCTGTCTCAGGCAGTGCTTCAGAATCACCCATAAGTGTTCAATTGAGATGAGATCTGGTGACACACACACACACACACACACACACACACACACACACACACACACACACACACACACACACACACACACACACACACACACACACACACACACACGCACACACACATACACACACACACACACACACACACACACACACACACTTACGGCTTATCTGCATCTCTTCTAATATCTGGGTAAAAAATTAAAAGGAATGAGTCTAATTCAATATATTTAGTTAATGCTTGCTTTTCTAGGCATGCCAGCTAAGCTAGTTAGACACATAAACTGTGCGTGAGTTTCAAGTTTGGGGAAACGTTTTCACTATAATAATTCACCTTAATAATAAACCATTCCATGCATCATCGCATTTGCAGACTTAGGTAAGATAGCCTACTATTCCTAATGAGATGAGTAGATGACCACGTTAACACCAACACGTTACAAAAGCAACACACTGTAATGCGTCTTAAATTAACGCAACACAAAATCTGAGTCGAAATGCAGTTGATTCTTCATTGACACACCTATATTATGCAGTCAGAGCACCGCTATTTACAACACTCCTGTAAAGGATGTCATTTGATGGTCATAACATAACTGATTTGAAGAGTAACATTTCCTGTATTAACTGAAACGAAATTATATCTTGGTTGAGTTCCCATGGTTATACACTGAAGTAAACACAAATACATCTCCATAACATATATTATGTGGCCTTGCGATACAGATAAACTATTACTGTGAGTAACCCATCACTATAGCCTATGCATGTTTTGGTGAATGCAACAGCTGAAATACTGGGCTAACAGCAGCCAACCTTCTGTAATGTTCGTGTTGTTTTATTGGCCTAGATTAGAAGATGTATATTTCAAGTTGTCAACAAACTGTAATGAAACAGGCAGGGAGTGCGGCTCGAACCATCATCCTTTTGGCCCGAACCCCATCATATATTTTACAACGAACAATGCCACAAAAGCAAGCTTGAGTGGCAGAGTTATTATTCACGCTTATAAATGAGTCGCTGCAATACTATGGACAAAACTTGTACCTGCTCACAAGCCATTCAGGCAAGGTATTCCTGCTTGGAGTGCAGCGTGGGCGCTGTTGACCACGGTTTGAGGAAGGTTCCGCCTGACGCTGCATTCTGGGAGCATTTGTTTTAGTCAATCCAATGGTCGGCTCGGCTGTGAGAAGGCTACTCTAAAAATATGTTTTGTTTAGAGTTATAGTTATGGCGTGCTTCTGCTAAGTGAATAAATGCTGTTGAATTGATGGGGTAACATTATTTGGGTTGATGCAAGTACAGTAGTAGGACAGACTGTTGACAACAAAATAAACACCTCTCTTTTTCTGTCACACACACACACACACACACACACACACACACACACACACACACACACACACACACACACACACACACACACACACACACACACACACACACACACACACACACACACCATACCTGAGTTCAAATACTATTTCAGATATCTTAATTACTTTCATAAACATTCAAAGTCTTTCATTTGAAAATAAGTCGTTTTAATGTTTATATTTGAATGTATTTGAATGTATTTGATGTACAGTTGGAAAGTATTTGAAAATACTAAAATATACGGACTCAAATACACTTCCATGTATTTAACCCAGGTATTTGGAAATAGTATTTGAAATAAGTATTTGAAAATACTCTCAAATACAATTTGGTAGACGATATATATATATTTTTTTTTTTACAAATAACCATTCAAATACTCAAATAAAAGTACTTGTTTTGCACTTTGTATTCGGAAAAACTTGAATTCATAGAAAAAAGTATTTTAAACACCAGATACTCAAATACACATATATTTGAACCCAGGTCTGACACACAAACACACACATAGAATCATCAGCACTGACAGTATACACTCCCAATTGCATGATAAATGAGGTCGCATGTCATCTCATTTCAGCACAGACATTCTTTGCCACATTTCCACTGGTATTACAGCAGCTAATTTAATGCAATTCCCAAGTTGACGATGGAGTGTTTCCGAAACTCATCTGACACCTTACCAGCAGCTGACTTCAGTGCTTCATGTCTTTGATGTCCAGCATTCTATTCCCTTGTTGGCTCCTCTCCTGTCCCCATATGGACAGATTGATTGACAGATAAAAGGCTAATTTGACTGAATGTCACCCAGAACTCCATCCTCCTCATCTGCCCTTAAATGTCCCTTAAAACAGACCCAAGATACCTGAAGAGGCCTGTTTTAAAGGAGAGTGTCGTCCCTTAAAACAGGCCACTTTAGGGATCTTGGGTGTGTGTGTTCAAGGACAAACAGCTGACATGTGTGGTGGTTCATTAGAAATGGCCTCACAGTGACATTATCCTCTTGGATCTGATGAATTGGCCCTTGGCATAGTCATAGGGGTTGAGAGAGGTCAATATCAGTCTCCATCCTGCATCAACCAGAGCCTGGAGCTCAACCAGAGTAACATGGATGTTCATACGCATGATACTACAATGTTTCAGGCATACATGATATGAATTCTCGTAAAAACAAAGAAGCAGACACACACACAAACACACACAAACACACATTCCCATACAGTAATTATCAAGTCTGTCAGTTTTATTTTTATATCATCAACTTCTTCCTATCTGAAATCAATATTTCTGAGTGTATGTATTGCAATTCCACACTGTGGGACTAATGCTTGGTGCTGTCCCTGTGAGTGATTCCCCCAAGCAGCCTTGGAATGATTTTACTCCCAGACTCCCAGACAGCATGGTTGGGTACCCATCCAGTTAAGCCCAGGGGGAAGAAGCAGAAATAGCGGCAGTGCATCAGCTCATTCAGGCCCTGGTAAACCCTTTACCCCGGCCAACAGTCAGACGGTCTCCTTCAATCCAGACCTCTTATATTACCCCTATTATGAAATAGCACAATGCCTTCTGAATGAACTCTATCACTCCACTGGAGACATCAGGAATACTTCTGCCATACACAGTCCTCACACAAGGGCACTTTATGTCTGGACGGTGAGGGGGAATCTTACCGGAGGTTTACTGGGTTTGAGGAAGGTTCTATGATGGTTCATGAGTCTTTTTAATGAGGAGAGAGTAAGACGTTAGTTTGCTTAAATGACTGAAATGAGCCAGACATGGCATTCAATTAAGTGCCTCTCATTCTGACTGGGAGAGCCTTGTAAGCCAGTACAGATGTATAATTTATCAGAGAGCAGAGCTGTCTCCTTCCAGTAAAAAAAATAAATAAAAAAAAAATAGCTTAATGTGATGTGTTGTGTAAACAAGCTGAGAGTCATTTTTGGGTCTGGGCTTCACGATCACTCTTATCTGCAGGCCGGGTCAGGATTTCCCCTAACACTACACACCTGATTCCACTAATCAAAGGTATGATGATGAGTTTATTAGTGGTATCAGGTGTGTTGTGCTAGGGAAAAACCTCAAATGTGGGTCCAGAGGACCATGGGACCAATATTCTAATTCAAGCTATTTAAGTAATTTGCTCTTGTTAGTTGAGAGGACGGTTGTGTATAATGTGATGTTACTTTAGCTGTCAGGTATTAGACTCAGGGGTCTTTGTGTGTCTTTTTCTGAATTTTTTTCCTATCTGCAGTCTATTATTTATGCAGTCTTTTCTTTCTGAAGTCTTTTCTGTCTGCAGTCTTTTGTAGTCGTTAGGTTGCTACGGTACTTTGGATCTTCTATTGTCAAATGAAACTATTTTTGCCTTCACTGCAAACATTGTAAATATAACCTGGATTTGTGTTGCATTGTTTTAAAATAATAAGCTTGAAACTTCTTGTTTTGAGTTGATCCCACTCACCAAGAAAAGGCATTTACTTGTTTTGAGTTGATTTAGCTTAACCAGAAAAATGCATCAAGAGAATATGTATTATTTTATACAACGGGTGGGTCTTATCCTGAATGCTGATTGGTTAAAACCGCATTCCACCGGTGTCTATTTCACAAGTTACCAACGGCTAAATCTATTACGTTAAAATGCCTATTTACTCTGTTACATCTGACTGCGCAATCCACTGTCTCATCAGCCCAGCCAGGCAATTTATGAACTTGATCCACTATAAAAAGCATCTAGACATTCTCACATTTCTCTAACCAGAATAGAAAGAGTGGGATGACCCGGTGCACAACTGATCAAGAGGACAAGTACATTAGAGTGTCTAGTTTGAGAAACAGACGCCTCACAAGTCCTCAACTGGCAGCTTCATTAAATAGTACCCGCAAAATACCAGTCTCAACATCAACAGTGAAGAGGCGACCCTGGGATGCTGGCTTTCTAGGCAGAGTTGCAAATGTACTTGTCCTCTTTCTCAGTTGTGCACAGGGGCCTCCCACTCCTCTTTCTATTCTGGTTAGTTCCAGTTTGCGCTGTTCTGTGAAGGGAGTAGTACACAGCTTTGTACGAGATCTTCCATTTCTTGGCAATTTCTCGCATGGAATAGCCTTCATTTCTCAGAAAAAGAATAGACGCGTTTCAGAAGAAAGTTCTCTGTTTCTGGCCATTTTGAGCCTGTAATCGAACCCACAAATGTTGATGCTACAGATACTCAACTAGTCTACAGAAAGCCAATTGAATTGCTTCTTTAATCAGCACACCCGTTTTCAGCTGTGCTAACATAATTGCAAAAGTGTTTTCTAATGATTAATTAGCCTTTTAAAATGATAAACTTGGATTAGCTAACACAACTTGCCATTGGAACACAGGAGTGATGGTTGCTGATAATGGGCCTCTGTACGCCTATGTAGATATTGCATAAAAAATCTGTCGTTTCCAGCTACAATAGTCATTTACATCATTAACAATGTCTAGACTGTATTTCTGATCAATTTGATGTTATTTTAAGGGACAAAAAATTTCTTTTCTTTGAAAAACAAGGACATTTCTAAGTGCCCTCAAACTTTTGAATGGTAGTGTATGGCAACCATTATTTGAATATGTTGGTAATCCGTTGTATAAAAGTGAAAATGCACTCGAAGCCGGTGTTTGGAGGATGTATTGATACGGTTTGCCGGAGCCTCGACTTCACTCTGGCCTAACAACACCCATGCCAATATATCCTCCAAACACCGGCTTCGAGGGCATTATCACTTAATGAAGATATTCTTACTTATTTCAATACTTTTTTTGGTTAAAATAAGAAAAATTGTCTGCCAGTGCACTAAAATCATTTGTCTTGGTAAGACATTTTATTAAGATCAAATAAGTTGAAATAAGACTTATCATACTTCACTTGTTTCAAGCCTTTTACATTTTATTTTTATAAGCCATAATATAATCCAAACTAACTTGGCTGCTGGGTCCCTAATTCTTAGTTGAAATTAAGGCCACGGACAACCTTTCCCGATATATAAGAAATTACATTTTATTTGTGATTTATAAACAAAACACGTTACCAGATCCATCAAATAATATAAAAGAAAAATCACTATATCACCGTTACAATGATGAGCAGGTGTACAAAAAAGTTATTAACAGATCTGCATTGTCACAGTTGACTGATTAGTGCCATTCAGGCACCCAGATAACTGAGGAAACATTTACTACACACAAGCAAAGAGTACATCAAGTTTTCATATTTTTTTGAGACAATTTTCTTTCTTTGATTATTTTTGTCCTTACATTTTGTTAGTTTTTTCTTCAAAGTGGGTTCGGGATAGATATCGAAGGTGAATAAATGATTCAGTACAGTGTTTGTTTGATGAAAATTTCATAGCTTAACACAATGTAAAGGCTTGATTTTGTAATCTTCAAAAATCCTAAGAGCATGAACAAAAAAATGCATTTCATTGCATAACACTACAGCATTACGTATATTTAGAAGGTATTGTAATTGAATTTCAACAGGATTCCTGTAGGATGTCTATGAATATATAGTATGTGTGTATGTACTGTATGTGTGTTCATGTGTGTGTATTTGCGAGTGAGTATGTATACACATTTCAGCAGAGGCAATATTAATGTCTCTGAGTTTGTGATAAATGGTTGAAGGAAAATAAAAACATATCTATCTATATAGATCTATGTATATAATCTGTTTCCTCTGCTTATAACATGCAAACAGCCCCTTAGTGATCTGACAGCACTGATTCACACCTGAAGGGGGAGCATGTGTATAAAATGGGGGGATTCAGTCCAATAGCAGCGTTAGCATCACCCTTCTGCCCCTCTGATTGGTCAGATATCAGACAGGAAGAGGAAACAGAGAGCTGAGTCGGAGATGTTCGACTCTAGTGAAGATTCCCCCAACTCAATGCTGCTCATGCTTCCTTTTCATCACAATGTGAGTAAAGAGTTTAACACAGCAACTAAGCTCTCTGGGATATGTCTGTGGACTGGACTGCCCATCACTACAATTCCACTTCTCTCTCTGTCCCTCTACCTTCTTCAATCCCTCTTTTTCTATCCATCTGGACAGAAGGAAGCCAGTCCATAAAGCACCCTGTATCCCCCACAACCCTGTGTGTAACTAGTGGAATGGATGACAACGTGTCCCCAAAACAAACTAGAATTCTGGAGGAGTTGTAGGAACCTTATTTCAGTACCTAGGCTTAGTTAAAGCTAACAAAAATTGTGTGTGTGTGTTTTATTTGTGTGTATGTGTGTGTGTGTGTTATACAGGATAACACTGTTGCTGTGTTTAAGGAGGAACAAGTCATCTGAAGTTAAGAAGGCTCCTGGACATGGTGATCGAAGGAAGGAGGAGTAACGACTGGGGTTAACAGAGGAGGTGGGAAAAATAAGGGGGCGGGGCTTTAAGAACATTGACTAATAAACATTCAATGACTGAAGCAGGGGGTTCAGACTTGAACAGAAATGAAGCAAAAAGCAACGTTCCTGCCATACATTACACACTCATAGGTAAGAGGCCACTGCGATAGGCCTCAGCTTTTTGGATGGGTTAGAGCTGTATAGTCTCCAGGCAAGTCTGTGTATGTCCGCCCTAACTGTCTAGTGTGTGTGTTAGTTATTGTGGTTGTGTGCGAGGTGAGTTCTAGGTGAGAAGACGGGGGCCAGGTATTTCGCCCCTGCCCTGTGCTGCCAACAATGCCAACAGTGCCGGCTTCACCATACACTGAACATAAACTGGGCCGTCTAATCCAGCCTTCAATCTCAGCCAGCACTAATCTCAACCCATTCTAATCTCACACAGCTCACTGTACTGTACATACACAGATGTCAGGTGTCTTGTTTGGGTCACTTTTTATTTTTCCACAAGGCCTCCATGCTATTTGAGAAGAGAGCCTCTGTGTCACTCTTTGTCAGATTGAGCTCCTCGTAAATCTGCCAACATGGGGCCAGAAGGACCAGTGAAGAGCATCCCATTTCATGCCAGTTTGGGGAGGCGGGCTGGCAGGACTGTAACACTAGTGATAGCACTGCCATTAAAACAGTGTGTGAGGTTTCTCTCACGTACGGCATTTTATACGTGAAAGAGTGGGGCAGGGAAAGAGTACATAATCATCATTGTAGGTTCTTCTAATCAAATGTATTATTGTTTGATTAGAAACAGTATTTTCTTTCAGCAAATGTCTGGCTAATAACAGCCTATTAAATCCTGTATAAAGCCTGTTTATAGCCAGAGGTATGGAAGCCTCGGAGGGCAAACCTGGCAGAGGCTACAATTGGCTGTTTCATAGATATAGGCCTCTGCTAATGGGGACTTGGCTGGGCAGACTTAACTATGCAAACACACCACAGGGAGGCTGTCCTACATCTAAAATATACACTTGGCTTTTTGTCTTGCGTCTGTTATTTGGACTTCAGTTGGTAGCTCTGTTTTGATATCCCTCCTTTCTCCTTCACATCGTCCCTCCCCTTGTCTTTCTCCTTCACATCGTCCCTCCCCTTGTCTTTCTCCTTCACTCGTCCACAATGTCCCTCCCCTTGTCTCTCTCCTTCACTCGTCCACAACGTCCCTCCCCTTGTAGTATGTGTGTATGTACTGTATGTGTGTTCATGTGTGTGTATTTGCGAGTGAGTATGTATACACATTTCAGCAGAGGCAATATTAATGTCTCTGAGTTTGTGATAAATGGTTGAAGGAAAATAAAAACATATCTATCTATATAGATCTATGTATATAATCTGTTTCCTCTGCTTATAACATGCAAACAGCCCCTTAGTGATCTGACAGCACTGATTCACACCTGAAGGGGGAGCATGTGTATAAAATGGGGGGATTCAGTCCAATAGCAGCGTTAGCATCACCCTTCTGCCCCTCTGATTGGTCAGATATCAGACAGGAAGAGGAAACAGAGAGCTGAGTCGGAGATGTTCGACTCTAGTGAAGATTCCCCCAACTCAATGCTGCTCATGCTTCCTTTTCATCACAATGTGAGTAAAGAGTTTAACACAGCAACTAAGCTCTCTGGGATATGTCTGTGGACTGGACTGCCCATCACTACAATTCCACTTCTCTCTCTGTCCCTCTACCTTCTTCAATCCCTCTTTTTCTATCCATCTGGACAGAAGGAAGCCAGTCCATAAAGCACCCTGTATCCCCCACAACCCTGTGTGTAACTAGTGGAATGGATGACAACGTGTCCCCAAAACAAACTAGAATTCTGGAGGAGTTGTAGGAACCTTATTTCAGTACCTAGGCTTAGTTAAAGCTAACAAAAATTGTGTGTGTGTGTTTTATTTGTGTGTATGTGTGTGTGTGTGTTATACAGGATAACACTGTTGCTGTGTTTAAGGAGGAACAAGTCATCTGAAGTTAAGAAGGCTCCTGGACATGGTGATCGAAGGAAGGAGGAGTAACGACTGGGGTTAACAGAGGAGGTGGGAAAAATAAGGGGGCGGGGCTTTAAGAACATTGACTAATAAACATTCAATGACTGAAGCAGGGGGTTCAGACTTGAACAGAAATGAAGCAAAAAGCAACGTTCCTGCCATACATTACACACTCATAGGTAAGAGGCCACTGCGATAGGCCTCAGCTTTTTGGATGGGTTAGAGCTGTATAGTCTCCAGGCAAGTCTGTGTATGTCCGCCCTAACTGTCTAGTGTGTGTGTTAGTTATTGTGGTTGTGTGCGAGGTGAGTTCTAGGTGAGAAGACGGGGGCCAGGTATTTCGCCCCTGCCCTGTGCTGCCAACAATGCCAACAGTGCCGGCTTCACCATACACTGAACATAAACTGGGCCGTCTAATCCAGCCTTCAATCTCAGCCAGCACTAATCTCAACCCATTCTAATCTCACACAGCTCACTGTACTGTACATACACAGATGTCAGGTGTCTTGTTTGGGTCACTTTTTATTTTTCCACAAGGCCTCCATGCTATTTGAGAAGAGAGCCTCTGTGTCACTCTTTGTCAGATTGAGCTCCTCGTAAATCTGCCAACATGGGGCCAGAAGGACCAGTGAAGAGCATCCCATTTCATGCCAGTTTGGGGAGGCGGGCTGGCAGGACTGTAACACTAGTGATAGCACTGCCATTAAAACAGTGTGTGAGGTTTCTCTCACGTACGGCATTTTATACGTGAAAGAGTGGGGCAGGGAAAGAGTACATAATCATCATTGTAGGTTCTTCTAATCAAATGTATTATTGTTTGATTAGAAACAGTATTTTCTTTCAGCAAATGTCTGGCTAATAACAGCCTATTAAATCCTGTATAAAGCCTGTTTATAGCCAGAGGTATGGAAGCCTCGGAGGGCAAACCTGGCAGAGGCTACAATTGGCTGTTTCATAGATATAGGCCTCTGCTAATGGGGACTTGGCTGGGCAGACTTAACTATGCAAACACACCACAGGGAGGCTGTCCTACATCTAAAATATACACTTGGCTTTTTGTCTTGCGTCTGTTATTTGGACTTCAGTTGGTAGCTCTGTTTTGATATCCCTCCTTTCTCCTTCACATCGTCCCTCCCCTTGTCTTTCTCCTTCACATCGTCCCTCCCCTTGTCTTTCTCCTTCACTCGTCCACAATGTCCCTCCCCTTGTCTCTCTCCTTCACTCGTCCACAACGTCCCTCCCCTTGTCTTTCTCCTTCACTTGTCCACAATGTCCCTCCCCTTGTCTTTCTCCTTCACTCGTCCACAACGTCCCTCCCCTTGACTTTCTCCTTCACTCGTCCACATCGTCCTTCCCCTTGTCTTTCTCCTTCACTCGTCCACATCGTCCCTCCCCTTGTCTTTCTCTTTCACTCGTCCACATCGTCCTTCCCCTTGTCTTTCTCTTTCACTCGTCCACATCGTCCTTCCCCTTGTCTTTCTTCTCTTTCTTCTTCTTTTTCTTCTTCTTGGACTCCTCCTTCTTGCCGAAGGTGATGAAGTCGCTCTTGTCTTCCTCTCCTCCCTGGCCCTGGCGGATCGAGATGATGGCGGGTGAGCCAGGGATGATGAAGGCTTCGGGGGGGATCTCTCCAGGCCTCAGGACCTGAGGGGGGCCATAGCCTGGGCCAGGCCCGTAACGGAAGTGCCAGCTGTTACTGTCGATGCCAGCTCCAACCGGAGGGGACAGCTCGCCACCCTCACCATCTACCAGAGAGAAAGAGAAGAGACAGAGATAGAGGTGACAGTATTCCTTCCCCCATATGCCCCCCTAGACACAACTATGACAAAACAACCAACAAAAATGGGTCACAACTCCCGCAGTTCTGTCACACGCTGGGTATGTACATAGTCAATGGTAGGCTTCGAGGAGACTCCTATGGTAGGTGCACCTACAGCTAATCCCTTAGAAGTAGTACTGTAGATTATTTTATCACTGACCTCAACCCATAGTCTCTCAGAGTGTTCACAGTTAGCCCACTGACACCCCTATCAGATCACAGCAAAATCACTGTCTACCTGAACAGAGCAATACTCAATCATGGGGCATCAAAGCCAAAGGAACTGAATAATATTAAGAAATGCTATAGATGGAAGGAAAGTAGTGTAGAAACCTACCAAAAAACAATCAGTCTTTCATTATTTGTTGACTTCAAAAAAGCTTTTGACTCAATTTGTTATGAGGGTCTGCAATACAAATTGATGGAAAGTGGTGTTGGGGGAAAAAACATACAACATTATAAGATCCACGTACACAAACGGTTAAAATTGACAATAAAAAACAACACACACATTTCTTTCCACAGGGCCGTGGGATGAGACAGGGATGCAGCTTAAGCCCCATCCTCTTCAACATATATATCAACGAATTGGAGAGGGCACTAGAACAGTCTGCAGCACCCAGCTTCATCCTACTAGATTCCTACTACATGAGAAAACAAAATGATGATTACTTGACACAATGGAAATAATTAACAAAAAAAACTGAGCAAACTAGAATATTAGGCCCTAAACAGAGAGTACACAGTGGCAGAATACCTGACCACTGTGACTGAACCAAAATTGAGGAAAGATTTGACTATGTACAGACTCAGCAAACATAGCCTTGCTATTGAGAAAGGTTGGTTATGGGGGGGGGGGGGTTGGACGACAACGGCAAAGAGACTCTCCCGCCAGATACTCCTAGAACTATTGGAGGATTAAAAAATATTTCTCATTTTGAGAATGTGCAAACGGTCGGGAAGAAGCCATCTACGATCTATTCACCTTGTTTCATTCTTGTGACACTCAGGAAAGACAATACAGCCACTTTACCCTAACTTTGTGTATAAAGGCCCCTCAATTATGAGGCTTGCATCTGAATGTTGGATAAAATGTGTAACTGAGTATATGAATACTTTTGAAAAGATTACAATGTGATTTAAGCCTTCTAAAAAGAAAAGTGTTTGTTTAATGGTAACTCGTGTCCAGGCAGTGGCCACGCCCAAGTGAACAGACATTGGGTTAGAAGGATGAAACATGCCCCTTCTCTTCCCAGTACAAAAGCCTCATGATGGAAAGTCACATTATGTTCCAAATAACCAGAAGACTTGTCCCCGCGTTAAAAAGGGCTAATTTAATTTCAACTCTACAGGCCAGAAAACTCGGGAGTTTGCTCCCCACGTGAGATGGCATGAACTCTGAACTATTTCACTAAAGAATAAGTCCAATCCTAGAATAGCATATCTCAGACTGTAACTGAACAAATCTAATAAGAATATTGAACGACGCGGACGCATCTCCAGAGTGAGATGAACCTTTCAGACCACGTGAACCTCTCACACGATGACCCAGAAGATTCTACAAAGGAACAATGGCGACATCGAATGGGCAGACGAGAGCCTCACACCTCCAGCTCAATTGAAAATATGTATTACATTCCTTTGTCCGAACGAGCAATTGTTAAAGTGCATATGTAGTCAGATTTATGTGTCATTAGTTTCCCATGTCCAATAGAAGCCAAATTCTGTGTCTTCTTCCCCGCCCTTTCCTCTCTGAATCTATTGTGTTATAACCAAACTGTTGTTCAGTTCACTAGGGATGATATTTTCCTCTATTATGTATGCAATATATATGTATATTCTATTATTGTTTAATTAGCTAGTAAATAAATAATTGAGCCAATTTGTGTATGGATGATTCATAAGTAAAACTGGGTTTGTGAAAACTAGGATTTTATGACTTTCAGAATGAGACTTATTGAGATAAGGTGATGATTAATATTTGACACCTATTGATGTACAAGATCTTCAGCTCTTTAAGAGTGGATTCGGGAGAGAGCCACTCTATATAAACCAATTCTGCCGTGGTGCCCCAGAATTCCTAATGAGTTAATCATTGCCCGATTAATTGAATCAAATAGTTAAATGTTAGGTAATCGATTTGAAAATAGCATGTCATCACATTTAATCATAGCAAAGACATGACACACATCGCTACAACACTGTATGTAGACATAATATGACATTTGAAATGTATATTATTTTGTGAGTGTAATATTTATTGTTCACTTTTTATTGTTTATTTCACTTTTGTTTATCCATATCACTTGCTTTGGCTATGTAAACATATGTTTCCCATGCCAATAAAGCGCCTTGAATTGAATTGAATTGATAGAAAAAGGGAGAGAGAAACACAGAGGGATGAGCTACGTCATCTTCATCTTCATTATTATCATCTTCACAGTGAGATTCTGAAAACACCAGCAGATTTTACCACACATAAATGTAACCTTATTCAGTTTCCTATTCATGGCTTAGGTAACGTATTACCACATCTGTAATACAGCATAGAAAAGCAAAACTTATAAGTTACAGCCAGAGGCACACTGATAAACTGACGAGGGGAAAAGTGCTTGCAGGGAGTAGAACTTTATCAGCCAGTGTTGCTGAGAACACAAGGGTAGACTGGAAAGGCCTGACCTTTAAAGGCAGAGAGGGACTGGGATGTTTAACACTGTGATGTGATGGGAATTAGCATGTAAGGATGACAGGAAGTGTGAAAACCCAGCACTAACCTAATCCCACTCCCACAAGGACTTGACACAGCAGTGGAGAGAGAGAGAGAAATCTTATACAATATGCAAGCATTAATGTGACAGAGAAAGAGAGAGAAAGAGAGAGAGAGAGAGAGAGAGAGAGAGAGAGAGAGAGAGAGAGAGAGAGAAAGAGACAGAAAGAGAGAGAGAGAGTAGGGGCGTAAGGAGGAGAAAATGAAAGACCAAAACAGCCTGGAGAGGGTGAACTGCAGTACTAAGAGAACGTGAGACACAATTCTCCTATCACATAGCAGTCAGTATAATGGAAGATATGAAAGAAATGTCAATATAATCAGAGACAGAGAGGCAAGGGAAGGGTTAGAGAGATTGAGGTGAACAACGACGCAAAAATGGAAAAAGAGGAATAAGACAAACAAAGAAACAGTGATGTGATGCTGTCTGTCCTCGGCAGACACACTGCTCTCAGCCCACACCTTCTCTGGGCTCTGACCTACTTTCTGCCTGTGTGTTATATACATCAAACTCAGGCCCTGAAAATAGATTCTGTTTGTTTGTCATTTTGTAGGTTAATTATGAAATGTCTGGAGTTCCTTATTGAAGTGCGTGTGCCTGTGCGTGTGATGACTGTAGCATACATACAAGACAAGAGTACTCAGAAAGGAACACATAGACCCACTCCGACTCACTCTTCAGTTCTTTGGGTTCACTAGGGCTTGATGGAGCCAATCTGACTGAAAAACATGCAGCCATAACATTTACTTGATAGTAGAAATGGAATGAAACATCTGTCCCTGGTCACTGTGGGGAAGCTGATCTGTTCAGGACACAGTTATTACACTACATCACTACTACATCACTTCCCTCAAGCCCACTGTGATTATGTTAGTGGAGGGTAGCCTTAATTGTTCTTAGACTTAATCAAAATCATTTTGAGTGTGTTCATTATTTCTCAAAGCAGGTCAGATGAGTTTGCCACTGGAGGGGTACAAGTGGGGGTACACAGATTCATCTGATGTGTTAAGCTAATGTGCACCTACTGAAAGAAACCAACAAACAGATCTACACCTATTCTCTCTCTCTCTCTCTCTCTCTCTCTCTCTCTGTCTCTCTCTCCTGCATGTCTACGTAGTTGTTTCAACATGCAGAATGTTGCCCAGTCGAAGATGTGGCAGAGTCTTTTCTAAGTCTAATTCTCTGTGGGGTCTTTGTGGTAGCAGGCACGACATGCTCTGCTTGCACAGTGCCTTTGTATCTCCAGTAATATGGAGGATTAATTGTAGCTCTGCTCTTCCCTGATCATATTAAAAAGGCACACGCTGTGGCTGCTGGTGAGCAGGTTACTATAGCTCCCTCTAAGGAGGTTACCATGGTACCCAGATGTCTGGGGTGGTTCTAGCCTCATTTCAGCATCCAGTGTCCTACATTCCAAGTCCATTATCCCTGGTCCAATCTGGGTTACTCTCAACCCATTACTCTTCTTTCCGGCCCACAAACATGCAACCCAATTTATAGATCATGCGTTAGACAATGGTTTGTGAATATGAATGTGTGTGTGTGTGTGTGTGTGTGTGTGTGTGTGTGTGTGTGTGTGTGTGTGTGTGTGTGTGTGTGTGTGTGTGTGTGTGTGTGTGAGTTGTGTCGCACCATTCGTTATGAATACATCTTTCACCATCTTGAAAGCTCACTGTATATCTTTCTTACTATTCTACCCCCATTGTCATTCCCCTCCATCTCTGACCGCCCTCTCTTTCCTCCGTTAACACCCATCCCTCTCCACATCTCTCTCCCCCCTCCCTCACTGTTTCTCTCTCATCCTCTAAATCCTCCATTCAGGGTATGAATGGTTGCTGTGGAAACTGCCTTCGTCCCCACTCCCTGCTGATGGAGGGTGCTGCTGCTGCAGCAATCTCTCAGTTAGACAGCGTCCCGTAGCAACAAGTCACATGGCGTTCCCTAGCAACAATGCTACCGCAGGGCCCTGCCAATCCTAAACCCCCACACCTCTCTTTTCTTCCTCATGCTTCTTATCGTTCTCTCTCTTGCATCCTTTCCCAAATGACTCAGAATTCCACTAGCACTCTAAACATCATGGCCGTCTTTCCATGCCTTATTCAGCACGCTTTCTATCTACCTCTGTGTCTGGTCTTCATCCAACAGTCCCCCTCCCCCTCTCTCTGCAGGTAACTCAAATGAATCACAGTGAGGAAGTATAGTCTCCATTTGAGGTGCAATATGTATACCGTTGCAATATACTGTACCTATGCATTCTTTCCTCCACACTTCCAACCCTACTTGATACAACATTGTGAAACAAAGCCAATCCTGCTACATGTGTCTAAGCCATAAGGCTGCACTCACTTCACTTACTATGAAAACTGTCTCACCCTGCAACATACTAGCCTGTAGCACTAAGCCCCTCCTAACCTTGCATGAGATTCCTCTCTGCACTGAGCCACTCCTGTTAAGCTTCCAGTACACTCTGCATGTCCTCTGCCTCCACAGAGTATTGGATTCTCTAGCACACCACAGACTGGAAGTTTTCCATACGCTCCAAAGAAACTGCAGCCAGATAGAAAAAAATCAATAGCTTGATCCACTCTCTCGTTCTCTCAATAGCACTACTCACTCTCACTCTCTTTCCCCTTCTAGATTTCTGTATGCATGTTCATACACATGCACTAACACACATACACACAGACATACTTTAGCCTGTCACAGTGATGATCAACCGCCCACCCTAAGATTCTACACCTGGGCTCTAACTCCTGTCACTGGACAGCAAATTGATGAGTGCTCAGCTTGGGCTGGCTGTCAGTGGAGAGGAGGCAGGCAGCTGACAGGAACATCAAACCACTGCCCAGGCATTCTGACAAACCCTTCGCAAATAACCACAGGAGCTTACCAGTCAACTGTGATCATCTCATTCCTCTCTGTCTCTCTCACACGCTTTCTAGTTTTCCTTCTCCCTCACTTTTCATTACAGTCAGATTCCTACAATAATCTTCAAAGGAGATGATTTTGTTCTCTATCAGGTAAGATACTGAAAATGGACAGATGGCTATTAAATGCCTTACTGGATGCAATTGTGAACATTTTTCTCACACAACATTTTAGCTCCCAACAACACCACATCCCAACCAAGACGTGTAGTTCACTTCACCTATCAAAGTCTGGCCAACAGCCCACATTTGGCTAGCTTGAGACTGCCTCTCATTGGCTGTTTTATTTTGGCAGATTGTGTCGCTGTCAGTCATTGGCCCTGATCTACTTTTTCAAGCATGCTGCCCCTGGAGTCTCAGTGCTAATGCTTAACATTCCTCTGGCGAGGATTTTAAAAGGTCACCTGCATGTTTCCCATCTGTCTTCCATATTCATATTTATCTGCAGTCTTTTCACACCACTGTGTCTGCAAAGTGCCTCCAGCTGGCAGCAGAGAAACTCTGTGTATGTTTGACCCACACCCACCCAGCCCAAAATAGGCCAACCCAGCCCAGCCCATCTCACCTGCAGCGCTGGACACTGTGGGCCAGTTCTGGACCAGCATCCCCTGAGCTCCCTGCATCACTGACGACTCCTCCATATGGACTGAGCTGGAACGCAAACACACATTCACATATGCTCATTTGATACATCAATATTATCCCCTGTTGTATCAACATACTGTATCTGCAGATTACTGAGCTGAAAGCATTTGAAAAGCAGCCAGCTGTGTGTACTGGCCCACCATGTTTTTTAGAAAACTCAAACATTCTGATACGTGAGAGTAGCCTCTCAATATTGGCCACCATTAATTGGATATTTGAGTGATATAAAATAAAAGTGGACTGTACCTGACAAGTATGACTGGTTTAGGTTCATTTCCTATCCATTGAGGGCTCTGCCTGTCAAGCAGCAGAAGTGTGCATTTGCTGATGTACTGTTAGCTGATAATGTTTACTTTGCAAGCTACCGGTAGAAACTTTGTACAGTTGGCTAAACATAGTGGTAAGTTAGACCTAATGTAGAAACGTAGGCCTACCTAGTTAGCTAACAGTATCCCCTTTTTAACATTGTTTTTACATCACGGTTGCTTCTGACAGATATGATAGGCTAAATTGATTGATGGATCATGTCAAATTGGTTAGCTAACATTAGCTAGTAACGGATCACATCAATACGGCTAGTTAAAATGTTAACTTTCAGGAGATAAACTAGATGGCTGTATTTGCTTGCCATCTATTGTGGTGATGACAGTAGTTCAACTGACAACTTTACCAGTGTCGTTTAGCTTAATCTCTGATGAAGCAAGATAAACGACACGTTGTCTGCTTAGCTACATGCCAAATGGATAGGTTACCCTCACCTATCTGTAAATACATGATCAATTGATGTTTACCGATCATGAAAAACATGCAGTTATTTGCTGTATAACTCTGATGTGGAATATGGTTTTGACTATGCTCTTCAAAAGGTGATGATTTTAAAACCAAATAGTTACAACGTTTATTTAACAATAACTTGAAAATGGCACATAGTTGTCAATGGTTTCAGCAGAGCCATTTTGTAATGTTTTACTGATAACAACCTATTCATGGGTTGCATGTTTCATCACAATATTTTTTTGAACGTTCATCAACAATGAAGATTCAATCTAAAGTGCATTACAGTATAACATTAGCTAGCTGAGTATGCATCACTTGAAGGATATGATTAGACTTTTTGCACTTAGGAAAGGAAAACTTGATTGCTGACATGCAAAACATTTTAGGACTATATCAACAATGTACTATTGAAACAAATACCAAAAGATAGTTGTTGGGTGGAGTTTTCCTTTAAGTGTTAAAAACTGAAATACGGAAGTGACTCCCATAATCCTCTCCATAGATCAAAAGGGAAATGGAAAGAGACAATGCACTTTCAATATGAAAATAATTACACAATCAGTCACCCACCCACTCACACACATACAGTGTATGTACACACGCACTTCATCTTCTAAAGCTCTAAATATCTTTTGAGGTTGACACAATGCTTTTAATCAGTACTTTTCAGGAAAGCCCAGTAGCATTTAATTTGGTGGATGTTCCCAGTGTGTCTGTCTACTCACTGGGAACGTGTGTGTGTGTGTGTGTGTGTGTGTGTGTGTGTGTGTGTGTGTGTGTGTGTGTGTGTGTGTGTGTGTGTGTGTGTGTGTGTGTGTGTGTGTGTGTGTGTGTGTGTGTGTGTGTGTGTGTGTGTGTGTGTGTGTGTGTGTGTTAAACTGCATGCAAGTATCTGTGCACACTGATGTGTCTCTGGTCTGTGTAAGTTGACACTCTGGCTTGCCTTGGGTTATTATGGTCTGTTTTGGAGGAGGAGGAGGAGGAGGAGGACAGGAGGAGGAGGACAGGAATGAAAGGGAGAGAAGAAGCCAGATGGAGAGAGAAGGACACAGATAGAGAGAGAAGGAGACAGATGGGGAGAGAAGGAGACAGATGGAGAGAGAAGGAGACAGATGGAGAGAGAAGGTTACAGATGGTGAGAGAAGGAGCAGATGGAGAGAGAATGAGACAGACAGAGAGAGAAGGAGACAGATGGAGAAAGAAGGTGACAGATGGAGAGAGAAGGAGACAGACCGAGAGAGAAGGAGACAGACGGAGAGAGAAGGTGACAGGCGGAGAGAGAAGGTGACAGACGGAGGTGACAGATGGAAGGTGACTGATGGAGAAAGAAGGAGACAGATGGAGACAGATCTAGAGATAAGGAGCCAGATGAGAGAGAAGGTGACAGATTGATGCAGATGGAGAGAGAAGGAGACAGATAGGGAGAGAAGTAGACAGATGGAGAGAGAAGGAGACAGATGGAGAGAGAAGGAGACATATGGAGACAGAAGGAGACAGATGGAGAGAGAAGGAGACAGATGGAGAGAGAAGACAGATGGAGACAGAAGGAGACAGATGGAGAGAGAAGGAGAAAGATGGAGACAGATGGAGAGAGAAGGAGACAGATGGTGTTATGAGATTGAAAGAAAGAGGTAAGAGATACACATAAGGACAGGAGTGGGTGTGAATACATAGGGGGAGGGGATTGGGGAATGAGAGCGAGAGCGAGAGATGCAGCAGTGAGAGGAATGGTAAGCAGAGGAAAACAGAACAGCCATAAAGTCTATTCCAAATTCCTTACCATCTCTATTTCTACATCAATCCTTGTCAACAAGTAATGTGAATAAATGATTCACTGTTTGTTACAACTAACCGCGTTACTCAACCATTCACTATCGCAACCACATCTAATGCACACACACAAACCTGAGGGCATACTTGAGTCACAGATACATTCAGGACTGCATTAATTGTCTTGGCAACCACAAGTATGGAGAAAGCCATAAACATAAAAACATAGACACATAAACATGCCCCCTTCTCCCCATACGTTCATAATGAATGTAAGGATTGTAGGCTAGCAGAGAAGCAGCTAGCCCTGACTGCAGCCTCTGCAATGCAGCACACAGTATGTACTATGCTCTCTCAGCTATATGAACTATATGCCATACTGTCCTCTGCAGCAATACACATCAGCCAGGGAGGGACGTAGGCTTCGAATTTTAAACAGTTTATATTGGGTTGGGCATTGGGGGATGTTGGTCGAGAGTGTGTTTGGTGAGGGATCTGAGCTAAAGGGGTGTTGACTGAGTGTTTATATGTGTGTGTGTGTGTGTGTGTGTGTCAGAATGGGGTGTCTAGAGGGTATGTGTGGGTGGAGAATACAGAGATGAGGGTTGTGGATTGGCTGTGTGCAATTAGAGGGGTAAGCAGTGTGAAGGTGAAATGTTTGAAGGCGTTGTTTCTGAAGTGTCTTATTTCGCTGCCATTTTAAACTCGGCTGCAGCAATGCCAAGATGGTGGATATGAATTATTAATGAGTCTGTCACCATGACATGATATACAATCTCTCTGAACACCAGAGAAATCAACGCTCCGATATCTCAGAACTTCATACTCAAATACATTAAAAGCAATCCATTAAAAAACACACTCCAATGAGATACTACACAAAAGGTGGACCTCAAGCATATGATTGTGTAATTCATGTCAAATGGCTTAATTGTACACTCTTAGAAATAAAGGTGCTAAATGGTTCTTCGGATGTTCCCACAGGAGAACCCTTTGAAGAACCCCTTTTGGTTCCAGGTAGAACCCTTTTAGTTCCTCTGTAGAAATAACCCTTTCTACAGAGGGTTCTAATTGGAACCTAAAAGAGTTTTACCTGGAACCAAAAAGGGTTATCCTATGGGGACAGCAGCAGAACCCTTTTGGAACCCTTTTTTTGCAGGGGGAACAGGGGGAAAGTTCATCAGCCCGTTTGTCTTTCACAGTTCCTGGAATGTAGATTACCTATATACACTAAGGCAGAGGAGAGGAGCAGGGCTACTGGGGTCTGACTGGAACAGCAGGGCTACTGGGGTCTGACTGGAACAACAGTGCTACTGGGGTCTGGCTGGAACAGCAGTGCTACTGGGGTCTGACTGGAACAGCAGGGTTACTGGGGTCTGACTGGAACAGCAGTGCTACTGGGGTCTGGCTGGAACAGCAGTGCTACTGGAGCCTGGCTGGAACAGCAGTGCCACTCGGGGATCAATAAAGTATCTATCTATCTGTCTGTCTATCTGTCTGTCTGTCTGTCTGTCTGTCTGTCTGTCTGTCTGTCTGTCTGTCTGTCTGTCTGTCTGTCTGTCTGTCTGTCTGTCTGTCTGTCTGTCTGTCTGTCTGTCTGTCTGTCTGTCTGTCTGTCTGTCTGTCTGTCTGTCTATCTATCTATCTATCTATCTATCTAACAGCAGTGCTACTGGGGCCGGCTGGAACAGCAGTACTCTGCCCCTCTGTGTATATGTGTGTTCCCCTCTGGGGTGGCTGACAAGACAGACATGGCACAGCTGGCCCAAACAGGGGGTTGGTTGAAGGGGTCAGACACATGTTGAGGAGCCACTAGTGGTGATGGTAGATGTTGCTCATCTGATCTGAGAGCTGTCTGTGGTCATGTTATGTTGTCTGCAGAGTGCAGTAGTCTGAGAGTGGCTGCCTCCCAGTCTTTGTTGTGCAGGCATGCATGGTTACTCCAGACTATAAGAGCTATAAAATGGATGCAACTATTCATACATTTTGGTCACATAAAGTCGCAATATTCCTCCAAGCAATTGTTAGGGGCAAGGGGCTGTATACTAAACCAATGAAAGGTGTGGGATCATACTGGAAGGATGTGATGTCACTAATAAAACTGAATCCTTTTAAGAAGAGTAGAAATCAGAAGAGGGCAAAAGAGTGAAGTGCTTACCTCTGCATCCCTGCCCTCAAAGAAGTGGAGTATCGCCAGTCAGCATTTGGGGCCTTCGGCTGAGAGAGAGAGAGAGAGAGAGAGAGAGAGAGAGAGAGAGAGAGAGAGAGAGAGAGAGAGAGAGAGAGAGAGAGAGAGAGAGAGAGAGAGAGAGAGAGAGAGAGAGAGAGAGAAGGAGGGAGTGAAAAAAAGAGAAAGGTTAGTTTGATCTCATGCAGAGCGAGGTCAGATATGGTCTCATTAATTAATCATGGTGCACATCCCAGCTCTGAATCCTGATTGGAACACTGCAGTTCCGCTGCCATTACACACACACACACACACACCTTTTCTCAAAGCAATGACTTTGAGAGACACTGATACACTCTTATATTCCCTGTATCTCAGTGTGTGTGATAGGTATTCTGTGAGAGGTTTTGTGAGTTTGTGTATGAGTGTGTGTGTGCATGCCCGTGTGTGCGTGCGTGTAAATACATCTGTCTGGTCCTAATGAAGTTGGGTTGAGTGCCCTGAGCTCAGAGCTTCAGGCAGCCTTGGTAAATTACTGCCTCATCAGTCACGTTGCAGCTGGGCTTTGGGCTAATCCAATCAGGAAGAGCCCCTTTGTCACCAGGCAACCACATCCTCCATCCCTGCTCATGTTGGTCTGGGGTTAAAGAGTTAAGGGCGGCTCTCCTAGGGCAGTCACACGTTACTCAAGTTCATTGATGTTCTCCTCCCGAAAGCTGCTCCTTGTGGGCGTGAGTGCTTTTAATTGATCTCAATAAGTAAAGCCTGCAATTTTCTTTAATCAGTTTAATTCTGAGGGGAGTATCTCCTGCTCTGAGACACAGCTTCTCTGTGCAGTCTGGGAAACAGTGGCTGGAGGTTGATTTCATTTCCACCGCCACTCTTCTCTTGACTATTTGCTGCCTCTGCTTGTTGTTCCTACACTGACTGACTGAGTGACTGAGTGACTGACTGCCTGACTGACTGACTGACTGACTGACTGACTGACTGCCTTGACCCTCCGCGTCCACAACATAACCACCAAAACATTCCAATCAACCGCTGTGGCCTGCAAACTACATTTTGACCATCACCCTATCCAACCCCCAGAGCAGAGTGTTGAAACAGGAGAGCATCAGACTAGACCAGACATTAGAGCACACGACCCACATGTCTGCTCATTAGAGTTCACGCCAATTAAACAAAAACACAACAAACCATAAACAGGCATTAAAACATGGAGTAACGTAAACCTGAACACCAATGGATTTCAATAAGACATAGCTGCTGAATAGCCATTTACACCCTCCCCAGGAACGTTAATAACATGAGCTCTAGTCTGTTATTCTTATGGAAATTGATCCCACCTATTAGAAGTCTCACTCGGGTTTAAAAAAAAGCCCCATTCAGACCTCAAACCAGTGGTTTCATGCTAAAGAAATATTGGAAATATGTTAACTGATGGGCCAAACGGGCCAGGCCTGTTTTAATTAACATATGCAGGGCTGTGTATTTGTCATTTCCTGTAGTACTCAGCCATGACAACTAAGCCATGCTCGAACATGAATGCCAACACTCTCCTACGGCTGCATAGCGCTGCAGTGGAAGAGGGTCTAGAGAGGAGAGACAGTAGAAAATACTAATAGAGAGAACTCTGAGTGAGGAGTCGATGTGGCAGACTGGAGATAAAAGACTAGAAGAGTAGACATCCTGGGAGGACCCTCAGGTTACTGTAATTTAACACAGACTAAAGAAGATAGAAACACAAAGATATACACACACACACACATACAGATACTGTGCATCCAGGACCGGCCCTAGCTATTTGGGGGCCTTAAGGCGAGATTTGGTTTTCGGGCCCCCCACCTTGTGGGTAAAACCTTTGGTGGTCCCCCTCTTGATGGTAGAGAGATTTTTTTTGTACATTTCCTGTAATTCTCTCCATTTTGCCACGAGGCATAGAGAAAATGTTGTGGTTTTACAGCAAATTGGGAGGGTTGGGGGCCCTAAGTGACCCCTTATATCACTTTTGCCCAGGGCCGGCCCTGTGTGCATACACAGTTAAACTGGAGAAATCACATGCACAACGCCTGACACTGTGATATGATTAAGTCAAACACACTTGGACAGAGAATGAGCCGGTGGTAGAGTCAAAATGACCTGCATTGACTAAATATGTGATGACAACATCAAAGTCAAGCGCAAATCCCTGAATCACCAGAAAAAGTGCAGGACTCCAGAAAGTCTTCCGGTCTGACACTAATGCAGTGTGAGTGCTGAGCTGGTGGAGGAAGTAGCTACACTGGGAGAGGAACAAAGACACACAACCACTCACACTGGCCAGTCATCAAAGAAACATGTCCAACCTGACACTGTCTCAAGATGTACCGGCACAACAAAACTAGAATATGACAAGAAAGCAAAGAATATGACAATGAACGACTTCAGCTAGATTTAGAATGTAGAATTACTGAGCATCTAAAGCCCTTCATGTAACAGACAACACATATCAGTGTTATGGTGGTATGCTAAAACACTCATTAAACAACAACCAGCACCAACACACAGTAACCAATACATATTAAAGCCTAATATATAACCTGGAGAGGTGGCAGATTGTGAGACTCTAATTCTGTTAAGCCTTGCATTCCCTGTCAGTCATTTGAGAGACAAAATGTACACACCTCTGGACAGACTTGCAGTGAAGCGTCGGGCATGCTCAGTCTCCGTACAAACCCGCTTCCGCCCGTGAAGAAGCGCTCGGAACCCCAGGTTCCGCTGATGGGTCGGCCTGTGTTGTAGAACATGAAGGTGTCGCTGCCTGAGGTGGCCGTCAGACAGGTCTTGTAGCAATAGGTCTTGGTCATAGAGCCATTCCCACGCACCTCAATGTAGTGAGGCTCCACCTTGAGGTCTCTCCGCAGCGCAACATTGTTACTGGGTTGTCCCCCACCTCCACCACCACCTCCACCCCCAGAACCACCTACTGTGCTGCTGCTCCCGCCGTCAGGGGGGGTCTTCTGGGACACACAGCAGGGGGAGCAGGAACCAGGCTGGGTGCAGTAGGCATGGCAGCGCACGATGGCCAGCACCACCACGGTCACCAGGAACACAAAGGTGGTGGCGCTCAGGGCCACGATCAGGTAGAGGGTCACGTTGGAGAAGAGCAGGGTGCTGTGGGGCCGAATGACCCTCTTGGGGTCAGGGATCACCTTGGGTGGCACCTCCATGACGGCCACATTGACGGTGGCGGTGGAGGAGAGAGGAGGCTGGCCGTGGTCTCTCACCAGCACAGTCAGGCTGAAGGAGGTGGAGTTGTCCTCCAGGACCCTGCGCGTGGTGCGGATCTCCCCTGTGTGTTCATGCACCTTGAACAGGTCCAAGTCTGTGGACTGATCCAACACATAGATCAGCCAGGCGTTGGGACCCGTGTCTGCGTCGTACGCCACCACCTTGGTCACCAGGATGCCAGCCTCAGCATTCTTCAGCAGCGTCTCTATGGAGCGTGTGCCGTTGCCTGGGGGGTTTACGATCTCAGGCATGTGGTCGTTCTGGTCCATGATGTAGATGTAGACTGTGGCCACCCGGCTGAGGGGCGGGATGCCCCCATCCTGAGCTTTGACCTGGAAGTGGAACTCCCTGAGTGACTCATAGTCAAAGGCGCGCAGGGCGTAGGCCTCTCCTGTGTCGGCCTTCACAGAGACATAGGAGGTGACAGGGATGCCGTGGTTGTTGTCGTTGAGGACAGTGTAGGTGATGCGTGCATTCTCGTTGACATCGGAGTCCTGGGCCTTGACGGTGCACAGCGAGGCCCCGGGGGCGTTGTTCTCCGTCACATAGACCGTGTAGGAGGTCTGCTCGAAGCGCGGCGGGTTGTCATTCACGTCTGCCACATCCACCTGTATGGTCTTCTGGGAGGAGAGGGGTGGGGAGCCGCCGTCAGTGGCACTGAGGGTGACATTGTAGGCGGCGATGGTCTCACGGTCCAGGAAGGCGGAGGTGACCAGGGTGTAGTAGTTTCTGAAGGACTTGATCTTGAAGGGGAGGCCCGGCGGTATCTGCAGGCTCACCTGCTTGTTGGCACCCGAGTCCTGGTCTGTGACACTGATCAAGGCCACCACGGTGTCAGCCCGGGCATCCTCCCTTACAGGGCTGGAGAGAGAGGACAGGACTATCTCGGGGACATTGTCATTCACATCCACCACCTCCACCACCACCTTACAGTGGGCTGCTACAGCACCAGGGCCTTTATCCATGGCCTGTATATACATCTCATAGGAGTTGGTTTCTTCATAGTCCACATTGCTCCTCACTCTGATCTCTCCTGTGTTGCTGTCCATGCTGAACATCTGTCTGACTCTCTCAGGAGTGTAGCTGCTGAATGAATAATACACCTCCCCATTGGTTCCCTCATCATGGTCTGTGGCATTCAATTTGATTACCAGTGTGTCTTTTGGGGAGTTTTCTAACAATTTGACTTTGTACACTGAGCTATCAAATACAGGGACATTGTCATTGGTGTCCAGGACTCGTACATTAATTTGAGCTGAACCGGTTTTTGCTGGGTTTCCGCCATCTGCAGCAGTCAGAATGAATTTGTGATAAGGCGCCAGCTCACGGTCAAGGGGCTTTTTGAGCACGAGCTCGATGTTCTTGCTGTTGAGGGAGGGCTTGTTGGAATCAAGTGCGAAGTGTTCGTTTGGGCTGAGTCGATACAGACGAACGGAATTGGATCCCACATCCGGATCCAGGGCGTTCTCAATGGGGAAACGAGACCCTGGTAAAGCCGATTCTGTTATTTCCAATTGATACTCGTCACTAGGGAACTGTGGCGCATTGTCATTCGCATCCACAATCTCCACCTCGACATTGTGCACCTCGGATGGGTTTTCAACAAACACCTCTATATTTATAAGACATATGCTGCTCAAATCACACAGCGTCTCTCTGTCGATTCTTTCATTGACAAGTAATTTCCCATTTTGGGGATTGACATCCACATACCGTTTTCCACTGGTGGAGGTTACCTTTATCTTTCGATTGGAGAGCTTTCGAATATCCAACCCCAAGTCCTGCACAAGATCTCCCACCTCCGCTCCACTTTCTAATTCCTCCGTAATAGAGTATCGTAGTTGTCCAAGTGAAAGGCCACAAAATATGAAAAATACAACAAAAGAAAGAGCCACATTGTTTCCTATACAGTTACATATCCCCATAACAGCCATTGCAAGCTCATGGGATCCGCAGACGGATTAAATACAGCTTCCCGCCTTTTTTAGCTTGCAATACCTCGCCTCCCACCACCGCATTAAAATAGGCTATTTCGTTCACCGTTAGGTGCAGCAGGAGCGGCACATCCATTCCGTTATCTGTTTGAGTGGATACTTCTCCAATGCATCCATGTTTCTATTGTCCGTGCTGCTTTCCTTTCTCTCCTCTGCGCGCGGCTGACGGGTGTGTTTCCCTGCCACTGGTGCTCCGTATCTCTCTCTCTCTCTCTCTCTCTCCTCTTCCCCAATGGTGCAACCGCCCCCTCCCCATCCATTTCTCCCCGTTTCTCTCTCAGTTCACTGCTTAGTGTGATGGTGTCGGTGCAGAGCGTCTGGGGGAGGGGTCGTGTCCTTAAAGCCGGCTGGCTAGATGGATTTCAGCACCTTAAGAAAAGAAACAGCGACTGGATACAACCCCACCAAATCCGTCGCTTTAGATTGGTTTTATTTACGGCCATTAACCGTGTGTTTGTGCCATTGTATTGTGTAAATACTGCAATACATCACTCGTTTAAATGGAGATGGAAAACCTACACAGCTGTATGGTTGAAAATGAAATGATTAATTTGGTTGCTCATAATATCGCTCTCATTCTGAACGAGGCTTGCCCCACCAATTACTCCCTATAACTTTTTTTATCATTATACAAAACCCTGCAGTCAAACTCTATAGCTAACAGGTATCTCAAACGAGGCACGTTCTGGGGACTATAATTGCCTGACCTCCTTTGTTTGAATTGGAACAGCTGCATGGCGGCTTTCCCTAAAGCGGCTCTAAAGCTCTCTTCTCTGCTGTAGCGCTCCCTGCGCCGCCACATTTTGGCAGGGCACATAACCGAAGGAGATCACACTGACATCCACAACCTTCTCTAACAAAAGGAACGCTGCTGTCAGTGCTCGACCCCAGAGTGTCAGCTCAAATAATCACATCTAAGATGCCCGCGTGTTCCCCAATAAGCCAGACTTCTCATCCCCTCTGTTACACCACTGCGGACGCAGTACTAAGCTACCCCTTATTTTTTTCAGCATTATCCTAATTACCAGCACCATCACTCTTACCATCACCATAATAATCGTAATCATCCACATCATCATCTTCATCATCCGCATCATCATCTTAATCAACATTATTGTGATCATCCTCATCATTTTCAACATGTTAACAGCTTTGACAAGAAACAGTTCGGGTCATTCTTGCGCCCGAGGCACGCTCTCTGTGCATCCATCAACAAAACTGGAGTAAATGTATCTGACACTCTGAAACTGATGTCATAACCTACAGTCTATACAGAGTGATGATTGAGTCTTGCACACAATAGTTGGCGAATGGGGAACAGGTGGTAGAGAGAGCTATGCCTATTAATGGAGTCTTTAAAACATATTTTCCCTGTAATGATAAGGCGTTAAATGCAATATCCTCCCTTTTTATTTAACCTTTATTTAACCAAGCAAGACAGTTAAGAACAAATTCGTATTTACAATGAAGGCCTACCCCGGCCAGACCTGGAAGACGCTGGACCAATTGTGTGCCGCCCTATGGGACACCCAATTACGGCCGGATGTGATACCGCCTGGATTTGAACCAGGGACTGTAGTGACACCTCTTGCACTGAGATGCAATGCTTTAGACCACAGCGCTACTCAGGGTATTACCTTTCTCACTGGGAAAACTAACACAAAGTCAATATACTGTAATTTTGGGACTACTCAAAAAGTAGCCATATTTTTCTGTTGGTAAATACCCAAACACAAACCTGCTCATTAAGGACAAGTATAATACATAGGCCTTATCAATAACTTAAACAATACCAATATGTTTGTTCTACAGTGAAGTAAGAAGCTTCTCTCTGTCTTCAGCAAAATGAATTCAGGTGATGCAATATCTCATAACTTGAGTGCTAGCGTCAATCAATCTGAAAACATGTTGTAGCAAGAGCGGTGAAATCTGTTTGTGGCTTAAGCTGTATCTAACAGGCCATTGAACAGCTTTCTTGTGTTACCCACTATGAGCTTATAAGGTTAACTCAAATTGAAAGGTACTGTTTACTTGACTTTTGGTGATGCAATGTGTGTGTGTGCGCGTGTGTGCATGCGTGCTTGAGAGAACGAGAGAGACAGAATGGCTCTGACTCAGGCTTGAGAGTGCATTATGTGCAACACAGGCCCATGGACCTGTCAGTCTAAACCCAGATGGGTCAAAGCATTAGTGAGGACAGATCATTCAGAGACAATCAGAGGATCTTGGGACCTAGGTCAATTATTCCAGCAGTGGGCAGGGGAATGCAGACAACTGATTCACTGAGCAGCCAGCCCATCTCCATAGTCCTCGCTCCACATGCCAGGGAAAACCCACATCCTAATGACTCTAGCTGACCAAGACACCCTGCCCCCATCACAAGAAGATGAAACGAGATATCTGAGCTGGACTCTCAAATGAATACTGGGTGGAAATGTTACATAGACAAATCTAACATTCTAGAGATGATGTTGCTGTAGAGCAGCAATGTACCGTTACAAATCATGCAATGTTACCTTGTTGGATACTGAAAATCCAAAAGGGAAAATAATATCTGGAATAGTTCCACTGAGACAATTTGTGTAGTTTCCCGGCCTTACCCTCCCTAAGAATGGTCCCAGTCACTAAATCATTGAATTAATAATCGTCTCCTGGTTTTATCTCCTGATTTCAATCTGTTGACGTGAGATTAGAGAACAACATGGCATTTAGTCTTTCTGCCTCAGGGACTGTTTACTGCAGTCTTAAACACAATACACAGACCTCTGTAATCCTGTCAATTATACACAGCAGCACACTCCTTCCACCTGGAGATGCACCTCTTCTGGATAATTTCTTAAATCTTAAATAATTTCTTAAATCATTTCTTAAATCTTAAATCTATTTTGTCTCGTTTAATGAGCTCGTCAGGCAGCTGCCCCATCTGTTGTCCACATTGCAACATTGAGATATTGCAGCCTCACTCTGTAAATATATAACAAACCCTTCCTAGTGACTCAGGAACGGCAGGTCCTGAACACAACCTCACTAATCTCATTTGGCCTCATTTATAAACGTTACCATTTCAAACAACATTTCTGAAAAGACTGTGCAAGCACAAAAATATAGAGATTTATAAACTTGGCGCACGTCATACATACGCATGTTTCCCGTTACAAATATGACTTGAGGTAAAACTGTGAACGTGTGAACGAGCATGATAACTCCGCCTGAATAACGCCCATTATGGTGACAATAATGTCCTTGTTTGCTGCGTACTTTGAAAGTACTGGAATTAGGTCAAGACCGCAGGCTATCTAAAGGAAATAGCAATCGCGAAGTAGATCAAATGTCTTTGGAGGTGTTGGCAGAATGTTTTATTGTGACTTGCTGTAAGCCAAAAACAATTGCAAGGTTTTGTGGACCTGTAAACAGATCCTTTGAACCTAATTCTGCAGTGATCATGGAAATGAAATAGCCTAAATAATAGAAAACATAGACCCATTTCAAATTATTTTAGAATGCAAATATAAAATAAATAAATGCTCACTAACGGAAAATGATTGCATCTTGTTATTATATTTACCTAGGCTACCAGTTATTATGAATAACAGTGTCATCATGTACTCCCCATTTGCACAAGGCTACTTTTTCCTTCTTGCAATTCAAGACTTCAACCACTAGAAACTGTGTGTACACATGCTCTGAACTTAGCGGGAGGATAAGATCAGTTTTTATAAATCCCAACTAGTGCGTGAAAATTGGGTGCATGTTTTCAGGGCATATTTAGCGCATACCCAATATTTATAAATGATGCCCCTGTCCTGCTTCTCATCAACAGGAGCAGGAAGCTATCTGACACAGACAGAGAGGTGGTAAAGGCAAAGAGAGTGGCATAGACAGATGGATAGAAAGACAGAAAAAAATAGTACACAGATAGATATGTGTGTGAGAGAGATAAGGACATTGTGAGTAAAAGAGATACTGTAGGTACTCTGATAAAAATACATCTTGCCTTCAGCAACTTCCAAAACTCAACATACAAAAAGTTGATCCAAACCTAGCATGTGGTTGTCTTTGCATTCCAGAACTATGCCTCTCGAAAAGATCAAAATGATTCTGTGCAAACACAAGTTTAAAATATAAATACTTCTTTGTATGAGCGTGTATTAGAGAGAGGGAAAGAAAGTGAGAAAGAGAGAGACGGAGAGAGAGGGAGAGCGAGAAAGAGAGAGATAGTGGGAGGGAGGGAGGGAGGGAGGGAGGGAGGGAGGGATAGAGAGAGAGAGAGAGAGAGAGAGAGCAAAGAGTTGGGATGTTTACTGTCAATTGCTTTACACCATTAGATGGTTCCTCTCCTGTCAACAAAGCTTATTTGAATTTGGACCAGAGAGCGACATAAAGATAAGTACAGGGGAGGACACAGGACAGTGAGCAGGGGG
Source organism: Thymallus thymallus (assembly GCA_023634145.1). NCBI lineage: Eukaryota > Metazoa > Chordata > Actinopteri > Salmoniformes > Salmonidae > Thymallus > Thymallus thymallus. Next base: position 5,875,219 of record CM042391.1, on the reverse strand, counting down.
AGAGGGGTCTGTCTAAGTGGATTAAAGGCTGATGGCTCCACCCCACTCCACTCCCCTTCATGTTGACACAACCCAATGATGACCTCTGAACCCCAGCCAGTGGTGCATTCTCTTTGGCATCCGACCTCACACCCAACACGGACGGGACACCATTGTTCAGACATGTCCTCCATCTCTCTCTCTGAGGATCCTTGTTTGACCTTTGCTCCTGACCTCCTCACTTATGTAAGTGTGCTGGATTTCAGCTGAGGTGCAACTCATTTCAGAGAGCAGACAGACAGCCCCCACCGCAGCACAGCAGAACAGCGCCCTCAGCAAGGGCAACTGCAGCCAGCTACAGCAACAGGGACCACTCAAGACAAACCCTCTCTTCCTAACAGCACTCAAAACGGTATCTCCTTCTCTCTCTCTACTCCTCTGTTTATCAGACACCATTCCCCCACTCATTCCAATTATTTATCCAACTCTCTCTCTCCCTCCTCTCTTGTTCTCAAGCTGTGACCGGAGACTGCTGCAGCCTCCAGCTGAAGCGTTTGAGCACAGAAACAGAATGACTAGATGTGACAGTGGGTGCCCTCTAGTGTCCATGACTCACTGCAGTATTGTGTGAAGTCCCAACATTGTGCACGTTTCACAGTGCCTGCTGATTTATGCCCTGTTCATCCTAACACCTTCTGTATGTCAGAGGAGCAAGTCTATATCTGTATATCTGTTTCTAAGTCTGCGTTATATTATACTGTATCTACATCAAGCAGGTGACAATTGATATGAAGCTTAGCCATCAACTACACCCTTACCCATGCTCTTATGGCTTGAGAGATTGGTTTGTCTTAACCTGAACAGTACAAAACCAGCTGGTGGTGGACTTTAATGCTGATCAATACTGACATGCACAGAATATGTGGCAGCAGATGATTGTAACTGTTGAATTTCAGAAACCTGCAAATTATCTCTAAGGTCAATTAGGTTTATATGAAATATGCAAATCCCTGGCCCACATGTCTGCAGGTGAGAATCCTCTGTCATGTCATTTTGTCAACAGTTACTGTTATGTCATGACTGAGAAACAGTGAATGCACTGTGACCTCAATATTGTGAGTCAACAATCACTATGATTCCACAGTACGAAATACATGTTCCTCTGTGACACTAACTGATTTCCCTTTGTAACGCTGTCTTTATGGTAAAGAGAACATCACATCACACAGAAATTAGGGGAGATTAGTGACACAAGTAAAAATTAAATACAAATTAAATAAAAGGCCTCTACAACTCATGTCAAGCACTGATGGTTTCTAATGGATAAATCTCTTGGCTGAGTAAGACAGGTCAAATAGGAAGGAACCTTCTACAGACGCTGCCAGAGAAAACTCTCATCCTCCCAACTCCCACCACCACCACCACTACAAAGACAGAGGGCGCCAGTGAACAGCTTGTGCTACCCGGCTAACACACAGCTCAGCTTAGCTTGCTCTGCCACCTGCAGCCCTCCGCAGAAACATACCAGCCAAACCATGCAGAGACTGACTGATGGAAACACTAGATTATTATAGCCTGGGCAGCTATAGCCATCTGTAAGAAATAACATACTGTACATCTTAGAGAAGACAATGATTGATTATAAATACATCACATACTTGAAGAGATATCCAGGTATGCGTCTGTATGTGTTCTCATCCATCCATCCATCCATCCATCCATCCATCCATCCATCCATCCATCCATCCATCCATCCATCCATCCATCCATCCATCCATCCATCCATCCATGCATCCATCCATCCATACATCCATCCATCCATCCATCCATCCATCCATCCATCCATCCATCCATCTCTCTCTAGCTCTCACCCTCTCCCACTTTCTCTCCCCTTCCCTCGCTCCCTCTCTCTCTCATATGTGTGTGCGGCACAGGAGGTTGGATGGCACCTTAATTGGGGAGGACGGGCTCATGGTAATGGTTGGAGCGGAGTGTGTGGAACCGAAGCAAATACATGTGTTTGATGCCATTCCATTTGCTCTGTTCCACCCATTATTATGAGCTGTCCTCCCCTCAGCAGCCTCCACTGCTGTGCAGGTTGTCTGTGCTGATCTGTAGTGATGTTATGCTCTTGGTTTTGGTCCATGACCTTTGGGTGTAATAGGAATAACAGTTGTGGTGCTGTAGTTCTGCATGCCGCCTCCCCACTGGACCAGCTGAATAATACGTTAAGAGATGCAGGACCGATAGAAAAGGTGACATTTGTGAATCATCTGGAATGTAGCTCGGAGAGGGGAGAGATGACAAACGTAGAGAGAGAATATAGCGAAATAGGAAGAAAACGAGGTAGGGAAAAGACACAGTACAAGAGAAAAGAGAGTGAGAGGTGACATCTTTTCCCCACCCATAGCCCTAGCTTTGCCTTTAGTGGTGCAGCGGAGAAATATGGAGTAGAATATTACTGGCAGGCATCCTGCACAGCGTGTGTGCATGTGTGTGTGTGTGACTCTGCATAATACATTACAAGCCCTCGTTATTGCAGTTCTCAGCATAAATTAAACACAGATGTTAACAAATATATCAGTCTATTAATACGAATGCACAATTTTTCTTGAATTCCCTTGGGCGGTTGGAGCAGGCTTGCTTAAGGTACAAACAAAAGAAGAATGATTTGAAAGGACATCCTGTCGCTCCTATTCCCTGTACCATCCTCTATCCTCTGTCTTTGCTGCACTGCAGGGAATTGTTCGCTTCTCTTCCTAAAACAGCCCTACAGCACTACTAACTATAGACAGACAAAGTTAAGAAACTTAGTATTACTTGGACGCTATCGGGACAATAGTGTTGGAATACGGCTTATAATGCAGTATGAGTAATTGGCCCTATGGAGCCCCAGAGAACCAGTATTCTGACTCCCAGAGAAATGTTACCTATCAACAGCTCAGAGAGAGGACTGGGGAAATTAAATCACACAATAACGGCGTACCATACACGCTAAATTTCACCTACGGCAGGATAAAGAGTGCAACATTAAACCTGAAACGTCAACATGCACATACACTTTATGAAATGTGTCATCTCAGTGTGACACACACTTCATCTGTAAGGCAAACAAGTGGAAAATGAGAATCCTTCCCCCAGCCACCCAACATAGAGGCATGTAATCTGCTGCTCTCAGGGAGGAGGTGATTAACCATGGGCATAACAAGACTCAATCCCCTCAACTGGTTCAGTCTGCCTCCAGAAGCACTTACAAAGAGTTAGAGAAAATATTGAAATTTTATTAAGGATTATTGAACCACACTTAACATGAGAGCCAGCTGTAATATGGTGATACATGACACTGTGAAATATGTGAAAACCACAGAGAGAAAAGAAAGAAAGCAATTGTGAGAGAGAGTATGTGAAAGACAGACAGACAGACAGACAGAGAGAGAGAGAGAGAGAGAGAGAGAGAGAGAGAGAGAGAGAGAGAGAGAGAGAGAGAGAGAGAGAGAGAGAGAGAGAGAGAGAGAGAGAGAGAGAAAGAAGGGAGCAGGGCTCTAGCCCAGGCGTGTTTCTCTGAAGTTGCAGTATCGCTCTCAGTGCAGCAGTGAGAGTATATTCCTCTTGCCTTCCACGCATAATGCAGGTGGGATTGCTCCAGTGTTCTGGCCTGCAGAGCTAGGAGCCTCAACCATATCTGCCTCTTCCATACGGGCCAGGCGGAACCACAGGCTTGACCCACTTACAGCTGGACTCATCCATGTCCTCAGTCAAGCGTAACTGACCCGTGGGATGGCATTACAGAAACATACGATAATTTCTTATCTTTAGTGAGAACCACAACACACAGTCAGAGCCGAGCTCCGAGGCCCAGTGACATAGAATATACACAATGCACTCGCTAGACAAACACTGCAGAAACTATTGGCCGAATACTTGAGATATGCTGAAATGATGCATTGATGTCAATGGGAGGTTTACATGTACGTTTGAGGTACACAAGCATCAGATGTTATGCTTCAGCCAAACGTCACAGTCCGGTCTGGACTTTACAATGAGAGCCAGATTATCTCTGCCCCGAGAGGCTGTGGCAAAATGGCTACACAGGCTGTGATAGACACAGACCAAACACAGAGCATGCAAAGAAAGGTTAACATGATAACATGGAGGTTAACTTGTGAGTTAAACAGACAGGCAGCACCATCTGTGACCGTCTCTACACACAGGCCCATCCACAGTGGCCATGCACAGAGACAGATAATGGCCATGTTAGAGCATAGCAATGATTCTATGATGATTAACCTATGTGATTAACTGACACACTGACATTGAGATTATTAGATTAATGTGCTAATAACAATACAAACCAAACATTCATATTAATCCTAATTACAGTCGTTAAATGTGACATTCCATTTGAAGCTGTTAAACAGATATGTGTAAAGAGCATCACTAGAATTATGAGCCTCAGTGAACCACAGTCTTGCACCGCCCTAGTTCATGATCACTCAGCTAAATAAATGACAGACAGACACACATCAGAGCTCATTGGAGATCAATGGGAATGTGAGGTTACAATGTTATTCCCTTTCATCTGGGATTGAACTGATTCAAGTTAAATTAAGTGAAGTTGCGTAACATATAATCTCCAATATCATCTTAAAGCATACACTGGGGGACAAAAGTTTGGAATATTACTCATTCAAGGGTTTTTCTTTATTTGCACAATTCTTTTTAAAAATCTCAAATTTGTACTCCAGACCAAAGGACAAATTTCCACCGGTCTAATGTCCATTGCTCGTGTTTCTTGGCCCAAGCAAGTCTCTTCTTCTTATTGGTGTCCTTTAGTAGTGGTTTCTTTGCAGCAATTCGACCCGAAGGCCTGATTCACACAGTCTCCTCTGAACAGTTGATGTTGAGATGTGTCTGTTACTTGAACTCTGTGAAGCATTTATTTGGGCTGCAATCTGAGGCTGGTAACTTTAATGAACTTGTGCTCTGCAGCAGAGGTATTTCTGGGTCTTCCACTCCTGTGGCGGTCCTCATGAAGGTGGTTGAGATAATGCCATGAGTGTGCAAAGCTGTCACCAAGGCAAAGGGCAACAACTTTGAATAATCTCAAATATAAAATATATTTTGATTTGTTTAACACTTTTTTGGTTACTACATGATTCCATATGTGTTATGTCATAGTTTTGATGTCTTCACTTTTATTGTACAATGTAAAAAAAATAGTGCAAATAAAGAAAAACCCTTGAATGAGTAATATTCCAAACTTTTGGCCCCCAGTGTATATAAATGTTGTAAGAATGGAAAGGCTGAGCTTTGTGTTGATCTGTGTTTGAGAAACAGCAGTTAACCAGGAGGGTGAAGAATGCGGATGTGTAGCTTGGGTGGTGTTGAAATAGGACACTGCCTTTGCTCACAGCTGCTTGTTTAAAGAAATGTACTTACTGTGATTGAGATGTGGTTGTCCCACTGGCTATCCTAAGTTGAATGTACCAATGTGTAAGTCGTTCTGGATAAGAGTGTCTGCTAAATGACTAAAATGTAATGTAAATGACAATACACTACTTCAGTGTATACTGTATGTCGCTGTCCACCCCGGTGGTGCTGAAATAGGCCTATACTATTCCGTTAAAGTGGGCCTTTGCGTATCAGCAAACAAAGGAAAGGAGGGGTATGCAACAACAATGGCAAAAATCATGAGGATGGTTTATCAAGAAAATCTTCCAAAAGGTCTAATTTGAGGTAAAAAAAAAAAAAAAGGCAGAGATGTATTTATTTTTGTTAATTTTCATCCATTGTACAGGATGCGAACAGATGACTGACGTTTCGACCTATACTATACCTCAGGGCCATATTCAGCAGCCAAACGTTGTTGAATGTTGCAGATAGAAACGCCATGAATTGAGCCAACATGACTCCTTGGTTTCTATGTTGGAGAGGTATGTTTGTTGTACATTACATGTTTGTATCTGAATGTTGCAAAATGTTGTGTCCTGCTGAACACAAGGCAGTACTGAAGATGCGTTCCACACTAATGGTGGTCCAGTGCTGCAAGGAAAGACCTAGTTAAGCTGCAGCTGGCCCAGAACAGAGTGGCACGTCTTGCTCTTCATTGTAATCAGAGGGCTGATATAAATACTATGCATGCCAGTCTCTCTTGCCTAAGAGTTGAGGAGAGACTGACTGCATCACTTCTTCTTTTTATAACAAACATTCATGTGTTGAAAATCTCACATTTTTTGCATAGTCAACTTAAACACAGCTCTGAGACACACACTTACCCCACCAGACATGCCATCAGGGGTCTTTTCACAGTCCCCAAATCCAGAACAAATTCGAGAAAGCGTACAGTATTATATAGAGCCATTATTGCATGGAACTCTGTTCCATCTTATATTGCTCAAACAGCAAACCTGGTTTCAAAAACAGATAAAGCAACACCTCACGGCACAACGCCTCTCCCCTATTTGACCTATATAGTTTGTGTATGTATTGATATGTAGGCTACATGTGCCTCCTTAAAATTATGTAGTTCTGTCCTTGAGCTGTCCTTGTGTATTAATGTTCTGTATTATGTCATGTTTAATGTTTTGTGTGGACCCAGAAAGAGTAGCTGCTGCTTTTGAAATGGTTCATGGGGATAAATAAATAATCCAAACTTTTCCTAATAAAATACCAAATAAGCCTATACTATACCACAGTACAGGTGCTGCTTCCCACTGTGGTGGTGCTGAAATAGGCAGGCATTCTGATGCTGCTTTCCACTGTGGTGGTGCTGAAATAGGCAGGCATTCTGATGCTGCTTTCCACTGTGGTGGTGCTGAAATAGGCAGGCATACTGTTGCTGCTTTCCACTGTGCTGAAATTGTGCTGTCCAGCTCGATGGCGATGAAATAGGCCTATACTCTACCTCCGTAGGCTACTAGCGCTGCGTTTGATGAAGCAGCATTCGTTGATGTGAACTTTGACTTCACTTCAAAATTGAAGAAAATATCCCCGTCAATTAATCATCCAACAATAACATTTTGATAAAACCCAAAGCCATGAACAGTAAATTAATTAAACAGAGTAACAGACCCAGTACTTATTGTAAATAGTGAAAAAGGCTCACCTTAATCTAAACTCAATGACAAAAAAATTACCTTAGGAAATGTTGTCTTTACCTTCTCGCTATTTGTCTCCCCTCCATTAATACTGATCAGTTCACCATCAGCAGGTGGAAACGGCGTTGGTGTGTCGAAGCTAAAACACATGTCAAACTGTTGAGTAGATTTGGAGTAAGACCAGCTCCCGTCAGGGTGTGTGGTGATCATTGGGGCGCTGTACCTGCTGAAACTGCCGTCTGTCCTGTGACATTTTACAGCTATTAAACTGATTAGGCTCAGTATAAATATCACTGATACTGACGCAATGGCGATAAGGAGATAGAGATTTAAATCTGAGAAACTCTCATCCTTCACAGTCAGTTGTCTGAAAGTTGTCTGCATGTCACCTGTACTTTCAACGACCACAACATCAATAGACACAGTGGCAGACAGAGAAGGTGCTCCATTATCAGACACCAGAATGACCAACAGGTGAGTTTTTAAGTCAGTGTCACTCATTCGTCTCTTAGTCCGTATTTCTCCATTGCTGGTTCCAATTGTGAAGAGATTGGCCCCCTTTGGTTCAGAGATGTGATAAGAAAGCAGCGCATTATAACCAGAGTCTGCGTCTACAGCCCTGATCTTGGCCACAAAGTAGCCCGCTTCAGCAGAACAGGGAATGTTCTCAGAATTAACGGCGCCATGGTCAGAATAAGGCGGGAGAATAACAGGACTGTTGTCATTCTCATCCAGAATAAAAACGTTGACAGTGACGTTGCTGCTTAAAGGAGGAACACCAGAGTCTGTTGCCTGAACGTGGAACTGTAATGTTTTTATCTCCTCGCAGTTAAATGACTGCAAGCTGTATATTTCACCAGTTATAGAATTTAAGTTTACAAAAGGGTAATTGCGTTCGGATAGTGCGTAATGAAGTTGACTGTTTTCATCGACATCAGGGTCATTCGCTGTCACGCTGCCAACACGAATCCCCACTGGACTATTCTCCTTGATATACACATTCATTATGGGTTCTGGGAAGCTTGGTGCGTTGTCATTCACATCAGAAATGTGTACAGTAATAACACTAGTGCTGGAGAGAGGTGAGGTCCCCTCATCTGTGGCTTTAATAGTTACATTATAAACAGATGCACTCTCTCTGTCCAGAGGCCCGTCTACAACTAAAGAGTAATAATTGTTATAAGACGACTGTAATTTAAAAGGAACATCTCCGATTACTTCGGACTTGAGGACTCCATTTTTCCCACCATCTTTGTCACGCACATTTATTGAAGCCACAACTGTTCCTTTCTTAGCGTCCTCTGTCACTGGGACAGGAGGTGACGTCAATATTATCTCTGGAGAATTGTCATTCATATCAAGTATTTCGATTATGACTTTGCAATAGGCACTCCTTCGTGGATTACCCTTGTCTTTTGCTTGTACACGGATTTCAAAAGCAGGGTTTTCCTCGTGATCCAAACGCCCTTTTACTGTTAATTCACCAGTGTGCTGGTTGAGTTTAAAGACATGTTGAGGGCCCATTTCTCCTTTCCCAGTGAATGAGTATTCAATTTCACCGTTCACCCCCTCGTCTAGGTCTGTTGCGTTTAAAGTTAGAATTAAAGTTCCAAATGCAACATTTTCTGACACTTGCACTTTATAGAGAGGTTTGGAGAAAGTCGGAGTATTATCGTTCGCATCTATTACGTGAATGACTATCTGTTGAGTTCCGGATCGTGGAGGTTTTCCTCCATCAACAGCAGTCAGTACAAGCTTAATCACATCCTGTTTCTCTCGGTCTAAAGCTTTCTGCAGTACTAACTCAGCAGACACACTCTGCTCGCCACCGCTCTGTACATCCAGAGAGAAGTGTTCGTTTGCAGTCAGTTTGTAGGTTTTCACAGAGTTACTTCCAACATCCGCATCACTGGCGAACGGTAAAGGAAATCTGTCCCCTGGCAAGGCGGATTCAGTCATATTGGCAACGTGAATGCGCTCCGCAAATGATGGCGGGTTGTCATTTATGTCCACAATATTTACTTCAATACGATGGATATGCATAGGATGATTCGATATCGCCTCAACATCAATGGAGCATTTTATTGAGGTTGAGCAGAGGGCTTCTCTGTCAATTCTCTCATTGACAAAAAGATTACCCGTCTTCACGTCGACATCAAAATACCTCCTTTCGGATCCCGTTACAATCTGAATCTCTCTCGAAACCAGTTCTCTCAAACTTAGATTTAGGTCTTTAGCGATATTTCCAACAAATGTGCCTTTATCCACCTCCTCTGAGACGGAATACACAAACTGTCCAGAACACAATCCCCATGAACATAGCAGCAGAACATATTGTATCCAAACACGTCTTCTGTGGTCACACAGGCCCATCACTGAACAAGTAAGCGCTTATCACAACAATAGTCAAAGGAAAAAAATGAACATAGTCTAATGCAGGCTCTGCTAGTCCGCGCCAGTACAAACAAAGTGATCCCAGAGAAACTATAAGTTCCCTCTCCTCCCAAAACAAACCACTGGTTTTAACTCGATTCCTTTTTTAGTACTCACTAGAGGAGGAGTCCAGCATTAGTCGTCCTGTTAATAATTGCCATGGTCAACAGCGACATCCTGTGTTTTCTCTATGTATAGGCTACAGCATAAATACTATTGACAAAACTAATCTGTTATGTGTCAATTACACAACCGTGCCTCTTAACAAACCAATTGTGGCCAAAATCAACATTTTTAACGAGTACTATTTCAAATAAAAGGATAAAACTATAACAAGAACGCATCTTCGACCTATAAAAAAGATGGGTTGGTCATGCGTAATTACGCATGAGTATCCAAAACGATTAAGAGTTCTGCGACATTGCAAACATGACCAAATACATAATGTGGAGTGAGAGACTTGCTAGCACATCCCAACATGGTACAAAGGGCTTACGAAACGACATTTCCATGTCTATACTGGTTGTTACTTCTACAATAAACAACCCCAAAAAACTATAGTATTTAGACAGGTAAAAAAAATAATACGAAACAACCGTGCTGCAGAAAACATGTTCGTTTGAATGAGTCTGACACAAACCAAAGCCGTATGTCGCTGTCCATAGAGCTGAATTGAAACGCTAAACACTTCAGCATTTAAAGCTGGATTTGACCTAAACTAAACATACCTCAGCATTTTAAGCTGGATTTGACCTAACCTAAACATACCTCAGCATTTTAAGATGGATTTGACCTAACCTAAACATACCTCAGCATTTTAAGATGGATTTGACCTAATCTAAACATACCCGCACAAGTTGAAGTTAGAAAGGATTCAAATTAAGAAGAATGTGTAGAATATATACGCAGGATTATGACAATTTGTCAGTATAAAAATTTATCTAAACTCAATGACAGAAAATATTTATTATGAAAAGATGTCCTTACCTTCTCACTGTTTGGCAGAGTTTGAGCCCTTTGAAAAGTATCTCCTCCAGTAATATTGGCCACATCTGCCCACATCCGCATCCTCAGCCAATGGCAAAATAAATCGCTCTCCCGCAGCAGCGTTTTCGTAAACATTTTAATGCCAGTGAATTTACCAAGAAATACGGTTCATCATTTATATACAGTATCTCTGTTTCAACACGACACATGTTTAGAGGCCTGCGCATTTAAAGAACACTTCAGATTGGTCTCACAAAGCTCCCCGCGGTCGATTCTCTAATTCCCAAATAGGACGCCAGTTTTTAGGTTAACAACAAAATACAATCTGAAACATATAGGACTCAAGTTCCTGAAAAACGCAGATTGAGGTCCTTGGCTATATTCCCAACAACGGTATTCTTGTTCACCTCTGACTGGAAGATAAATACCATAAACAAAGAAGTAGCAGAATCCGAATTCAACAATATCCACAATGCACGGAAAGGCCCATCGCTTTGCACAGACCTTCTGATTCTTCTGTGAGTTGTTTACAGTAGATTCATAATATTGCTAACATCGCGTTTTATAAGACACATCTCTAGAATAGTCTACCACGGTTGTTTCTACATACAGGCCTATCTAAAGTGCATCCCCTGACTCTACCTTCAGCTGTTGGAGTTAGGGGAGGAAGGAGCCTCACATAATTGTCAGGTGAATATAATCACAGTCTACAGCGACACCAAGTGCTCTTACTGTGCTCTTAAAAAAAACAATACAGACGTATCTTAGTTTTTCACGATGTTAGTATCTAACACGAGGAGTGTCTACACAACAAACAAATAAACAGATTGATCCGATGAACAATACTTTCTTCCAAAATATATTTGCTCGCTTATCCTAATGTGGTAAACAACGGATGACTAGCATGGCTACACATTCTATGGTGTACACAGATATTTTTGTATTCAAATTTAACCAGGAGAGTCGGTTAAGAACAAATTCTAATTTACAATGATGGCCTAACGGTGACCAGGGGGTTAACTGCCTGATTCAGGGAAAGAACGACAGATGTTTACCTCACCAGCTGGGGGATTCGATCCTGCAACCTTTCGGTTACTGGCCGAACGCTCTTACCACTCGGCTACCTGTTGCTTCTACAATAATCAACTGAACTACTATATTTCGACAGGTTATTTATATATATATTTATATAACAGAGGAAATATTAATAACATTGCATCGATTTAACGAAGAAGACATGTGAGCAGGAATGAGACAGACACTAAGCAACGCAGCCGCGTGTCGCTGTCCATGGTGCTGAATAGAGACGCTTTAATGAAGTACCTCGTTGATTATAAGATTATTTTTACCTAACCAAAACCACCCCAATATAAATGTAACTGTCTCAGTAAGTAATAATGAGTTTAATTCGTGCAATGCATGTTTTACATATTTAAGAAAATACTGCACATACAAAATACAGTCTTCAGTGTATCCGTGACAAAAACACAAGTCAAACTGTTGAGTAGATTTGGAGTAAGACCAGCTCCCGTCAGGGTGTGTGGTGATCATTGGGGCGCTATACCTGCTGAAACTGCCGTCTGTCCTGTGACATTTTACAGCTATTAAACGGATTAGGCTCAGTATAAATATCACTGATACTGACGCAATGGCGATAAGGAGATAGAGATTTAAATCTGAGAAACTCTCATCCTTCACAGTCAGTTGTCTGAAAGTTGTCTGCATGTCACCTGTACTTTCAACGACCACAACATCAATAGACATAGTGGCAGACAGAGAAGGTGCTCCATTATCAGACACCAGAATGACCAACAGGTGAGTTTTTAAGTCATTGTCACTCATTCGTCTCTTAGTCCGTATTTCTCCATTGCTGGTTCCAATTGTGAAGAGATTGGCCCCCTTTGGTTCTGAGATGTGATAAGAAAGCAGCGCATTATAACCAGAGTCTGCGTCTACAGCCCTGATCTTGGCCACAAAGTAGCCGGCTTCAGCAGAACAGGGAATGTTCTCAGAATTAACGGCGCCATGGTCAGAATAAGGCGGGAGAATAACAGGACTGTTGTCATTCTCATCCAGAATAAAAACGTTGACAGTGACGTTGCTGCATAAAGGAGGAACACCAGAGTCTGTTGCCTGAACGTGGAACTGAAACTTTTTTACTTCTTCATAGTTGCATGCTATACATCTCACCAGTTAAAGAGTTCATGTTTATCATCATAGACAAAGGGAGTTTTTTGCTAGTTGCCACCATTGAATACGCAACTTGAACATTCTCATTGACATCGGGATCACTTGCAGTCAAGCTTCCAATTAACGCTCCCACGGCACTATTTTCTTTTACAAAAACGTTTCTTACGGGTTCCGAAATGCGAGGTGGGTTATTATTCACATCAGAAACCTGAACTGTAATAACAGTGGTATTGAAGAGAGGTGGGGTGCCCTCATCTTTAGCACTGATGGTGACATTATATTGCGAAGTGCTCTCTCTGGCTAGAGGTCCGCCCACTACTACAGAATAATAGTTATTATAAGTAGAGGGACGTTTAAAAGGAACGTCTCCCAATATGGCACACAAAACAAGTCCATTTTTGCCTCCATCTTTATCTAATGCATTTATGGAAGCGACAACCGTGCCAATTAGGGAGTCCTCTTTCACTGCGCCCATGTGTGATGTTACAGCTAGCTCTGGAACATTGTCATTCACATCAATCACTTCAACTAAGACTTTACACTGCTTGCTACGAGGAAGGAGACCCCTGTCCTTAGCCTGTACACGAATCTCAAATGCAGTACTTTCCTCATAGTCTATTTTCCATGTAAAGGTGACAACTCCCGACTGTGGATCAATAGAGAACGTGTCAGTATTTTTGGAATCTTCGTTTGTCGTTAAAGAATAAACTATATCTCCGTTTACACCCTGATCAAAATCAGTCGCATTTACAGTAAGAATTGTTGCTCCACTTGGGGACATTCTCAGGAACTTGAACTTTGTAGCAGTGTTCGCTGAAGAATGGGGAGTTATCGTTTACATCAATAACGTTGACAATGATCTGTAATGTCCCGGATATAGGTGGTTTTCATCCATCAACAGCAGTCATTATCAACTTAATCACAGCCTGTTTCTCTCGGTCTAAGGGTATCTGTAACATTAACTCATTAAACACCTGCTCGCCACCGCTCTGTACAATCAGGGAGAAGTGTTCATTTGCACTCAGCTTGTAGGTTTTCACAGAGTTACTGCCGACATCCATGTCCTGAGCTTTAGGCAGAGAAAATCTCTCTCCTGGAGAGGCATATTCAGTAATGTTGAAGATATGAATTGAGTTTCGGAATGATGGTGCATTGTCATTAATGTCTAAAATGTTAACCTCAATGCGATGGAGATGCGTTGGATTTTTCAAAATTGCTTCAACATTTACAAAACATTTGACTGAATTCTGACACAGCATCTCCCTGTCGATTCTTTCATTGACAAACAGAAGCCCAGACTTCCGGTTTATGTCGATCATGTTACAATCTCAAATCCTCTTGATTCCAGATCTTGCACATTTAGATTGAGGTCCTTGACGATATTTCCAACAACTGTGCCTTTATCCACCTCTGTCACCGAGTAGATGATCTGTCCGGAACACAATCCCCATGAATACAGCAGCACAAAACACTGTATCCAAACACGTATCCTACGGTCACACAAACCCATCGCTCCTCAGCTCCTTGACAGCGTAACACAAAATTGATCAAATTGAGAATTAAGTAGGAGTAGAACAAAAAAATGCACGAAATTCCACCCAGATACCGCAACGTATTGCAATGTGTTCTTCAACAAAGCCTCCACTGCTATGCTAGCCTACATATACACCCTGTAACTAAGAATAAGAAGCCCAGGATTTCTAAATCAGATGCATTTCTATCGTGGTCAACAACGACTCCCAGCGTCGAAACATGAAAACAGTCAGCCCATTGCTGAAGAGAAAATGTCATAATGTACTGTTAAACCACATTTATTTGGAATTTACGGTAACATGCGTTTAGAGTAACTTACAGGTAACGAGCTGCCAGTAAGTTCCCTTTTTTATCTTTTTTTTCTTCAGCGTAGTCAATAGTTCCAAGTAGCCACTCTAGCGCAGGTGGGATTGCAAATGTTCATATATGCCTACTCTCAAACGAGTGCAAAACAAACCGGATCTTTGGTTGGATCTTTTGCCTATTAATTATCAAATATAAAAACGTAACAACAATGCCTTACAGGCAAATGTAATAAACTGTTTCGAAACACTATTAGTAGAAAGATATAGAATAGGCTAATATAGAATTCGAAGAGACTCACATAACTACATCAGAGCACTAAAAGGGGCAACAAAGCTGAGATGCACGAACATTTAGAGAGGGAGAGGCAGATATACATAACTACAGGAACATAGCAATGTCAACGCACAGGCTAGTCTGCTGTGGGTTCCTTATGGCAATGATTGTCCCAACCCCCAAACCCAGTAACAGTCAGCCTATCAGCTGTACAACGGACTCAATAATCAATGGTGCACTATAAGAGCTTGGGGTACATTTACACTTAATGCTGCATCCTCACACCTATGGTGAGGCAGTGAGGGTTCTAGAGCGCCCCACAGTGGCTCATTGTTTGCATAGATCCAAACTGTACATAATGAACGCCTGCAGGTTTTATATGCATGGTTAGCTTGTTGAACAGTTTAATGAGTAAGCATCTAGGAAGAGTCTTGGTGGTTCCAAACTGCTTCCATTTAAGAATGATGGAGACCACTGTGTTCTTGGGAACCTTCAATGCTGCAGGAACCTTCAATGCTGCAGACCCTTCCCCATATCTGTGCTTCGACACAATCCCGTCTCGAAGCTCTGCAGACAATTCCTTCAAACTCATGGCTAGAGTTTTGCTCTGACATGCACTGTCAACTGGGGGTCGTTATATAGACAGGTGTGTTTCTTTCCAAATCATGTCCAATCAATTGAATTTACCACAGGTGGACTCCAATCAAGTTGTAGAAACATCTCAAGGATGATCAATGGGAACAGTACGCACCTGAGCTCAATTTCAAGTCTCATAGCAAAGGGTCTGAATACTTCTGTAAATAAGGTATTTCTGTTTTTTATTTTCAATACATTTGCAAAAATGTCTAAACTGTTATTGCTTCGTCATTATGGGGTATTGTGTGTAGATTGATGAGGAAAATGTTTTTTTTAATACATTTGAGAATAAGACTGTAACTTAAAAAAATGTGTAAAGGTCACGGGTTCTGAGTACTTTCTGAATGTACTGTATAATACAGTCATCTGTAGTCATAATGCAGTCATCTTTGTCCTGTGTAGTAAAAACAATTATTCATTCTTCAGTTGCTAGAAAATAAATACTTTTGAATGTATGTTTAGACTATTGTTTGCTTGTGTGTACGACTATGTCATATTTCCCAGTCATAGACACTTTAAAACTTGGGGTAGATATAGGGTATATGTTCCTTGCAATTAATGTATGATTTCTGACTGACTCCTAGTGGACAATGAGAGATATGACCTCTCTCATCTCTCTCTCTCTCTCTCTCTCTCTCTCTCTATTGCATCATCACAGCTCATATCCAAAGCACCAAACTTTTAGCTGGTTCACTATCCAAGTTGCTGAACCGCAAGAGCTTTCGTGCCAATACAAAGAGGAGTGTGTGTGTGTGTGTGTGTGTGTGTGTGTGTGTGTGTGTGTGTGTGTGTGTGTGTGTGTGTGTGTGTGTGTGTGTGTGTGTGTGTGTGTGTGTGTGTGTGTGTGTGTGTGTGTGTGTTTGTGTGCACATCAGCATAGGTGTGTATGAGAGAGAGCGACTGAGAATAGTGGGAGATAGGGAAAAGACTCTCAGGGAGGGAAAGACTCTGAGACAGAGGGACGGAGAGCAAGAAAGAAGAGGTTTGTGGGGGTTGGTGCTGCAGACAGAAAGTACTGACTGTTGTAACTGGAGCACTCTGCAGGGGCTTGACTATGATTACTGAAATACTGGAGTGTCAAGCTACAGCTAGTACTGGTTGAAAATGAATTAATTATCATTGCCCAAGATGATGATAATAATAACGTGTCCTTCACACTCTAGCCATACAGAGAGATTATGAGTTATGAAATATCTTGTGCAAAGACAATCACAAGGCAGACACATTTAATCACAGAGAGCGAGACAGGGACTGAACAGGCAAAAGTGAGAGCGGGAGGTGATGGAGACTAATTAGAAAGCAAGGTGTTCATGATAATCTCCCCTCCTCCGTAATCACAGGAAGCTGGTGTGGTTGGCATGGCAATCGTTTCCTAGGTGCCGGGTGGTTCCTGGCAACCAGCCCACTCCCGTCAATCGTTTGCAGCGGACTGCAGGGTAGAGGCTCTGTGCTGTCACAATGGAGATCACCCGTCAGTGTTTCAGTGTGCAGTGTGGGCATGTCTTAAATGTCTTTAAGATAAGACGAAAATCACCAGGAGAAAGCTGTGCTTCTACCTCCTACTTACTTAGTCTTAACCCCTCCCTCGGTTTAATAATCAACCTCCCTGATTTAGCGCGGAACACAGGAGTGGGAAAGTGGGTCATCGTCGATGCCTGACGGTTTAAGCATCGATCAACACTGATAACTTCAATACTGGCCTTCAGAAAGAAACTGACCCATAGAAGCACAGATCTTAAAGCTTTACTCACGTCCGCATCTACAAGCAGGACATTAAGCAACAGAAACATAATCCAAACAGTTTTTTGAATAACAAAAATGGAAGCAAGGCCATTCTCTCCCACACACTCTCTCGCCTACCATCACCTAGAACACAGGAAGCCCGACAGAAAGGCAGGCAGATACAGTAGACTGTAGAATCAAAATGCAGGATAAGCAGTGTAGTCATGGACACATCTGCATGATACTGGAGAAAGCAGCACAAACACCCTCCTGTGCTATCAAGCCAAGTGCAGAGATTACAGAAGATATACAAAAAAAAACTAAGTACAAAGTAGACACGCCGATACAGGTTTCAAACCCCTCCGTTGGTTTCCCACAGAACATCTTCTACATCTGCATTGCTTGCTGTTTGGGGTTTTTAGGCTGGGTTTCTGTATAGCACTTGGTGACATTGGCTGATGTAAAAAGGGCTTCATAAATACATTTGATTGATCTGTTCTGTCAAAGTAGAGCTTGAGGTCTCAAGTCACATGGCTACTTAAGATATTCTCCTCGAACTCCTGGGATCTATGTTCATCCAGATGGCATTTTATCCCCGGTAATAATGATGACTTGAATCTGGATTAAGCACCATTATCTCATTGTCCTCACGCCACATGTACTGGTATAATGCATGATACCCATAAAGAGCACATGCCGTCTGAACTAAGATAGATATTTTCTGTAACCCAAATAAACGTGTTTTTATACAATGCTCAGGCAGCATTTATTCCCTACAGACAGAGTAGGCAGTGCCCACGTGTATACCATCATTAATGTAGCACCTCCCCAACACAGTGATCTCACAGTGTGAGGGGAGGTGAGGTCATGATGCACACAGAGCACTTTAAATAGGGAAAGGACATCAAGAGAGAATTGCAACATTGATTAGAACTTCAAACTACGGCTGCACTCTAGTCTGTGGTAGTTGAGTGGTGCAACCAGGTCTGGATTAAGTGCAAATCACTGTGTATAGGAAGAGCTTAGTGTGTTCCCATGCAACCAATATGATTGAGATATATACAGTCAAATTTAAGTACAGTATTGCAGTTCAAATGAGATTTAATTGGATTGTGAGTGTAGGGCCTATAAGGTCATGCACTGACTTCAAAGGAATAGAATAGTATTATCAGCATGAACTTTCTGTCTCACGCTCATCTTCACGGTTTCTCTCTCCTTATGTTGGCCTTTCCCCTAAGACCTAATGCCTTACATTAAATCTTTGCACTTCAGGGTCTTGCTGGGAGAACAGATACTCTGTCTATGAACACTTTGATACATTAAAAAATATATAGTTTTGGTGAAATGCTTAAGCAGTGGAACACTCCATTCTGTCTGTACATTGTATCAGATAAAGTAATTGAATGCTGTATTGTTGCACTACAAATATAATACAGTAGACTACACAATGCCCTTGAATAAGTCACAAAAAGTAGCATTAAGAATTGTTAGGTCAAAATATAAAAAAAATACAAAAATGCATAAAACAGTATTGTATTGTATCATGCCAAACATACAATACATTTTGAATATACAACGATACACACTTTTTTAAAAACAGTCATATTTCTTAAGTGAATATAGTACAAATGTTCATTTAAAGTACACATGGTTTCTTCCCATAAGCCTCCTGTTTTACGTTAATTTCTCCTTGAGTTGATTCTCTGAGCTGTGTTCACAGTGCAGGGACACTGGGAGTGTGGGATGGAGAAAGTGTTAGAGTATTCCAAACCTTGCAGAGAACTGTGTAGGTAAGTTGACCAAGCTCAGACGGAGGTATGACAAGTTGCTACAGATATTCTACATACAGTGTTTCTAGGATTTAGGCAGGTAGGGGCTACATCCTGGTGTTTGTCACAGTCATGAGTTTTTCCTTGGACATGATCTAACACAAAAGAATGGATTCTAGTCTGTGCTTTATATAGATATGCTGAGAAGGAAATGTCTATCATCAAACTATACTAAATATAGTGCCAGTGTCAAATGTGCTCATGAATATTTGAATTGTGAGAATATATTAACTCTGCAATGTGAAGTGCAGCAACATGGGGTACTTCTCTCCTACCTGGCTCATTGGATGACAGGTATCAGGTATTGATCTATGTTATAGCAGCAACTCCTCATGCACATCCTATACTATGTATCAGGAAATTAATAATTCCATACTATAGGCTGATGTTCGGAGTCAAACATAATTCAACACTTTCAAAAAAACTAGTAAGGTCTAGAAAGCCATATGATGAAATTTTTTTGTCTTATTTCTAAACAAAATTAACTAAATGTCTTACTTACAGTATGCACAATACACATTCAGAGATTAACATATATTGTTGTTTCACTATATAACGGAGTTATTGAAGGCATTGGCAACATCACTCTCTTGTAGATATTTTTTAGTTTTTTGATTGTGATTGATTCTCACACATTTAAGTGATAATGCCCGAGAAACCGGTGTTTGAAGGATATATTGGCATGGGTGGTGTTAGGCCGAAGACGAAGTCGAGGCTCCGGCAAACCGTGTCAATATATCCTCCAAACACCGGCTTCGAGGGTGAGTCACATAAGACAATGTTGGTAACTCGTTGTATCACTTTTATACAACGAGTTACCAACATATTTAAATAATGATTGACATATTTTCATTAAAATCTTGATGAATTCATTCATACTATTTCATTCTTCCACAATATTTAATCCCGGCATGAATCTAGGGTTGCTACCCAAGCCGGCTGGTCGTTTGTTCTATCGGTTCGGTTGCCATTGACTCGACCCAGTTGTTCAGTCTTTTTGTTCTGTATTTATGGACACAACCCAGTCAATCGTTCTAAATGTTCCATTGACATATTGGCTGGCAACGTGCTTATCCCTTGCTAGCTAGCTAGCCAACTACTGCTAACTAGTGACATTTATTTGGATACATTCAAAAGAATGAGCAAATGAGGTGCGATTTCGCCTGGCATAGAACATATGCTCTCTCATCAGGACACTATTGTTCAGAGGAGCTAGCCAACAACTACATATCCATAAAAATGATGCCAGCTGATTCATGATTTTTACTGGCTGAGAAACGCTGCCTGCCTGTTTGTCTCGTTCCGACACGTTCATTACTATGGGACAACTGGAGATCAGATGTGAATATTGAAACAATGTTGCGAATGTCGGAGAGCCAGACATCAAGGTTTATATAAATCTCCGCTGTTGAAAACTACATTTTAGCTAAAAGAAATGTGAGATAATGTATTTTATAGTGGATATCAAGTTTATAAATTATAAATACGCATTTTAAAGTCATAGATTTAGCAGGTAGTAACTTATGGAATAGACACCGACTGGAATGCGGTTTTAACCATTAAGCATTCAGGATTAGAACCACCCGTTGTATAAACCTCAGTATAAACTGGGGGGTTTGAGCCCTGAATGTTGATTGGATGACAGCCGTATACCACGGGTATGACAAAACATTTATTTTTACTGCTCTAATTAGATTGGTAACCAGTTTATAATAGCAATAAGGCACCTTATTGCTATTGACCGCTATGGGCTGTATCCAGGCACTCCACGTTGCGTCGTGCTTAAGAACATCCCTTAGCCGTGGTATATTGGCCATATACCACACCCCCTCGTGCCTTATTGCTTAAATAATGTATTATGACATCACAATGAGGAAGACTCACAAGGACACGACAGAATATCCCTTTTGTATCATGTTTTTTCTGGAGAGGTAAAGTAGGATTTTGGAAAGATATTGAGTGCCTGGTCCCATGTTTACGGTTAAAAGTCCCAGGGAGGGTGTAATGCATGATGAAATTAGTCAACTTTTGTCTGAAAGACCTAATATTTGAAGTTCTTCTTCATGATATATTCTAAATACAAGTACCTGCCATGCAGATTCATGCTTGATGGAAGATGATAAAGGTAGTCTACAGTTGCTGAGGTGGTTGGTGTAGTCTGTTCGGGCAGAGGGTTTGAGGAGCTACCCTCAGAGGAAACTGTTGGATCCCAGTGATTGAAGGAGTGGTGTTGGTGTCACTCTTA
Source organism: Thymallus thymallus (assembly GCA_023634145.1). Lineage (NCBI taxonomy): Eukaryota > Metazoa > Chordata > Actinopteri > Salmoniformes > Salmonidae > Thymallus > Thymallus thymallus. Next base: position 5,853,989 of record CM042391.1, on the reverse strand, counting down.
ACTTCTTTGAACGTTCTCCAGCTGAATACCCCAGATTGAGGACGTCATGGCAGGTCACTGCTGGCCCTGGAATCCTGCCCATAAATAGAAAATACAGTCAGCCAATAGAAGGGGGAGAGAGGAGGGGATCAGCTTGACATATCCCTCATCTGGGACCTGACTGGTTACTGCACCATCAATCAAACATGGCTGGGTGTTAGATACTGAATTGCTTACTTTTTGGGTCATAAACAATTATCATGCCTCTGTATAATGCAGCGATGTGTGCATGGTGAGTTCCATCAAATTGCCTACATGGGCTATTTGTTAAAATCCTTATTTTATTATTACATTACATTGGAAATCAGGCCAAATCACAGAATGGATGTATCATGTGCATCTATACCAGATTAAAAAACAAGCAAGTGAAATTTGAATAAAGGAAACAAATGACAAGAATAAGGAAACATGAAAGCGAGAAATGTACCATAGAGACATGCAAATCACCGTTTGGGAGAGTGGGGGATAGGCAGGCTGGTGTTTGAACTACTTTAGTGCAATTGTTTGTGTGTGTGTGTGTGTGTGTGTGTGTGTGTGTGTGTGTGCGCGTAGGGCTATTGTCTATGGAGATCACAGTTAGCCTTTGTTAGCTAGACTGTGGCCACTGCCTGACACCATGCTGATCATAATTGAAATGTTTCCCCTTGTATTGGGCCAGTGGGGAGCAGGGGCAGAGCTCAAATAGGATGTGTGTGGGTTTGACAGAGGGACTGCTCTGAGACATACCTTAATCCTCTACTTTATTTGTGCTTAGTGCTTTGCCATGAGTCTTTGCCAAACAAACCACATATTGTCATTATTGCTCTGACCTGGCAGCCACTTTGGGCCTAATCTCAACTGTCAGTGAATGATTGGTTTCCTGCTTTAGAGAGATATCTCTAATATTTCTTTAATATTCATAGCTCACAGATGCATCACAATGAAGGTCAATGGGAAGGGGGGTGAGCAGTGCCAACAATAGAGAAAGGGAGACCACACTCTTTAAAAAAAAAAAAAGGTGCTATCTCGAACATAAAAGGGTTAAGCAACTGTCCCCATAGGAGAACACTTTGAAGAAACCTTTTGTGTTCCATGTAGAACCCTCTTGGGTTCCGTGTAGAACCTGCTGTGGAAAGGGTTCTACCTGAAACCAAAAAGGGTTCTCCTATGGGGACGGCCGAAGTACCCTTTCAGAGTAGAGTGTAAGAATGAATTGTCCTTGCTCTGCATCCTCTCTGAGAATCAATGAGTTTCTTTGATGCCATTTTATAACCGATGCCTCCTTTTAAAAAGGACACTGAACTCTGCCTACACAGATCAACCCCACATTCGATGTGATACAAGTGACAGTTAGACCTCCTGCCATTAGAACAGAACAGAACAGAGAAATTGCACCAAATAACCTAATTCTAGTTTGAGCTACACCAATCATAGTGTTCCTACAACATGTTACCAGCAACCAGCATACCTCCAGCTGTAGCATGGCTTCCTTTCATGTTGAGTACTAGAAAAAGAGAAAGGTTCAAAACACAAACACACACACTTTTCAAAAACACATGCTCCACTAGTCCAATCCATCTCTTGTCAGTTGTCATGTCATGTCAGTACAATAAATCAGAGCTGAAATTACAACACAAGTTCAGTTCAGTCAGACAAGGTCCGCATCTTATTGGGCCTGCAACCTGGGAAATGAATGCACAAAGACAAATACACATCTACACAAATGTAATTAGATAAACACACAATGTCATACAATGTTTAGCCTACACTGGGTTTCCATTAACATTATACTGTACAAAGCTTAACTGTGAAAGAGTTCACTTGAGTCCATTCTTCTCCCCCAGGATAGTTTTATTATTACGTCAACCCCAGTCCTGATTTTCAATTCACTGAACTCAAGGAGTAGTAGTGTCTGAGACAACAGCACACAGACGATCTTGGAAAGCAATTTTTTATATATTAAAATTGCATGAACTGCAAGAAAAGAATGAAAGGAAGTGGCAGTAACATGACTTGGGAATTAGCTTGGCTCTATGACTTACATAACCAATCGGAGCCAAACCCCAGTAGAGTGAATGGCTGCAGGGCAAAGCAAATAAGTATTTATGTTAATGTCTGCAAAACACACAGTAATAGCCCACCCGTGTTCACACACCACAGTAATAGCCCACCCGTGTTCACACACCAAAGGACTAGAGCAGAGCACAAAACTATAAAACTTGCAGACATCCCACAGATCCTTAGAAATAACAGGGTTTATTTAACAAACAAACCCCAAGCATCCTCTCATTGGTAAACCCTGGTCAGAGAAGTAGTGATAAATAGCACACTACTACAGTATCTGGAGTGTATTAGGAGATATAAAAAGCTGAGAGATGCACTGAGGTGACACAGGGTCCATTGGATCCTCCACTCAGAGGAATGAATATGACATTGTGAAGTGGGTCAAATAGTCACTCAGTCTGCAGGGTATGCAGTGCAAGCACATAGAAACATGCAGAGGTGGCTCTGGTCTAAGCTATTCGTTGACTTCAGAATATTTTTTCAAAGGGGGAAATAATGTTCTTTACAAAACAAGGCCCTGTTTGAATACAGTGCATCGTTAGGAAAGCCCAACGAACAGAGTTGTCTCTCTCCTCTTATAGAAAAAGTACAACCTATTTGTCTACGTGGCAGTTTAGCAGATGGGTGGAAACAGGGAGGAACATGGTGTGTAAAAGCTGATTTAGCTTGTCTGTTCAGATTAAGATAACATGGTGTGTAAAAGCTGATTTAGCTTGTCTGTTCAGATTAAGATAACATGGTGTGTAAAAGCTGATTTAGCTTGTCTGTTCAGATTAAGATAACATGGTGTGTAAAAGCTGATTTAGCTTGTCTGTTCAGATTAAGATAACATGGTGTGTAAAAGCTGATTTAGCTTGTCTGTTCAGATTAAGATAACATGGTGTGTAAAAGCTGATTTAGCTTGTCTGTTCAGATTAAGATAACATGGTGTGTAAAAGCTGATTTAGCTTGTCTGTTCAGATTAAGATAACATGGTGTGTAAAAGCTGATTTTAGCTTGTCTGTTCAGATTAAGATAACATGGTGTGTAAAAGCTGATTTTAGCTTGTCTGTTCAGATTAAGATAATATGGTGTGTAAAAACTGATTTAGCTTGTCTGTTCAGATTAAGATAACATGGTGTGTAAAAGCTGATTTAGCTTGTCTGTTAAGATTAAGATAGCCACCATTGTCTATTCCCTTCTGCATATTTCCACCCATCTAAATTCCTGTAGGTTGTAAAAACAGGATGTCACAATACTGCGGTCGCACCCAAACAGCTCTTATCTGTACACCCAGACTTATGACTAAGTCACATAAGACAAGGCTGTATCAGCAAAAAATACTAACATATAACAATGGACAATTCTCTAAGTAAAAACAGCATAGTAGGTCTAATTAATCAGTATAGTATGTAATGAATATTCAATTTCCACCCCAGAGCGCATACCTGTAGTGTGGATGCTCTTGAGTCGCTGGTCTCTGAAGGCCCTGTGCTTCTGGGTATACTGGAAACAAAGTAGCCTGCTCCCTTGGGTACTATAGGCTGTCTGACAACCACCTTGCCTTTCCTGGTCTCTGCTAGAAACAGGCTGTACCAGTAGGCATCACTGGAGATGAGGGTGGAATCGGCTATGGTGGAGCTCCTCTGGCTGATGATACTGTTTCTGCTAATCACACTGTTCCTGTTAAGACTGTTCAGATTCATATTCATAGCGGGAGGCATCTTCATGGGCTTCGGTTTCTGACACTTCAGCACGATGACCACCAAAATGGTGATCAATAGCAGGAAGGACACTGAACCCAAACCAATGACCAAATAGAGATTTAAGTCTGTGAACAAGTCATATTCTAAAGGCACCTCGGTTGTTTCTGAGAATGTTGTCACCATATGTTCTACTGTTGATATCTTGATGGTAACTGTGGCTGAAAGTGCGGGGTCTCCATTGTCCTTGGCGACAACAAACAGCCTCTGATGACGGGGGTCCCTATAACTGAACATTCTCGTGGTCCGGATCTCCCCATTGTACTGATCTAGACTGAACAAGGTAGAGTCACTGGTGTGTAGAAACTGATATGTGACCCGTGGGTTCTGTAATGAGTCTGCGTCAATGGCAATCACTTTGACAACCAGGAATCCTTTATCGGTGGACCTCGGGATCACCTCTTCGATTACCGAGCCCTGCGCTCGCCAAGGCGACACTATGAGCGGGGTGTTGTCATTCTGGTCCAGAATGATGATGTGAACTGTCACATTGCTGCTGAGTGGAAGAACCCCAGAGTCTCTGGCCTCTATGTGGAAAAGAAACTCCCTCTCCCTTTCAAAGTCAAAGGTCTTTAGAGCATAAAGGTTCCCATTCTCTGGATTAATGGACATTAATGTGTTGATGATCTCCTTCTCCATGATAAAATAGACCAGATACTGGTTCTCATGGAGGTCAGGGTCAAAAGCACTGAGTGATGTCAACAGGGCGCCGGGGATGTTGTTCTCCCCAACATGGATTGTGTAGAATGACTGGGGGAACATTGGTGTGTTATCGTTGACATCCAGTATCTCCAAAGTGATTGTCTCATTGTCAGATAAGCTACGTGTTCCTTTGTCTGTGACTATGAAAGTGATGTCATATCTTGGAATTGTCTCCCGGTCCAGTGGTTCTGAAACAAGCAGAGCGAAGTAATCCTCTGAAGACTTATTGAGAAAGAAGGGTAGGGATGCTTGCTGATTCAAAGTGAGTTCAACTTCACCGTTGTCCTCAGAGTTCCTGTCACTTACACTGATCACTGTTATTAATGTTCCTATGGCAACATCTTCCTTGACCGTGCTTTTAAAAGATGTAATGGTAACCTCAGCATAGTTGTCATTCAGATCGGTAATAAACACCATTATTTTACATTCTCCGGATAACGAATTCGATCCCTGGTCTCTGGCTTGAATATATATATCGAAGCTGTGACTACTCAAAATCAATCACATCCTTCACCTTTATTTCCCCTGTATTTGAATTTAGAGAGAACCTTTCTTGCGTCTTCTCGGATGTGTATAAGGTGTATGAATATGTAATCGCTGCGTTGGTGCCCTCGTCCAAGTCTGTTGCGTTCAACTTAATTACTATAGTTCCAATTGGGGAGTTTTCAGTACATTAATAGCATATATCGGCTGGTTAAAAACGGGGGAATTGTCATTGATATCCAGAACCCTAACGATGATACTGGCTGTGCCTGATCGCGCAGGGACCCCGCCATCTGTAGTGGTTAGTATTAAATTATGAACCGCCTGTTCCTCCCGGTCTAAATTACTGTTGAGAACCAAATCTACGTATTTAGAGCCGTCGCTTCCCGTCTGTATGTCAATTGTAAAAGACTTGCTTTCGCTTAAATAGTAAGTCTTAATAGAATTCGCACCGACATCTGCATCCACAGCATTTGTCAAAGAGAATCTCTCTCCTGGAGCGGTAGATTCTGAAATATCCAAGTGCATTGTCTCCCTTCGAAAGACCGGTGCATTGTCATTTATGTCCATGATTTCAAGCTCAATGTTAAAAATACGAATGGGATTTTCAAATATGACATCAGTTTTAAGAAAACAAGACGTTGTCTTGCTTGAGCACATGTTTTCCCTGTCTATCTTTTCAATTATGAACAGCTCTCCCGTTTCTTTGTTAAGGTCCAAATATGTCTTACTGTGGATGATGTCAAGCTTTGCCTTGCGTGTTACCAGAGCGCGAACGTTGAGTCCCAAATCTGTAGCCAGGTTCGCAACAACGGAACCTTCTTGCATTTCCTCGGGAATAGAGTAGCGATTAATGGGCTAAGCAATTCCCTACAACGCGCTGAATACAAAGAGAACCGTGGCGCACCTTGTCCATACAGTTGCAATGGATAAAGCCATTATTGCAAATCAAATAGGCTAAAATATGACAGTACTTGCAGCAACACGTTGAAGCAGAATAACTTTACATCTACAAGCTATTGTTTATGTGAGAAACAATCGGTAGCCTTCTCTTCTGCACCGGGGAATTCATACCAAGCCTCCACGCGGTACAACTGTGGTGCGTTGCCCTCCCAATCGTGATGACGTCTGCTGGGTAGTTGTCATTGATATTTGTAAAGGAAGAGCGACATGGTGTGTGCTATGAGAAATAGTTTAACTTGATTATGATTGTAATGATTATGAATGTAACGTTAATGTATGTTTGCAGACGAAAATAAATCCCTCATACGTGCTTCCGGCAAGTTGTGATTGTCAGCACCTCAAAGCCACAACTTGACGGCATCTTCCTCACTTTATCGTCCTACTGAGACAGCGACAAGCACAAGAACAGCGACAGGACCTCTCTGAGCAACACTGATCTCGTGAAATAAAACCAGTGTGCATAGAATAATGATAATAATCGTAATGTAATGTCAACGTCACAAGGATAGTCTGCATAAATGTAGAGCCAACCTAAATTCAGCACCAAACCACATGGACAGCGCCACACAGTATGTGGATCTCCAAACTAGATTGCTTGAATGAGCAGCGCTACAATTGACAGAAATGTGATTATAAATAAACATGTTTCCATCCATGCTTTTTATGCGAGTAAAGTCATAACATATAAAAAAAAAAAGAAAGAAAACACAACGGATGTGATGGAAACAGGACGTTTCGGTACAATTGTATAAATGACAAAAGATCATTTGTTTGTTCGACATGGTGGGATCTTTTTGTGTCGGACGATAAAACATAAAACAAAACCCCGAGACACTTGGAAGGCCATTGCATTTCTTGACAATTATAAATATAGTGGCCTGAAACAGCTTACATGTAAAGAGCGTACGGTTACGACACTATCGACACTCGGCACTGCCTGTATCAAGTTCATTTGTAAAAAAAAAAAAACAGGATCCTTCTGACCATAACCATTATATCGAAGTAAGCTAGGAGTCACGCGATAACATGTTGTGTGGTCCTCCCACTACGACTCCCACTACGACACTACGAAAGTAGCATGCTGTTTATTAGGCTACAGATTAAATAAATTATAATGAACTTCACAGGGTGGTGAAAGTACACGGTGATAGCACATTTGCTCAATGTGAGGATTCGAAACCACAAAAGATAAAACAAAAATAATGGTCTTCCTCACATATTGCAATTTCTCTAAATCTGCTTCTTTGATTTCGTTTCGACGGAACTAGGCTCATATACGGGCCCCACTAAATGTTCTGCAAAACGTGCATTTCAATTATGCTATACATACCTGTCATAAAACTCCCCTGCAAGTTGTCATAATCAGCTGCACCTCAAAAACAGAACTTGAAGTGGCCTCGATCTCTGTAGAAGTCCCACTGCAAAAGCAACAAGCACAATAACGATCGCGATATGGCTCTTTAAATCCCAGAGCAACAGATACATACATAATGTGACGTCAACGTCACAGCGATTGTCTACGTCGATTCAGCACCAGATTCCATGGACATGGCTCCAACCATAGAAATAGAATCTACATTCTTGAATCTAGATTGTTTTTCTATGGCCACAACTACACTGTCTGCCCCAGAGCCAAACGTAAGGCTCTGTGTGTCCTCCAGTCCACCCGTCCTAACCCACATTAATCAAAATAAATCCGCAGCAATCTTAGATTGTATACATATAGAAATGTTTAAGAAGCCAAACGGGTCAAACATGAAGGTATAAAGTACAACAATATGATATACATGCTTGTAAAGTATTGCCTAACAGAATGCCGTGCATAATCTTCACAACGCAACCCTCAAGGCATTTGGAGACTTTGCCATTACTGCTGCAACAGAGATCCTCAGATGACTTTCACCATTATCCCCACGTGGCTATAATTGCCCTTACATCAGCACAATCGCAACATCACCATCATCATCATTATCAACTAGAATTGTGCATGATATCAATTGAAAGAGAAAGCATTATTGGCACTGCTGTATTGAGAGAAAACACTATGCTGTAAAGTTGTAAGTTTATGTGTTCGAAGGAGCATGGATTCAAACACACTAAAAACATAACAAATAAAAATAGGGTTATACTTTATGGGTTTATGATATTAATAGTTAATGAACATCCACAGAAAACGGTATTAAATTGTATGCACAGTCTCTTCCGATATATTTATTTTAAAAACATTAATTGTTTATTAGGTTTTCCTCTCTCTGGTCAAAGTTCGGGTCGTAGTTAGAGATGAACCTCTTCTTCTTTCCAAACGTAGAGAATGAGTTGTACACATCCAGTTCCCCCCTGGGTGCAGGCTTCAGTGTGCAGTACCCAGACGGTGTGCCAGGGATGTAGACGTTGTGCTGGTAGTCAGGTGGTGGCTGTGCAGCTGGAGGCTGGGTGTACCTCGGAGTCCACGAACGGGTTGGAACCCCTCCTACACTTCCAACACTTCCCACCCCTCCAATCCCTCCGTCCTGGGAGGACATCTTGTAGTCTGCTAACAAATCACGTAATAAAGTGTTGGTTAGTTAGTGTGATTTCTGCTAATAGCAACATATTCTACAGTGTGGAAGAATGTCATGGTGTCAGCTTTATCATTATTTCTCCAGACAGCTTGTCTGTATTTTGTTGTCGTTTAGTAATGGTATAGAATATTTTCTGACACTGTAGGTTCCATGCCCACGTACCACGCATATGACTACCCCAGGTATAGTACTGGGGTTCCAGCGGGCAGGAGAAGCCATCAGGGTCCGGCCTGGGTCTACGTGGGAGGGTCCTCTCCATGGTGACAGAGCTAAAGCTGTGGGGTGAAAAAAGAAACTAGAATGACTCGTTGTTGTTTGTGTGTGTGTGTGTGTGTGTGTGTGTGTGTGTGTGTGTGTGCGTGCGTGCGTTTGTCCGTGCGTGTGTGCATGCGTTCATGCGTGTGTGTGCGTGTTTGTTTTTTTTTCCACCAGAATTTTTGTTGACCTTTTGTGTGTTGAATTTCGTTGATTTTTCGTCAATGTCCATTCCATGTTCGCTTGCTTGAGCTGCAAAGTTGAGGACGTAGAGGGGTTAGTAATACAGCAGAAATGATAGCCCACATCAATTACCACAAATAAATATGAGTCTACATATTACAATCTGTACTATGCAGTGGATAGTTTCAATTGCCACTTGAAGTAAATCAATAATGAATGAATACATTAAGTAGTGAATAGGAAAACGGGCAGTTCAGTTGTATCATGTCTTGCACTAACGTTCTACAGCCCATTAACGCACCCATGCATGCAACTATTCCGCCGCGTGGTACGATGGAGCATCCCTAGGGAGAAGCAGATTATCTGAAGTTGCAAGTGAGCCACCATACCCAGTCATCAGAGTGATCGTACATACTTATATGCATTCTGCATGTTTTATTTAAGTATTTATTTATTTAATGACTTGTATACGGTTATATTCGGATACAGTCATTATTGCATCTGTTGTTGTATGAGTCCCACACTATGGACTCTAATAACTCTCAAGACCTTGCAAGGTCAGCTCATTCTTGAACAGACAAATGGATATTGTTGGATTGCTGAGGCAATCAGAATAACAATGCAATAAATTGTTTTGCTCATTACACGTAATACTTCACATGACCTCTTAATGTACATATGCCTGAACAGTATCACCTGGGCTACAATTGATTTATATGATATTCAATGATATATTACATATAAACCATGGTGGATAGACTAACCATGGACCATTTTAAGGATTATTTAACTAGTGACGTTTGCCCCTGATGTTAGCTCACTCACTCCTAATAGTATATTTGTTTCTCAATGCACCTCAATACATAGTCTTCACGCATAATTGTAATAGTATGACTTTGGAAGTCTGTTTTTTTTATATTGTATTACTTTAAAAGTTATCCGTACCTTTTGATTTCAACGTAATCAGCTTTACTTGCTCGTGCGTAATTGCTTTCCGTTCATTGACAGATTTATAATTTCTTAGTTGTTGAACAAGCATGAGTAACAATCACCCAAATTATGCAAATAAAATGATAAATTATCATTATTTGGAGATCGGATGTGATTATATTTGGAGCAGTAGGCCTAGGTCTATTTACCTCGTTCGGAGTAATTGTTCCGTTGTTCACTATCAGGCTGCGGGAGTCCTGTGCGCTCCAACCCGATGTGGGGTAGCCTGCGCCGTTGGCGTTATTCTTCTGTGGAGTTGCATTTATCGGACTGCATGACTTTAGGAACATGAAATCGCTCTTGGATGATTCCGGGGTCAGACACATCTTGTAGCAGTATGGCTGGGAAAGGGGGCCGTTGCCATTTGCCTCAACGCAGTTCGTGGATCCTTTGGTGCCTGTGGTTATCTGCACGTTCAAGTTGGACTTCTTGAACACATCAGCGGTAGACTCCTCTGATCGGAACCCGCAGCATGCACTCAGAGAGAAGTTATTCCCTCGAATGGAATGTTTGTCCCTGTATCCCTTTATCGCGGCCAGGACGATAATAGCCACCAGAAACGTGAACGAGATGGCGCCCAGAGACACTATTAAGTACAGCGTGAGGTTCGAGCGGTACTGGGGGCTCAGTGTGAGGTCGCCGAAATCAGGCAGCGATTCTGGCACGTTGTCAACAACTGACAGGATGATGGAAACTGTGGCCGAAAGGGGTGGCTGACCGTTGTCCTTGACCAGAATGACCAGCGTTTGCCTTATGGGGTCTTTTTCCACCAATCGGCGAATCGTCCTGATTTCGCCCGTGTACAAGGCGACGCTGAACAGGCTCGGGTCATTTTCCTGGATTACCTGGTAGAACAGACGCGAGTTTTGACCTGCGTCTGCGTCCATCGCAGTGATTTTTGCCACAAGATAGCCAGCATCAACTGACCTGGGCACCACTTCAGTCGCCGCCGTGCCGTTTTGGGGTACAGGTGCTACTATGACTGGTGCATTGTCATTTTGGTCCAAAATAAATACATTTACGGTAACATTAGTGCTCAGGGGTGGAAAACCGGCATCTTGTGCTTGGACTAAAATCTGAAAGTTCCTAAGCTGCTCATGGTCAAAAGAACGCAGTGCGTAAATATTCCCGTTGTCTGAGTTTATGGAGACGTAGGTGGACACAGGCATCCCCTGTATATCACCTTCCAGAATAGAGAAAGAGAGATCGGCATTTTGGTCCGAATCTGGATCCTGGGCAGTAACCGAGCAAATTGAGACTCCTGGTGCGTTATTCTCTGTCAAATAGACGGTGTATGATGGCTGCTTGAATCTGGGTGCGTTGTCATTCATGTCTGACACTTGAACTAAAATAGTTTTCCTTGTGAACAAGGGAGGCGCGCCCATATCTCTTGCTGTGAGAGTGATGTTGTACACTGGCACAGTCTCCCTGTCCAAAAAATCACAAGTAACCAAAGTGTAGTAGTTTTTAAAAGAGGAGTGGAGCTGGAAGGGGACATGATGTGGAATTTCACAGTCAACATTCCCATTTTCACCTGAGTCCTTGTCCATGACGCTGATGACAGCTATCACAGTCCCCGGTGGTGCGTCCTCTTGGACAGGTGTGGACACTGATGTCAAGATCACATCCGGGAGGTTGTCATTCACATCTAAGATATTCACCAGAACTTTACAGTGGACGGCCACTGCCGATGGGCCCTTGTCCTTGGCTTGCACATATATCTCATGCATCCTGGCCTTTTCATAATCTACGACCCCTTTCACTCTGATCTCTCCAGTGCGCGAATCCACACTGAAAAGCTCACGCACTTTTATGGGAGCATGCCCGCTGAAAGAGTATGTGATATCCGCGTTAGGACCCTCATCCAAATCCGACGCGTTTAGTTTTATCACAATGGTGCCCTTCGATGCGTTTTCCACAAGCCTCACTCTGTAGAAAGACTGGTCGAACACGGGCGCGTTGTCATTTGCATCTAGAACTGTTATATTGATTTGTGCTGTCCCGGATCTCTCTGGCGAGCCTCCATCCACAGCCGTCAGCACCATTTGGTGCGTATTCTGCTGCTCTCTGTCCAACGGGCTCTCCAGGACCAACTCCGCAAACTTACTGCCATCACTACGCGTCTGGATGTCCAGGACGAAATGTTCGTTCACACTTAGCAGATAGGAGCGGAGCGAGTTGCTGCCAACGTCCAAGTCCTGCGCGCTCTCTAGTGGGAAGCGGGAACCGGGTACCGCCGACTCGGATATATCCAAATTAAACTCACTCCACGGAAAACTGGGTGAGTTATCGTTCACATCTAAAATCTCCACCTCAACCCTATACAGTTCCAATGGGTTTTCGATAACCACTTGCAAATGGAAAGAGCAAGACAGACTCTGTTCACATAGTTCCTCTCGATCAATTATTTCGTTTACAAATAAAATACCATTTTCTAAATTCACCTCCAAGTATTGCTTTTTTGCACCTGAAACTATTCTGAACCTGCGCGCAGAGAGTCTCTCAACGTCTAAGCCCAAGTCATCGGCTATATTTCCAACAAAAGCGCCATGTTCCAGTTCCTCGGGGATTGAATAACGAATCTGAGCCCAAACTAAATCCAGGACACATACGACGAGAGCTAGGCATGTCACCTGCCATGTCCCCCCAAGCAGTCTCTTCGCGCCTCGGAGGTCCATCTGAGCGACGGACTATACTACAAAAATGCGCACTCTATGACCAAAACGCACTCCATAACCAAAAAGGGGTTCAGTTAGAAAATCATTACGTTTAAATATATATTATTCTGTAAAAAATCATTTTCGTATTCTAGTCTTTACTCTAAACGAAAAAAAAAAAGTGAATGTAAAGATGTAGGCTAGTAGCATCCACAAGTTGAAGTGGAGCCTCTTGGTGTTCGTCGCAGCCGAATGTCTTTGAATGTGTGTGTGTGAGTGAGAAAAGAAGAGGAGAGAGGGAGGGGTGTGGGGAGGAGGTTGCTGTCTCTGATTAGCATTGTGATGCTCTGGTGTGTGTGTGTGTGTGTGTGTGTGTGTGTGTGTGTGTGTGTGTGCGTTTATTGGCTCAATCCCAGTGTTCCGATAGGGAGAAGCGACATCTGCTCTGATTCCAGTTTGAGCACAACACCATAGGCTAATCTTTTGCACTAATCAAATGCGGCGACCGTGTTATTTAGCCCAATTTCGACGGGACAGGGGGTTAAAATGATAGGCTGTAGTTTAGTTGAATTAAACTCATGCATCTCTCTTGAAGGCTACAATACAAAATAGCCTTCGTGCACGGTTCATGCAACATATCGCATTCTTTAATATTTCAAAAAGTTTGTTTTTCTGATCCTCGGTTTTTCAAATATATATACCGCAGTAGCTTCATTCAAATTAACCTATTGCAGAAGAAGAAAGTAATAGCCTAGGATACAATCAAATCTTTATCATAAACCTTAAAACGTATTGGCAGACATTTGAATAAAACCTAAAAACGTTCTATTTTGAAGAACAAATAAGTAATATCTCACTAAAATAAACTAGCAAAATGTATTGTTTAAATAATAAAATACACCGTTTTTTTGTAGGCTGAAGGCTAGGCTATTCCAGCTGTGCGTGAGTGTAGAGGATTCGATGGAGCTCAGCGTCTCCTCACCAGTGAGAGGTCATCCTCTCTCTCATCACTCTATCACACGCCTGCTCTAAAAACTCTCTCCAATCCCCTTGTTTTAAATAAGCTGAAAACACAATCTGTCTACCGGAATGAAACCACAGCAGATGGCGAGGTTTTCCGTGGGCTCGTGCTCTTTTTAATTAATGGAGTGGGGATTAGAGGGAAGTTATCCGGGATCATTAGCGAACAGAGGAATTACGATGTTTTGTGAGAAATAAACCCGGGGGTATCCGTGGGATGCACAGCGGTTTTCTCTGGTGCAGTTGCATTGACCTGTTTTCCACATGCCTTAAGTGCATGCTTAACGTCATTTACCCACAGCGGAAACATAACTTAACTGCTAAGTGGCCGTTGGTATCGTGACAAACACATTTACGGATAAAAAGACAAAGGGATTACCACACACACACACACACACACACACACACACACACACACACACACACACACACACACACACACACACACACACACATTATAAAACAAATACAAAAAGTAAAGTAGGGTATCTAGCAATACATCTGGTCTTGGTCTTAATTACAGCAGATCTGTAAAGCTGCAGATGTGGTAAATACGGTACAAAAAACATTAGACCTAATCCTTTATTTTTCAAATCCTCCAGTAAAACTCCAAGGATGTATGGTTAATAAAGATTTAGGCCTACACTAATGGCCCACCAATATCATGAAATGCACACGATTTATTTTTTTATTTTTTTAGATATTCTCAATCATGCTTCCAACGTTTTACTGTCTGGTAGTGTGTTAGCTGCTAGGAGATTACAAGTGATCATGATAAATGCGTGGGGGAAATGATAGTCTCTGCGCCATCTGGCGTATCAAAGTCAAGAAGCAGTATACCTTTGATGAAGGCGGTGGCGCTCAGAGGAATTTACAGGAGGAAAAGATGCAAATGTAGAATATTTCGTTAGGATGCCTGTGGAGACCACTAGAGGGAGACAGAGACTTTAGATTAGCGTCATTAGTCTGAGTCAATGGGAGTCTCTCTCTCTCTCTCTCTCTCTCTCTCTCTCTCTCTCTCTCTCCTCTCTCTCTCTCTCTCTCAGGGTGAAGAGATGGAGCAGTGTGCCACAGACAGGGAATGTCAAGAATGCCAAAGGAATGTGGGCACTACCCTCGCTCTCTCTCTCTCTCTCTCTCTCTCTCTCTCTCTCTCTCTCTCTCTCTCTCTCTCTAACACACATGAACAACACAAACATTTATGGGATCATGCATACAGGTAGGTCTACCCCATCTGTCAAAAACGTTTATGCCTATACAAATGTCTCTTATTGAGATGTGCCTGAAATAATGACAGTGGGTAAAGAGAGGGATGGACCGCAGTGCCTTATCTTTTAATGTTCATCCTATTCTGTCATGCCAAGAGATAGTGGCTGATGAGAAGAAGAAGTATCTTGTTAAGGAGAGGGAGAGAAGCAGAGGGAAAGAGAAGGACAGTGCTTGATGGAAAAAGCAGTGTGGAAGATAAAGACAAAATGGAAATATTATAGAAGGTAGAGCAAGAGAGAGATTGAAAGGAGGGGAAAGAGTGTAGAGGATGATAGGGGAAGCCATAGAACCTGTTACTCAGCTGTGTAAACCGGAGGATTCCCGCAGAAAATTGACCTGTTACTCGGATGTGTAAACCGGAGGTTTCCCACAGAAAAAGGACCTGTTACTCAGCTGTGTAAACCGGAGGATTCCCACAGAAAAAGGAAAGATACTGTATATAAATAGGGGGGGTACTTGTCAGTTGTACAACTGAATGCATATTCCACATTTAACCCAACTCCTCGGAATCAGAGAGGTGTGGCGGGCTGCCTTAACCGACATCCACATCATCGGCCCCCGGGGAACAGTGGGTTAACTGCCTTGCTCATGGGTAGAACAACAGATTTTTACCTTGTCCTCTCGGGGATTCAATCCAGCAACCCTTTCGGTTGCTGGCCCAACGCTCTAACCACTAGGGTACCTGCCATCCTAAGTGTCTGTCTCACCCCTTCACAGAGTCAGAGATCTCACACGAAGTCAGAAAGTATGGTGGTGGTGGATCAAAACATGGGTTATGTGAAATATGGCCTATTTTTAGTGTGAACTACAGACACAGCAAGTTACTATACTAACACAGAAGTTAATAAAGATATGGGAAGGAATACTAGGTGTGTGTGTGTGTGTGCACGTGTGTGCGTGTGTGTGTGTGTGTGTGCGTGTGTGTGTGTGTGTGACTCAACCAGTTAGAATGATTCAATCAGTCATAATGAAAGAGTTAGACATGGCAGGGAAGGCAGGTATTTAAAAATATTGTCAAGTCAATACATACAGTATGTATTTAGGCACAAACAAGCCAATACATACAGTATGTATTTAGGCACAAACAATACATACAGTATGTATTTAGGCACAAATGTGCCTAATTTAGTGGCTTGTGGGGTGGCAGGTAGCCTAGTGGGTAGGGTATTGGGCCAGTAACCGAAAGGTTGCTGTATCGAATCCCCGAGCTGACAAGGTAAACAATCTGTCGTTCTGCCCTTGAACAAGGCAGCTAACCCACTGTTCCCTGCTAGGCCGTCATTGTAAATAAGAATTTGTTCATAACTGACTTGCCTAGTTAAATAAAAGGTAAATAAAAAAACAAGCCAATACATACTTAGGCACAAACAAGGAGTGTTTGAAACTAGGCATATAATATGGAGATGGGTATCGAGCTAGATTAATTTGTATGTGTGTTTGTGCATGTGACATACTTCTAAAGAACTGGCATATGCTGTACGGGTTGGTGTGACTTGCAGCACTCCAGTAGTTTTGGGTGGTAGGCTACTTGAAGTGCAGTTCCACTACGTCCCTCAGAGCGGCAGCACTGATGCCTACATCAGTCTTACCTGGCTGTCAGCATTGCCTGTTATTCAGCTCATGTTAATACAACTTCCTGGCACTCCAATGCAAGTACAGTGTAATGACAATATACTCTTTGACACTATTATATTCACATGAGCCCTGATCAAGGCCACAGGTTATTATGCAAGGCCACGTTCTCACCTGTCACCTCGTGTCCTATCTCCTTTTGCTGTATGCGTGTTTCCACCTCACTTTCTACCCCCAGCTGGGAATTGTGAAAATGGGAATTGTGAAATATTACTTGAATAACACCCATGGTGCATAGGAGGACAATGCTCTGTCTATGTACATGGAAGTAGTCTGAAAGTCCTGTGTTCAAACAAGGGCTACATACAATTGCCCATCCAATGTCTGAGTGTGTTTCCAGACTCAACACTGTTTAGGTTTTTGGACCCAAAAGCTCAACTACCATCCTTCACAACTAGGCTGATACATCAACTATGTCTACACAGCTCTAAGTAAGTTTTTAGGCCTACACATGCTGTAGTTGGAGACAACAGTGAATAAAATCACAGGAGACATTAAAGGCATTATATCTTCTTTTACATTCTCATATTGTATTCCTTCTTCTCTCCTCTCCTTTGATCTCCTCCATCCTGCCAACCCATCTTCCCATTCACTTCTTCTACTTCTATTTTGAGATCATTTCTGGTAAGAATATCTGCTGTGAGAAACTAGACATTACCTTAGACACAAATTCGATTTAAGTTTTGTGAATATAGTATATATGGTAAGTGTGTTGGGGATAGGGGGTTTACAGAGCCTTCCTGGAGAGAGGGATGAGTGCTTACCCAGGTTGACGGATCATAAACAGCATACTGCTCAATGCCAGTGAAAGAAGAAGTAGGAAGAGGTAGAGCCAGATTAAATGTGACCTTGGCACGCTGAGTGTCTGTATGTGCGCGGGTGTGTGTGTGTGGGTGTGTGTGTGTGTGTTCCTCTAAAGTCCTGAATGTTATGTATCTGTGAAATCGATTCAACCTAGTCGACCTTAGATACAGAAAATATATACACAGTCATTCTTACTTTCGTACACTGTATTTTGTAATGACCAGCTGCAAACATCCATGTAGTGCTCGGTCATTCTAATACATCCTACTGTGTATATAAGAGTTGAGTGTTATTTACATATACCAATCACTCACTCATTCTACTTTTTTTCAATATTATATACTGCTAAACCGCTCCAAGTGGGATCGTTTGCTATGTTAGGCTTGTTTCTGGGTAAATCAGAAACTTTTTGCATCGACTATACACTACAATTCTGTATTCTCATTCACCCCTTGTACTATGCAGTATCTCTGTGTGTCAGCCTCATTCATCCCTTCTACTATACAGTATCTCTGTGTGTCAGTCTCATTCACCCCTTGTACTATATAGTATATCTGTGTGTCAGCCTCATTCATCCCTTCTACTATACAGTATCTCTGTGTGTCAGTCTGTGTTTCTATGTGTTTGGCTTATAAAAGTGTCTGTTCTACCAAAGATCACAGCACTGGCAACAAAACATCCCAACACAGTCCAGCAACACAACTCCCAGAGCACAGTACAACCCTAGAGGCCAACCCCACAGCAGCAGAGTATGGTACTATTTCCCAGTAGACCAAACCCACACCACCTCCTGAACACACAGGGCAACCTTCAGGCCTTCAACACAACCCCAGAGCACGGTGCAGTTTCCACTGCTCCACAGCCCAGCAGCACTGCATTACTTCCTCTACTGGGTGGGTGCCAGCGGCCCTTAGCCAATCACATTGTGGCTCTAATAAGATATGACTGACAGGAGGCCTCTTTATGCCAAGATCCAACAGGGTCAGGGAATTCAAGCTGGATAGACGTCCCTGTCTGAATGTTAAACACATTTTCCACAAAGCTAAAAGAAACTCTACCATTTATTAGAAATTCATGCAGGTTTTCCTTCTCTTTTTCTTCACTCCAACAGATAAATAGCAAACAGCAAGTCAAATATTTCCTTTACGTTGAGTACCTATAGTAGGCTGGTTTAGATCAGTCCAGTTTATTTCTCTTGTCATGGTCATGCAGAGGCAAATGCACGATTCCACACTTTGATTTCATAACATATCTCTTACCAGTAGTAAATTCTCTTGCAATAACCAATTTATCCTTCAACTGCTGCTGCTCTCCTAATCCGGGAGTGCCGGAGTGTGTGTGTGTGTGTGTGTGTGTGTGTGTGTGTGTGTGTGTGATTCAACCAGTTAGAAAGATTCAACCAGTCAGAATGAATGAGTTGGACATGGCAGGGAAGACAGGTATTTAAAAATATTGTCAAGCCAATAAATATATGTATTTAAGCACAAGCAAGGAGTGTTTGAAACTAGGCAGATAATACAGAGACGTGTACCGCACCAGATGAATCAGGCAAATTAAGTCCATCTCTTTCAGCCCAATGTCTCCCGTCTCCTTATACCTCATTATGTCTCTCTCTCACTTGTTTAGCTCACCCTTTCACTCGCTGCTGCTAATCTATTCCAGAGGAAAGGCTACCATGGAAAATGCATAACAAGTGCACATACTTCTCCTCTTGCCAAGAGCGAAATAACACCAAGAAGGAAAAATAGGAGTGGGGGACAGACAGAAAGGGTGGGAGAGAGAGATATTGTTTATTCTAACTCAAAGTTAAATCTTTTGTTGTGGTGGGGACCTGTCTTATAGTAGACGTCTGAAATCCCTTCAAAGTCTGGAAAGACAGAGCGTGAGCCAAGACCAACTGTTTGTGCGCGTGTCTGAGACAGAGAGAGCGAGAGAAAGAGAGAGGGGTGGGTGGGGGGGGGGAGAAAGGAAGAGGCCAGACTGATACACTGGGTATGCTGATATACACTGAGCATACAAAACATTAGGAACACCTTCCTAATGTTGAGTTGCACCCCCTTTTGCCCTCAGAACAGCCTCAATTTGTCAGGGCATGGACGTTCCACAGGAATGCTGGCCCATGTTGACTCCAATGCTTCCCACAGTTGTGTCAAGCTGGCTGGATGTCCTTCGGGTGGTGGATCATTCTTGATACACACGGAAACTGTTGAGCGTGAAAAACCCAGCAGCGTTGCAGTTCTTGACACACTCAATCTAGTGTGCCTGGCACCTACTACCATACCTCGTTCAAAGGCACTTCAATCTTTTGTCTTGCCCATTCACTCTCTGAATGGCACACAAACACAATCCATGTCTCAATTGTCTCAAGGCTTAAAAATCCTTCTTTAACCTGTCTCCTCCCCTTCACCTACACTGATTGAAGTGGATTTAACAGGTGACATAAATAAGGGATTATAGCTTTCACCTGGATTCACCTGGTCATGAAAATTGTCATGGCCTCTAAACCTTCAACCTGCATACTGGACCCTATTCCAACTAAACTACTGAAAGAGCTACTTCCTGTGCTCGGCCCTCCTATGCTGAACATAATAAATGGCTCCCTCTCCACCGGATGTGTACCAAACTCTCTAAAAGTGGCAGTAATAAAGCCGCTCTTGAAAAAGCCAAGCCTTGACCCAGAAAATGTAAAAAACTATCGGCCTATATCGAATCTCCCATTTCTCTCAAAAATCTTAGAAAAAGCTGTTGCGCAGCAACTCACTGCCTTCCTGAAGACAAATAATGTATACGAAACACTTCAGTCTGGTTTTAGACCCTATCATAGCACTGAGACTGCACTTGTGAAAGTGGTAAACGACCTTTTAATGGCGTCAGACCAGGGCTCTGCATCTGTCCTCGTGCTCTTAGACCTTAGTGCTGCTTTTGACACCATCGATCATCATATTCTTTTGGAGAGATTGGAAACCTTAATTGGTCTACACGGACAAGTTCTTGCCTGGTTTAGATCTTATTTGTCGGAGCGATATCAGTTTGTCTCCGTGGATGGTTTGTCCTCTGACAAATCAATTGTAAGTTTCGGTGTTCCTCAAGGTTCCGTTTTGGGGCCACTTTTGTTTTCACTATATATTTTACCCCTTGGTGATGTCATTCGGAAACATAACGTTAACTTCCATTGCTATGCGGACGACACACAGCTGTACATTTCGATGAAACATGGTGATGCACCAAAATTGCCTGCCCTGGAAGCCTGTGTTTCAGACATAAGGAAGTGGATGGCGGCAAATTTTTTACTTTTAAATTCTGACAAAACAGAGATGCTAGTTCTAGGTCCCAAGAAACAAAGAGATCTGCTTTTGGATCTGACAATTAATCTTGATGGTTGTACAGTCGTCTCCCAAAAAAGTGTGAAGGACCTTGGCATTACTCTGGACCCTGATCTCTCTTTTAATGAACATATCAAGAATATTTCAAGGATAGCTTTTTTCCATCTTCGTAACATTGCAAAAATCAGACATTTTTTGTCCAAAAATGATGCGGAAAAGCTAATCCATGCTTTTGTCACTTCTAGATTAGATTACTGCAATGCTCTACTCTCCGGCTACCCGGATAAAGCACTAAATAAACTTCAATTAGTGCTAAACACGGCTGCTAGAATCCTGACTAGAACCAAAAGATTTGATCATATTACTCCTGTGCTAGCCTCTCTACACTGGCTTCCTGTTAAGGCTAGGGCTGATTTCAAGGTTTTACTGCTAACCTACAAAGCATTACATGGGCTTGCTCCTACTTATCTCTCAGATTTGGTCCTGCCGTACATACCTACACGTACGCTCCGGTCACAAGACGCAGGCCTCCTTATTGTCCCTAGAATCTCTAAGCAAACAGGTGGAGGAAGGGCTTTCTCCTATAGAGCTCCATTTTTATGGAATGGTCTGCCTATCCATGTGAGAGACGCAGACTCTGTCTCAATCTTTAAGTCTTTACTGAAGACTCACCTCTTCAGTATGTCCTATGATTGAGTGTAGTCTGGCCCAGGGGTGCAAGGGTGAACAGCAAGGCTCTGGAGCGACGAACCACCCTTGCTGTCTCTGCCTGGCCGGTTCCCGTCTCTCCATTGGGATTCTCTGCCTCTGACCCTATTACGGGGGCTGAGTCACTGGCTTACTGGTGCTTTCCATGCCATTCCTAGGAGGGGTGCGTCACTTCCTGTCCGGTTTGTCGCCCCCTCTGGCTTGTGCAGTGGAGGGGATCTTTTCGTGGACTATACTCAGCCTTGTCTCAGGGTAGTAAGTTGGTGGTTGTTGATATCCCCCTATTGGTGTAGGGGCTGTGCTTGGCAGAGTGGGTGAGGTTATATCCTGCCTGGTTTGGCCCTGTCCGGGGGTATTGTCTGGGTATTGTCGGAGGGGGCCACAGTGTCTCCTGACCCCCCTGTCTCAGCCTCCAGTACCTATGCTGCAATAGTCTATGTGCCAGGGGGCTAGGGTCAGTTTGTTAAATCTGATGTTATTATCCAGTGTCTTGTGTGAATTTAAGTATGCTCCCTCTAATTCGCTCTCTCTCCCACTCTACCCCCTCTCCCGGAGGACCTGAGCCTACCCGGAGGACCATGCTTCAGGACCACCTGTCCTGATGACTCCTAGCTGTCCCCAGTCCACCTGGTTGTGCTGCTGCACCGGTTTCAACTCCTCTGCCTGCGGTTATGGAACCCTGACCTGTTCATTGGACGTGCCACCCTGTCCCAGACCTGCTGTTTTCACCTCACTCTCGCTCTATTGCACTGAAAAACCAAGTGACATTCACTGCTGATGTATTTACCTGTTGCAACCTCCACAACTACTTTTTTTATTATTTGACCCTGCTGGTCATCTATGAACATTTGAACATCTTGGAGAAAGAACTGGCCTTAATGGCCATGAATTGTTATAATCTCCACCCGGCACAGCCAGAAGAGGACTGGCCACCCCTCAGAGCCTGGTTCCTCTCTAGGTTTCTTCCTAGGTTTTGCCTTTCTAGGGAGTTTTTCCTAGCCACCGTGCTTCTACATCTGCATTGCTTGCTGTTTGGGGTTTTAGGCTGGGTTTCTGTATAGCACTTTGTGACATCGGCTGATGTAAAAAGCGCTTTATAAATAAATTTTGATTGATTGATTGATTGTCAGTCTATGTCATGGAAATGTTTTGCACACTCAGTGTAGATTGATATTGAACATATGCAGCTACTGAGATGAGATGGATATCTTACAAGATACCAACAGACACATGCAAAAAATAAAACTCTATACTATAAGATAGATACTACTCAGTCTGACATAAAGTATATACATAATGTACATTAGTCTGAGGTAACACAGTGGAAAACAATGGCTTACACACAGTAACAAAAAAGAGCATTCATCTTTCTTTGCACAGTGGAGATTAAGCTTGTTTAAAATGGATCGAGGTTTCCATTGTTTTTTTTTCTTCCATATTTCAACATTTCTAAAATAACAGTGTCTGGGGTGTGGGACATCTACTGAAAAGACAGAGAGACAAGAAAAAAAGTATAATTTGTTAGTCGAGACAAAAGGTTATCCAATCCCAGTACAGGTGTCAGGTAAAGCATGACAGCCCAAATGAGAGAAGACAAAGTGTGTTGGTGGTGCCAGGCCCAAAACTGTGAATAGGGTCAGCCCGACACAGGCCCAGCTAGGCCTAGCAGCCTCAAATGGAACCTTATACTGCTGCACTTAGTTCATTGGTACATTTTGGCTAGTGGTGATGGTGGCTAGTGGTGATGGTGGCTAGTCGTGATGGTGGCTGGTGGTGATGGTGGCTAGTGGTGATGGTGGCTAGTGGTGATGGAGGCTAGTGGTGATGGTGGCTAGTGGTGATGGTGGCCAGTGGTGATGGAGGCCAGTGGTGATGGTGGCTAGTGGTGATGGTGGCTAGTGGTGATGGTGGCTAGTGGTATTGTAGCCTAGTTATTTCAAGGGGCTGACTATAGGCCTATACGATAGGTAGCCTAGCCCAATGGGGCAAATACTAATGGCTGAAAGCTTGATTGTGAGGTACCGCTGACCTAAAGCAGTCTGCATAGGCTGAACTATTGCAGCAGAGCAAGATGGTTTCTCCCATGGACCCAATAATCCTAAGATTAGCACAAAATGAGACCATGGCACTGCGTTTTACAAGGATAATTGGAATGACACCTACAGACAATATGCAGTAGGCTCAGGCCTATGCTGCCTATTTTAGTATGTGTAATTACACTAATGGGACCACTTTGAACATTCTGGATCTGGCAGTGCATGACTTACTCACTCATTTCACACTCAAATGCCTTGGAAAGAATGAAATGTGTAACATCAACTCTACTGACCCTGATTTGACCTCTACCTCAGGTGCCAGCTATGGTAGTTCATCATCCTTAAAGTGAGAAAAGAAAACAGTGGATACCTGTCTGTGTGTGAGAAAGAGAGAGTGAGAAAGAGAGAGTGAGAAAGAGAGAGAGAGAGCAAGAAAGAGAGAGAGTGGGGGGGGGGGACGAAGGGACAGAGGGGGGTAGTAAGGGTTAGTATGGTTGGCTGACCGTATGTCTGCGGTTCTGTGGTGGAGGGGAGTGAGGATCTGCTGGAATTGTTAAATTTTGTTAATTTTGGATTCTACTCTTTGCTTACATACCTTATGCACACCCACCCACCCCCTCATTTCCAACTTTCTCATTCCCTTTCCTTTTCCATTATGTATTTCATAACCTTAACGGAACTTACAACTAAAAAAGATGGCAGGACTATAGGCTACTACTATGTGTTCCCCTCTCAAACCATGAGCAGTTCTTCAATGTACCCATCATGTTAGTGTAGTGCAAATGCAATGGTGGCCTACTCACCAGTCACCACTACACTTGACACACAGACTAGTTTACTATGTAACATAGTAAACAAAATCCAGGATGATCAAATTGGTTGCATGTTCAAATCTCATCAAGGACAGCATTTTAGCTAATCAGTAATTTTGTAACTACTCACTACTTTTTTAGCTACTTTGGAACTACTTGGCATGTTAGCTAACCCTTCCCATAACCCTAACCTAAACCCTTTAACCTAACTCCTAACCCTTTCCCTTATCCTAACCTTAACCTTTTAGCCTAACCCCTAGCTAATGTTAGCAATGTAGCTAACGTTAGCATTAGCCACCTAGCTAACATTAGTAACAACAAATTGGGATAAGTAACATATCATACGTAATGCACATTCGTAACATATTGTACGAATTGCAATTCGTAACATATAATACGAATTGTAGGCTAATTCGTTACATATCATACGAATTGTAATTTGTAACTCCACAAATTAATACATACCATACCAAACGTAACATATCATACTAATTTGAGCGTTCCGGATTTTGGTTTACTGGGTTACATTTACCAGGTTGCAGTGTCTTTAGAAAGGCATAGGACTAGCAGAGAGGGAAAGGTGGCTCAGGTAGCCTACAAACACAACATCCAGAGAGTCCAGACTATTTTGAGGAAGGGCACCAAACAGGCACCTCATTTTCACCTGTAAATCAAGAACATCTAAAGTAAAAGTGTCTGCATTGTATTGGGCTTGTCAGCTTACAGGCCTGAGAAAAAGGAAGTTCAGTTGACAGTGTGATGTCTCAATGTGGTCTCAGAGCATTTTGTATTATTCTGTACGTAAATCCTGGTATGTATGTAAATCCTCGTACAATATTTAACGAATTTGCAAAACATAGAATAACGTTAGCTAGGCTAGGGTTAAGGCTAGGGTTAAGGTTAGGATTTAGGTGAAAGAGTTAAGGTTAGGGTTAGGGGAAGGGTTAAGGGAAGGGTTAGCTAACATGCTAAGTAGTTGCAAAGTATCTAAAAAGTAGTAGGTAAATTTTACTCTATTAGTGTAGACTTTTACTCAGTAAGTATAAACATCATCATAACCCCGCCCATGAATTCAGTTTCTGCGTTCAAATTTCCTCTTTTCTCGACGCCATTGTTGGATCAACAAAATCCTAATCTGTTCCACGCAAAGGTGAATTTCAAACATTTATTTCACTGATATTATCAAGCTATTTTAATTTAAATACTTGATACTTGGTTGTCAGACTGCAGTGTAACATAAAAAGTGTAACAGTTTGATTGTGTGTGCGCAGCTAAAGTTAGAGTTGCTTGCATTTAACTTTTTGCACGTCTTTGCTAGATAGCTAGCATTGTGTAGAGGTTAGGCGGCAGGTAGCCCAGTGGTTAGAGTGTTGGGCCCGTAACCGAAAGGTTGCTGGATCGAATCCCCAAGCTGACAAGGTAAAAATCTGTCGTTCTGCCCCTGAACAAAGCAGTTAACCCACTGTTCCTAGGCTGTCATTGAAAATAAGAATTTGTTCTTAACTGACTTGCCTAGTAAAATAAAGGTAAAAAAAAAAAATTCAGCTGCAAGCTTTTTTAGCCTCATGCTAGTTTGTTCTCTTTATTTCAGCTGCTTACTATATATTGATGACTGATCTGATTAAGGCGAGTTGTTTTTTTTAGCCAAATTATAACTTTATACATTTTCGACTTGTGGGTGATGCTTTTAGATACAGTAAATATTGTGGCCATTGCATTGGCAGCTAGCTAGTATAGCTAACTGCATTTCCCACTGGCTTTATCACCAGTTTATTTTGGCGGTCTTAGACTGGTCCTAGAACATGACAACATAATATAGTGACTAGCTGGAATTATGAGTGTATTTTACTGGACTAATTAGGCCGTGTCCATATTTCAGGACAGTGAATGTGAGTTGAAGAGTCTGTAGTTTGGGACCTGCTTCAAGTAATATCAGACAAGTTGTGGTCATGATCCAATATTTTCTAAATACACTTTGAAGTTAGCATTGCTAAGTAAAGGAGCATTGGTGAAAATGTTTGAAGTCATCCTTATAATGTGTCATGATCGTAATACAAATGTAACGCTTTTTCATCCATTTTGGCCTTATCTGTACCATGAACTGCTTTCAGACTTAGTAATGCTGATCAGGGTGAAATTCAACGGTGAAAATCTTTTGATTGGAGGTAAACTTTACATTTGTGATTGGAAATAAATGTATTGTTATAAATGTATCGTTTTCATATATTTATGAAAGTCAGTCTGATTACTCTTACCCCAATTCTAATTGTAGGTTGTTGTTTTAATGTTTGTCACAGCTTTCCTGAAATTTGAAATCCCACTCACTAGTTTATCAGAGGCAAAGCTGTATGATGGGTCTGGAACTGAAGTTGATGGGGATGTGTTTCAGGAAGGAGGTGAAATGGCCAGATCTTGGTATTTTCAAGATCACACTGAACAATGATGTTAAAGGTATGTGCTGGTTTTCAAGTCTTGGTTAGTTGTGGCATCACTTTCAATATAACCATACATTTGACATGTCTGTATTGTCATCTTTGTGTATTTCAGAATCTTCCCTGATGAGTCCTGTCTCTGCCAGTTCTGTGGTGGGTCGTTCAGACCATGAGTCGGATGACACAATCATTTTGAGTGAGGATGGAAGCCCCTCATGAAAGTGTCAAAGATCTGATGACAAAGCAAAAAATGTATGTTTGTAATTTTTCAATTCACTTACCATCAAATGGATTTTGCACTGCTGTTTTTTTTTTTTTTTTTTTACAGCTAATAGAGAGCATACTGAAGAAAAAGCCTGGTGGAGAGGTTGTCATCAAGGAATACTCCAAAACTAAAAGCCTGACTGACTGCACAAAACGAAAGCTGATCAACATTCTTGTTTCGGCGATGACAGAGACTCAAGGGTAAGTTTATAGGAAATATTCATAATGAAAATTATTGAGCATTACTTTCATTATTACGACCCAAATAGTGGAGAAGGGTACCTCTTGTATAGAATCAGAACCGTTCAGAGGAATTTGGCTTCCTCTGAGAAACGGCCCACTCAACTATACTCTGGAGGGCCAACTGCTGAGAGAGAGTCCAGTCCATCCACGTTGGTTACCCTGAGTGAAGACCAGTGCAGAGAGGCCATTTCTCTTATGAAGCATTCTTCTGATGGAGAAACAGTCAAGCAGAAGATGGAATTGACCTTTGAGTACAGGAAGAAGATGACCAACGACCCAAGGAATTTTCCACGCTTGCTGGATGTGAAGAGCTTGGTAAGACTTTTTTAAGTTGTATAAATTGCGTTTAATCTCTAGATGCCAATTCAGGATGGCCAGTAAATATTTACAAAAACAACCCTTCCGTAATAGTAGTTCAATTAATGTATATGCTGGTGATTGACTCAAACTCTGTTTTGGAGGTTTTGTGAGAAAGAATATTGACTTTATCTTATTTATTTCAGATTGAACAGGATTTTGTGCTTGGAGAGGGAACATCAGCCAAGTTTTTGGAAAAGTGGCCAACTACATTCAAGCAAAAGATCATCATGCAAAGCAAGACCCTTAGCAAGGCCACTCAGAGAGCTGAACATCAGGAGCTGATCCACATGGCAGAATCTGCAGTTGATGAGGGAGCTGACGCGAATGCTGACGATTAGATTATCATAATTTATCATTTATATTTCAAATAACTCTGAAATGTTAATGTCACTGATGATTGGCTATTTTAATCAGGATCTCTTCTTTATTTAGGATGGGACGGCAACCTTTCCTCCATCCTTCTCTTACTCCATTTGATTCCTCCTTCATCACAAAGCTGCAAAAGACCAGGCAAGATGTCTGCATCCCAAGCTAAAAAGCATCTTGTGATATTCCAAAAGGTTTGTATTTCAAAAAATATATATATATTGAAAATATAACCTTTATTTAACTAGGCAGTTAAGTCAGTTAAGAACAAAATGTTATTTACAATGACAGCCTACCCAGGCCAAACCCGGACGACAATGGGCCAATTGTGCGCTGCCCTATGGGACTCCCAATCATGGCCGGATGTGATATAGCCTGGATTCGAACCAGGGACTGTAGTGATGCCTCTTGCGCTGAGATGCAGTGCCTTAGTCCGCTGTATTGGCATTCTTATTCTTGGACACTGCTGCAGCCGTTATGAGGAACTAAAGATGTTGTTCGTTTTTGTCGTCTTCAGGCAGGAACCAGTATCCAGGAGCACCTTGATGCGATTGACCAGAACCGCCATATTTTCCTCCTGGACAAGCGAACCTTGACGTGCAAGTCAACCAGTGGTCTTGGTCCTTTCGATGTGCTTTTCAAGACTCACTTTGTTTTTGGTACTGCTTACAATACAATGCTGCGCAACATGTACACCTTCATACAGACAACTGTGTACAACATAGACATTGGGAAGGTTAAGGAGACTCCAAGGGTTGCTGAGCTCAGAGCTAGACTCCGGCAGTAATGCCGATTTTAAGTTATGATATGTTTTGTTTGCCATGCTAGTCATGGAAGTACCAACTTGCTCGTGAGGCACCGGGTGGAACTCTTAGATTAAAATGTGGTCAAGCCGATTGTTGTCGTGTATTTGGTACATTTTCAGGCTTTAGGTAGCATTTGAACTGTCAAATTGTGTTAAACGCTAACTTGGATGCTAATACAGCCGTTGATAATCAGCCAAGTAATGCTGATTTTCCTTCAAATTCTAGTTGTAACCATGTTGTACCAATATCTAACAACAACACACTTGATATGTGTGCGTCTGCTATTGCACAACTGCAGGCTGCAGGTGTAGGTCAGACAACTGTAAATAGTTTTGGAAGAAGCAGTTCAAGAGATACAGGGTTAAGCTAAAGCGACCGCTCTTACAGCAGGTATATCTCACTGGTCACCCCCAAAGCCAACACCTCCTTTGGCCGCCATTCCTTCCAGTTCGCTGCTGCCAATGACTGGAACGAATTGCAAAAATCTTTGAAGCTAGAGGTTCCTATCTCCTTCAATAACTTTAAGCATCAGTTGTCAAAGCTGCTTATCGATCACTGCACCTGTATATAGCCCTTCTGTAAATAGCCCACACTACTACCTCATCCCCATATTTATTTTTGTTATTATCACAAATCTTGCACTCCAGTATATCTATTTGCACATCATAATTTGCACATCCTTCATTCCTGTGTTAATGATGATAATCTGTAATTTATTTCACCACTATGGTCTATTTATTGTCCTACCTCCTAACCTTACTGCATTTTGCACTACATTTTGCACTCTGTATATAGATTTTCTATTGTGTTTTTGACTATGTTTGTTTACTGTGTAACTCTGTGTTGTTTTTGTCGCACTGCTTTGCTTTGTCTTGGCCAGGTCACAGTTGCAAATGAGAACTTGTTTTTAACTGACCTACCTGGATAAATAAAGGTGAAATAAAAAAAATAAAAAACATGTATATCTTCAAAAGACACAAACTGTAAGAAAAATCCAACATTCTTTTCAGGATATTGAAAATCCTTTCACATTGTTGAATTCGGTATCAAAACGAAGTGCTTATTTCATTCAAAAATGAGTGCTAGATTTGACAATAGAATAAAACAAAAACGATGATCTTATGATCAAATAGTCATGACTGATACATTTTCTTACGTTCCAATTCTCGAGACATTGCAGTCAATTTTGAAGAACCCAAACACAAGTGGCATGTTTAACTCGGGGCACAATTTTAATGCTGGAGTTTACTTTGATTTGGAAGATGGACTATATATGAAAAAACATCTTCTTTTTTCTAAAGAGAAAAATGCATCGCAAATTAGATAGATAGATAGATAGATAGATAGATAGATAGATAGATAGATAGATAGATAGATAGATAGATAGATAGATAGATAGATAGATAGATAGATAGATAGATAGATAGATAGATAGATAGATAGATAGATAGATAGATAGATAGATACTTTTGGATCCAGAGGGGAAATTTCTTCACCAAGCAGCTACGAAAAAACACAGGGCAGGTGCAAAATGCCAGAACGAAAATACACAAAAGACAGACACACGATACATGATACATAGTGCGGCAGTATGAAGTCTGGAGTGCAAAAAGCTATAAAAAGACATTGAATAGTATGGGTGAATGGCTGAATATGTACACTATACATTGTTACAAAGTGTTAGGTGAAAAAAAATGATACAAATATTGCAAGTTGATATAGATAAATCAGAAATATTTGCATGGTTAATTATACTATGGGTGTTGTTGTCCATGATGGCCAGCAGTTTGGACAGGATCCGTCTCTCCGCCACCTCCTCTAGAGTGTCAAGGCTAATTCCCAGAACAGAGCTAGCCTTCCTGATCAGCTTATTTACCCAAGAAGCATCACCAGCCTTTATGTTGGCGCCCCAGCACACCACAGACTGGTAGAAAGTATGCAGTAGTTTACTGCACACGTTGAAGAACCTGAGCCTCCTCAGCTCTGGATCGTTTTGTACAGAGCCCCGGTGTTACCAGCCCATTCCAGCCTGTTGGACTCCCAGGAACTTGTATGACCCAACCATTTCCACATCCATCCCCTGTATAGTGACTGCAGTCAGTTGGGCCTTGGTTCTCCTGAAGTCCACCACCATCTCCTTTGTTTTGCTGATGTTGAGCTGAAGGTGGTTCTGCTCACACCACACCACAAAAAGTAATTGATTGTGCTCCTGTACTCCTCCTCCTACCCACCCCTGATGCACCATACAATAGCGGAGTCATCCGAGAACTTCTGTAGGTGGCATGTTTCAGAGTTATATCTGAAGTCTGAGGTGTAGAGGGTGAACAGGAAGGGGGACAGGACCGTTCCCTGGGGGGCCCCTGTGTTGCTAACTGCCCGTTCTGACACACAGCTCTGTAGTCGCACAAATTGTGGCTTACCGGTCAGGTAGTCCGTAACCCAGGAGACTAAGGGTGCTTCCACTTTCATCCTCTTCATCTTCTCACCCAGTAGCAGGGACTGAATGCTGTTGAAGGCACTGGATAAGTCAAAACTGGAGAAGTCAAAAAACATAACCCTCACAAGTAACT
Source organism: Thymallus thymallus (assembly GCA_023634145.1). Lineage (NCBI taxonomy): Eukaryota > Metazoa > Chordata > Actinopteri > Salmoniformes > Salmonidae > Thymallus > Thymallus thymallus. The sequence goes on along the minus strand of CM042391.1, from coordinate 5,822,726 downwards.
GGAGATAATCTTGGTATACATTACCTGTTTGGTTTTGTGGAATAATTTAGTGCTCGTAATTGTTGCAGTTTTTGCCTCAGTGAGAAAGTGGATTTTCAAACTGTGTTCTCTGAGGATGACCCAAGAGTTGCTTTACGAACAAAACACATGCACTCAGACCATTCAGTCCAACTATTCAGTCAAACCCAACACAACATCATGTGTACGGTGGGAAGCAAGCGTGCTTATTGAACTCTCTGCAGTACTTCAATACTACAGACAATGTTTCTGTTGATATAATGCAATACATGTTAGAAGGTTTTGAGGTAAAACTTGTGTTACAGTATATACAAGCCAACTTTGTGACTACTAAAGATGTGTACGGTAGAGTTTGTTCATTTAACTATGGCTACACAGAGAGGAGGAATCGTCCACCTGCAGTCAAATTGGATGATGGGAGCAATGATTTGGGTCTAAATGCTATTCAATTTTGGTGTCTTCTCTGTAATTTGCCATTGATATTTGGTGATCTGGTACAGAAAGATTATAAATACTGGCAGCTGCTTCTGTTACTACAAAGTGTTTTCATCTATACTAACAGAGGGCATGACTATCTATCTGAAGCACTTAATTGCTGAACATCATAGGCTTTTCAAGTATTTGTTTCCTGATAGAAATCTGTTAGCGAAACACCACTTCATGATACATTATCCTCGTTGTATAAGGAATATTGGGCCCATTCTTCACTCGTGGTGTATGCCCTATGTGGCAAAACATAATTTCTTTAAAAAGCAACTGAAGAGTTTAAAGAATGTCACTACACCAAAATTACATGGCATATAACTGGGAAACCTTCAGCCAGGATAGACAAGCTATAGGTCCAGGAAAGACGTCAAAGCTTAATGACCTGAAAGAAGGCCATGAGATTGCTGCCAAGTTGAATGTCTCCGTGCACACACATGTTTTGTCAGTTAAATGGGTAAAGCGCCATTGTACATAATATCGTCTTGATTTGGTCCTATGTGGTGAAGTCATTGAAATGCCAGTATTTTACTAAATTAAGACTATTGTTCTGGAAGATAAATGTTTTTTTGGTTGGGTCAGCTCTTGAAACCTTATGTTTTGATGATCATTTTCATGCATTTAAAGTTTTTTTGAATCTAAGTCCACCATGCAAGGTATTACATGTAAATGAGTAAATTACATCATGTACCACAAACCTTTTGATTTGCTCATGTCATATGGAGCAAGGGATTGTTTTTTGCCTACATTGTCCCCTACTGTCACTTGATAACAGTTTAAGGCAGGGCTGAGACTTATGGTTTAGTCATAATAAACATATTTGAATGTTGAAACAGCTTTGCTTGAGTTTATTGTGAAATTCCAAGTGCTTTTACAAAATATAATTTCCATTTGCATGGGGTAAGAGTAAATAAATTAACACTGAATAGAGTGAACACTTTTTACTCTCAGAGTAATCCTAGATCAACAGTAGTGAGTGTCACTATAACACTCAAAGTGTTTAACTGTTAGTGTTAAATTTGATCAACACCGGCCAGTGTAGGGCACTGTTAACTTTTTGCACTCCTCAGTATTAAATCAACACTAGAAATGTAACACTTTGATCAGTGTACTTTTTACTCTGTGTAGAGTGGGACCATATGTACTTGCTGACAGTGTTAAATCTAACACTTATAGTTTTGATTTAACACCTTCAAATTTACTGTGTGATGAGATTTGAACACGCAGCCTTTGGGTTGCTAGACCTTCACTTTATACACCCTCCTTTTGATTTTTCCTTAAGTAACCTTCTACTTTAAGTAACCATACCAAATTTAACATATATTTCTTATCCCGGATTTACGTTCACTATGTTACGTCTAGTCTATGAGACCAGTCTGGATGTCTACACCACTTTTCATCTTCCCCACTGTCTGCTAACTCAGTGGGTTCTCTGAAAGTCGCATTGCCATTTCTTGTGGACTTCTCGATTTACTAGGTATTGCTATGACTGACGTTTTCTGTCATCTGTTCCACTTTATACTCCGCCTTCGCCTCTGTCCTGCCAAGTGGTCTCGTCTCCCGCGGGACACACCTATATCATCACTGGGATTACACCGGCGGCGTGCCGCCTCCCCTTCCCCGCCACTTCTCCCCTCATGCTCTGCGCTCACTCCTTGAATACAGACTTTACGTGATACTAGGAATGGCTGTTTTTCTGAACGACTGTACGTGATAAATGGACATAGATTCTCGGACAAAGAAAAGTGATTTTACTGAAAAAAGAAAAGAGACAATGGGAACTAATGGACAATGGCAATAGTTCAACTGAGTTATGTGTTTAAAATAAGAGTATTTTACAATGTTCGCATAGAAACATTGTACGCATAGCTGTAGAAACATACTGAGTAAAAACAAACAAACAAAAAAAAAAAAGGCAAACCTGGGAACCATACTATTTTGCCAAACACCTGTCATGATTGAGGTGTTGGACAAACGGACATAACCAGCGCGCATTCGCTCAAGTTTTGGCTACATGATTACATTTAAATGCAGAGCAAACCCATTCCCCTCCGCCAACATTCTAACAGATGTGCCCGGCATGCTCTGCTGATGCCGCAGGAATTATCGCAGGAGTTGCTGCCGTTCCCTAAACCCTTCTCTAACGAACGGATTACAGACAGTACCAGCTAGAGATCCTCGGTAACCGTGCCTGACTTTCCCTGGACGGGTAGCTGCGCGGACGAGAGATGAGTTCCCTCCTCTCTACACTAGTCATGTTGTAAGTTAAATTTGCAGTAACCCTTAATGCGCAAACTAAGATTTTCTGGAGTGAAACGAATTGAGGTATTGTGTGTGTGTGTGCGCGCACACCTTTCTCTTCATGCATGCTCTGACCACCAGTCCAGCACAGCAGGTGTTGTGTTTCTTTATATATAGGGTGCATGTTCTCCTTTTGCCATTGTAATAATGAACAACTCTTATCTGGACGGCTAACTGTGGTATAGAAATGGCATCTGTTTTTCCAATACCATACATTTCCTGTTAACCGTCAGATCCTGTAGCATATGTCTCCTCTGGCCACTCAACCATGTCCAATGACCCAGACACCTCTTCCCATTCTCCCCAGACTGAAAGACCAGACATTTGTCACTGACGGAAGGTCTGCTGACAGGTTATGAAATAATGAGAGGATGTACAGTGTGACTGTACCTTATTAGTGTATTTGATGGGTGTCTGTGTTTGACAGGATCATGTGATTCGTGAAGAGGATTATCAGCAATTAGCTCTTCCCCAAATTAGGGCATCCATCCACTTTAACCAAACCTAAAGTAACTCCTTAACAAATCTTACATTTACAATGAAAAATGAACCAGTTTCCCACTTTAAAGTGTCCCCGTCACCCCCATTATGACCTTGTACCTCTCAAACTTACTCTCCACTTCTCAAACCACAGAGACCAGGTCAGATTTGAACAGAGGTTTCATCTGACGTAACACAGAAGTAGAACAAAAGTAGTCCCAGTAGAATTGGAGCCCAGACATCTGTGTGCACTTTGGGACAGCTGTAGGCTGCGTTCCAGGCATCCCTACATCTGAACAGCACAGGAGGTATGGGGTCCCCTAATGAGAACACAGCCAGGAGGTATGGGAAGATATGAAAGAACACTCTCTACTGCTAACTTGTCTGCTGGCTGTCTGCTCTTCCCCCTCTTTATTTAAGATGGAGTTCAGCATTATTTATGTACCGTAATCTATGTATCTATGATGTGCTGTATTTATACAGGGAGAGATAGGAGATAGTAGTGCTTAGATAGATAGATGGCTGGATTAGTGAATATAGATATCCTGTTAGCTCATCATAGATATGAGCTGAGCTCAGCAGCTGTCCCCAGAGAGAGACAGCATGGCCACTGTCTGTTGTCGTGAGGGTTTGATGTAGAAATGACCTTTTTTGGAGGCATAGTAGAGACTGGTTTAAAATTGACGGTGGAGACAGAAAAGAGGTAGGAGTGTGGCAGCCAGACTGCTTTTGTATTATTTTGGGATACAAAAATACCACATGTAATCTCAATGCAGATCCATCCTCCCCTTCTCTCAGATCTGTCCAGGCTTTACTGGTGGTCTGCAGCCCCCTGCAGGTAAATGTGTGTATAAAGTTGTATCTGTTATGTTTTCTAATATTCCGCTCTGAATAAAGTCTCTCATTCTAACCACATGCCTGTCTGTTTTGTGGTGGTACAGGTCTTAGCTGATGACCATGTTAATTTCAGTGTATACGTGGAGAATCAGACGCGGGTTCGAGACGCCATGAGCCGCCGGCAGCACAGAGTGTACCAGCTGTACAGCAGGACAAGTGGCAAACACGTGCAGGTGATGGGGAGGAGAATCAGTGCCAAGGGAGACGATGGGGATAAATATGGTAAGATATTACTACTACTTCCTACAACATACAGAACACTCCAATACAAATCAGAATCGACAACAACCAAGCAATCATTTCCTCTATGTTATCACACCTACAGTACAAGGCCCTCAAAATCATAAAGAAATGAGCAAATGGATGGACAAGCCTATGACACATAGGGAGAAATAGAAAGACGGAGCAGCAGTTTTTGTGTGGTAGACTCAGTCCCGCTATCAATAACGATTTTCCATTTACCCCACTTTGTTGTAGGGGGAGAGTAATGTTATTGATTTGGTTTGACCTCTGAATTGTGGCTACATCAGTGAACTAATTGCATGTAACAATCCCCCCATCCCATCCTATGTGCTCAATCGCTATGCCCTCTCCCACATGATACTACAGTTTACTACAGTTTACTATATAATACTACAGTACTTACTATAGAATTATATAGAATTCTGTAGTAAGCTGTACTATACTGTAGAATCCTATACTCCACACTGTAGTATCCCTCAATCATGTGTAGTACTTACGATATAATTATGTAGTATACTGTAGAATACTATACTACACACTGTATTATCCCTCCATCATGTGTGGGTTGTTCCATAAAAAGGGTGCCTTTTCGTGGAAATTGAAATGATGCACCGATATTGAAATGTAATATAGACCACATAGAGAATTAAATACATATTTAATATGAATAAAGGCTTTCTAAAGTGCCAACATTCAGCATTTTGACATGTCCCTTCGTCAACCCTGTGTCACTTCTAGGAAGATTTCAACCCACTTGTATCCAAGTTTCACCATCATTGTAAAGGCCTAGTTATTTTTCTGCATTGACAAAGTAATTTCTGAAGATTATTAATTATATTCATGATATTAGTGATGCATTTATGTATGTCCCTCATTTTAAGTCCAACCCTGTTATGCAAACAATTTACCCATTTAAAATAATGGACCATTCCATTAAGTTAGATGATTCAATAGCAGGTGAGATCATTTGGGTCTTCTGAACAGAATGGCTTAAAAGGAAGGAAGTCTTCTCTCTCTTTTTGGTATATTTATAATTGTTTTATCATCTTTGACTGAGGTGGTCAAGCTTAACATGTCAACCCTGTTAGCTCAATTAATGTTAGGAAAACTTGAATTTGATATTAAACTTTCATCATGCTCTTCACCACATGAGGAGTAACCTCAACCCTGTTATTGTCAACCCTGTTAGAGGCCCAACGGTAACTTTATCAGGTTGATGTTATATGTGAGTTTATTTGTACAAGGGATTCTTGATCAATGAGATTTATCTCAAACATGAGTTTAATAAATAATAGTTAGGCAGTTACATAAGTGTCTGTAACTGGGTTGACAGACAGTGTGGTTCAAGTGCAGATAAAATGCTCTCATTTCATAGGATTTTAATGCCTGAGATGGGAAAAAGTGTTTTTCCATAGACTAAATATATCCTCCATGCAACTGAATGTTGAAAGAAAATATATTTTAAAGTTAATTTCTTAAAAGTTTGCATATCCAAAAGGCACCCATTTAGTGGAACGACCTGTGTAGTACTTAGTATAGAATTGTGTAGTATACTGTAGAATACTATAGTAAATGCTACAGTATTATCCGCCAAAACAAACATTGTAGTAAATACTACAGTAATATCTGCAAAACACTAGTGTCTGGAAAAATACTGAATTTTTTAAACTGTAGTAATACTATAGTATTTAATGTGCATATACCCCACCCATTCTCCTCCCCCATATCCCAATTTGTGGCACTCATGAGCAAGAAATCTACATGCCAAGTAAAGACAATATATTGTGTTCCATACAGGTCATAGAAAGAGTCTTACCTGCAGGTTATGGAAAAATGTGCCAGCAAGTTTTCTCAAGGAGAAATACCCCACTTCTATATAAATTATAATTCAACACAAACACTATAGTGTATACTACAGTAAATACTACAGTAATGTCCACAAAAACACTACAGTGAATACTACAGTATTTAAATATAGTAATACTACAGTATTTATACCATACTATAGTATTTTTTCATGTGGGCTCTTACAATCTGTATTTTTGTGCTTCTGTCTCTTTCCAAGCCCAGCTTGTTGTGGAGGCTGATACCTTTGGAAGTCAGGTGAGAATCCGTGGTAAAGAGACCAACTTCTACCTGTGCATGAACAGTCGAGGCAAGCTTGTGGGGAAGGTGAGACAAACACGGTTCTTATTCTGACTCTCGCAACACGTTCCTTTTAATGTATACATTTAAACAACCTGGAGTTATTCACCTTGCATCTTATATTGACACTACCAGTGCTTGACTTGTGCAGGAGCTCACTGGAGCAGAGTACCGGCACCTCAACATGTCTACTGCTTGAGCTCCTGTTCCTTTTATAGAATATTAGCTCAAAAGTATTGTGTATAAATCCTGCATCTTAATATAAACATTACCGGCACCCAAAATGAGTACCGGCACTTATTTCAGTCAAAGTCGAAACACTGGACATTATCATATGTGTGTGTGTGTGTTTTCCAGAAGGCTAGTAATCGCAGTGCAGACTGTGTCTTCGTTGAGATGGTGTTGGAGAACCACTACACAGCTCTGATGTCAGCGCACTATTCAGGCTGGTACGTGGGCTTCACCAAGAGGGGGCGCCCCAGGAGAGGCCCTCAGACACTGCCCAACCAGCAGGATGTTCACTTTATGAAGCGGCTGCCCCCCGGGGAAGAGCCCGACCTGCAGCCATTCCGCTTTACCACGGTCAGCAAAAGGAGCAAAAAAGTGAGAGGGACCCGACCCACAGCAACTACAGCACCTACATAGTCAATGCCACAAAACATACCCAAATGACTCAACTGTCCTTCCCCCAGTGAATTGAATGTAAGGAGTTAGCTGGGCTGAGCCCAGGTAAAGACCTAACTGACTGGTGCATAATGCAGTATGTGCATCAAAATACTTGGAGCTAAACAATCTGACCACATCAAAGAAGATGTTGTCCTGGCACTTTTCCTCCCCATTCCAGAGACAGTGTTGTCTCAAAGACTGTTGAATTACAATGTACAGTGCCAACCAGTCTAGTTAAGCCACAGAACGCAGCTATACTCAGTGTTTGCTCCCAGAGGCACCAAAGTTGAACTACCAAAGACGACTGAACCATAGCGTTCAATACCAAATATTCATGTTTTCAACATCTCAAAGAAAACTGGTCAATTGTTCATTAACAAAAACCCGAACCAGCAAAAGCGACTGGACTGTAACGTGTACCGAACAGAGGGACAGTCATGGTTTCTCAATACAAAGGCGACTGGACTGTAACTTGTACCCAACAGAGGGACAGTCATGGTTTCTCAATACAAAGGCGACTGGACTGTAACTTGTACCCAACAGAGGGACAGTCATGGTTTCTCAATACAAAGGCGACTGGACTGTAACTTGTACCCAACAGAGGGACAGTCATGGTTTCTCAATACAAAGGCGACTGGACTGTAACTTGTACCCAACAGAGGGACAGTCATGGTTTCTCAATACAAAGGCGACTGGACTGTAACTTGTACCCAACAGAGGGACAGTCATGGTTTCTCAATACATTATTTGTATGTTTGACTTCATATGACTTAGGAGCTACTGTTACTGCTTATTCACTCGATACAGAAAGCTGCTGTAACATAGTACAATGTCTCATATGAAAATATTTAAGAAGAAATTTAGAAATTATATGCATTTTATTACCATTGTTATTAAAATTATTTATTTAAGTTGATGGTGTGATAGCTGTTTTAGACCAATGGTATTGCTGAATTGAATACAAACGTGTGGTCCTAAATGTTACCGGTATGCTAATCAACAAATGATTTTCTCTAAAAGCAGCTTTCATTTAACGTAGATACTCCATGTTTGTGGACCCTACAGGAAAAGACTCAATAACTTTGACATTGGAGGCACCATGATCTGTCATTAATGTTCCATAAAAAAGTACAAGTGCCATCTAGTGGTCACTGGAAATGGGAGCATCTGCACAGAACACAGAATGTGCCAAACCACAGACCACTGATTTATCACTGGAAAACGAGCAGAGCCTATGGTGACCTTCTCGATGGGATGCAGCTGCCAATACATAGAATAAATTCTGATCAGGTTAGACATCTTGAAGTTGATAACTGCACAGGAAATGAGCTAAAACAAGCAGGGAGTGCCTACACTAACAGATATGAGTGTTTTTTATATGTATCTAGTTGTGAGCAGTGCAGCCCTTTCATAACTGGATGAAGGCCTCAACAGCCACACCCATAATCATGTCATTTCCTGCAGCTGGGATGTCTTTCCCAGGCAGGCAGCTTGCACGTCTCAAGACATGTGGGCCCTGTAGTACTGAGCAGGTTGTCTCTCACTGCCCAACACCATGGAACATTTCCTTAAGAGAATGTGTGAGGCAGAGAATGGGCTGGACGTGTGTGGAGAGGAATGTGGGTTCCAGTGAATTACTGCATTCCTGATCACCCTTTCTGGGTACCAGCATTCCATCTGCAGACTAACTTTGATCCTCCCCTCGATACACACACTCTTTCCAAACACCAATTTGGAGATAATAATATGTCCTCCATTCTCTAGGTTTTTGCCAATTTCCAGATCCACACTCTTTAAACCAAAAACATTTAACACACAACACATCCCGCTCCAGTCATTCTCAGACCAGGCCTCTCCATATCAGGATTATTTTTAATAGACAAGCAATGTGAGGTTCACTTCTACTGAGTGGTGGTTTGGTCTGTACAAACAGTACCAATGGCAAAGATGCATGATACAGAACAAGCACACTGCTCATACCCGCTGGTTTATACTCCTTCACATTCAAGTACTTTATTCTTGTTCATGTTTTTTTTTTTCTTCCTTTAAAAAAAATCTTTTCAATATACAACAACATTTTAGACAAGACAATTCTGTTTACAACTAATTTCAGCTCAGTAAGGGGTCATTCAGAACCTACACAGGCAGCAAGACGGGAACAGGACAGAGGGGGAGAGCAAGTGAAGACCTAGGGATGAGAGGGGGTGAATTAGAGGGGTAAAAAAAAGAAAAAAAAAAGAATTCACTGACAAAGAAAGCTAGATGAATAAAAAAAATTAAAAGCAAAAATAGAAAAACTTAGATAGGTCACTAGCACACTGTTGTCCCATCACTCATCCATGCAGCAGTCTTCAGGTAAGAAATAAACACGTCAGCTTTCTCTTCCACAAAGTGTTTTTTTTACCAAACAAAAAATGAGAAAATAACAAGATTGATATGTCCTTGGTGCCCAAAGGGGCAGCCTGAGGCATCTGTCACTCAGTCTGGATGAGAAGAGTTGAGCCCCGGCCCCGCCTCCTTCCTTTCCTCTCTAGGGCATCTTTAACAGGCCATCTCCAGCCCTATTTCGCCATTCAGTCCAGATTCCTTCATGTCCATGTCTGTGCCTCTGTCTTGTGTGATCAGAGTAAGGGGAGGTGGGGCTTAGAGTGTGACCTAGTAGACTCCGCTCTGTGTGTATGTTTGTTTGTGTGCATTTTGGTTAGGAGGGTAAGGGTCAATGTGTTTGAGCATTGAAGGCCCGATGGGGGAGGGATGACCCCTCCACATGAACACCAGGAGGACCGAGATGCAGAGATTATGATGATGGAGGAGTGGGAAGAGAGGGTGGGTCCATTCCGTGACCTCTGACCCTGGCACATTGACTTGGCCATTAGGACTGTCCCCGCACACACACACACACACATCACATTCCACCGGGCCTGCCCTGCAGAGAGAGACACACTCAGCACACTATGCAAGTAATCCTGTAGGTGTGTTCAATTTATGTCAGCAATATCGGGCCAACTGAAGCCCATCCATGCAGAGTGCAGTGTCTTGCCTCGCACTCATCTGCAGTTCATCGTGCTGCTTGTGACGTCATATCGCTGAGTCTCCATTAATTGAATTCAATAAATGTAAAATACTAGACTTGCCCATCTTCTCAATAAACAAAATGTTTGAATCAGAACAGCATCTTGTTCATTACAAATATATCACTTTAGTTTCTTGCACTCCTCCCTAGCGTGTGTGTACGTTCTAGTGAGTGTGTGCAGGCGTGTTCTCCTGACAGTGTGTGAGAGTCGTGTGTACCTGCTATCTGGAGATGTACGTATACGTGCGAGAGGGCGACCGGCCCTCAGTCTGTCCATTGGTCGACACGTTCAGGAAATCCCAGATGAGGATGGTGTCGTCATGGGAACTGCTGATGATCTGGAACTCGTCAAACTGTAGCCGGAATACACGGCCCGAGTGCTCCTGAAAGACACAAGCATCATATTCACCAGTATCCTCTACAATAGCCATTCTTACAATCATGATCTCCACCACCTCCATGTTCTAGACGCAGGCTAGACTCACCACCAGTGTGCGTAGACAGAGGGTGCTAGCAGGGGCGCGAGGGTCCAGAGCAGCTTGCAGGTCCCATACTTTGATTTTACTAAACAAACAAACAGCACAGGCACGCCCTCTTAACATCGTCATAACGTAAACAACAACAAAATAGTCTTCAAGTCTTGTCAGTGGATAATCTGGAGGACCCCTTACTCTAGCCTATAAAAGTTTGACTAAACAGCCTAACAAATTCATTCTGATTAACAGGCCCGAGACAGGATTGAGGATCAAGAGTCGGATTAGCAGTGAGAGAAGAACAAAGATTAACAGAGGTCAAGTGCAGTATTAGAAAGAGGGAATAAACCCATTAACAGTCAGATCTCCATTAGTAGTGAGAGATCAGCTTAGACTAACGCCTGCCACAAAGGGATAAACCCTCCCTTACCCATCGTAGGCTCCACTAACGATCCTTTTGTTGTCGAAGCGAATGCAGCGGACTAACTCTTCGTGGCCTTCCAACACCCGCAAACATGCCCCGCACTCAATATCCCACAACCTGAGGAGAGAGAGAGAATCAGTGTTAGTTTGTCTATTCTGTCAAATGTTACTGAACTATGTTCATCTCCGGGTTACAGGTTCTATAAAAATAGACACCCAGGAAAAAATTCCACCCTCATAAACGAACACACATATGACAGACACACTCACCGGATAGTGTTGTCCGAGGAGCCGCTGACCACTAGTCTGTCTCTGTACTGCAGACAGGCGATGCCTCTCTTATGGCCGTTCAGCGTGCGGACAAACTCGCACGTGCTGGTGCTCCACACCTGCAGGGGCGACACGGCAAAAAAATAAACACACACACACACAACCCAGAGGTCAACACAAACAGGCAGAAGCATTTAGCCTACATAATCCTTCATGTCAACACTAACAGTTTTTACTTTCCATCTCGTGAAACCTCATCCTTCCCGTTTTCCCTTCATTAGAAAGCATCTGTACTAATCACTGTCTGGACCGGACGCTGAAGCTGCAGCCAGAGCTATAATCCAGCTGTATACCTCTCTCGCTCTCTCCTCACTCACATGTCAGAGTGACGCTGTGCAGCTGCATGAAAACATTCACGTAAACACATAAAGGTATAACAGTAATACACATGTAGGGGTGTCGAATAACACTCCCTCTCCCCTCACACACACAGCAGTCTGCCGTCCATCCCTTATTACTTGGGGAATGTTTTCAGAGAGCTGGGGCGTAGTGTGCGGGAGACGGCTCGGTACGGAATGCCTTGGCCCGTCTCCCAGGGCGATGGGTGGGCTAGCCAGGGTCTCTTTGTTCCTGGAATACTGGCTGCCCACAAATCCACCGTCTGGAACACAGGGGGAGGTACTGGGGAGCTGGGGAGGAGACTGGTGTTGGGGCTGAGACAGACATGCAGGTCCACAGTATGGCCCCAGGAAGAGAGACGTCAGTTCTGGACCCTGGTTTCAGTCAGTGCTTCCCACAGCAGGCCTCACACTCTGTTTTAACTCCTGCTGTATGCTGCCCTCTACTGGACTCATTGCAGAACAACAACTCAACAGGAATTAGAGGATTTGGTAGGTTTGGGTAGGGGACACTTGATAGGTGTGGCTGGCTTGTATTTTGTATTTCAAGTATCTTCTGTGAATGAACGATGACAAGCAGTAATGGGGAAGATAACTAGCTTTTGATTAAAAATGCCATGGTCATACAGAGCAGGGGGAGAGAACTGGAGCCGCTAATTTATCAGTCTAGCTCACAGGAAGTAACACACACACTATCATTAGCCAAGAAATCAAAGCCTGGCTGAATAAAGCCGGATGTGCATTCAGTAGACTGCTCATTAAGACAAACATGAACAGAGTTGATGCCAAATGGTTGTCTTTGCAAGATCTGCAACATCTACTGGCCGAATAAAATCTCTAAAGCCTATAAGAAATTACTTTTTTTTTATAAAAAAAATTTATCCATTGGGTTGGACACATGCTGAGAACATCTCAAGAAAGGTTCCCTAAAGTTTCTCTCTGGAAAATACAAGGAAAGCAGACCAAAGACAACATGGCGACAGACAGGTGGCTGAGTTGGATCTCTCATGGGACAGGACCACAGCTACAGCAAAAGACAGAGACTCGTAGCGGAGTTGAATTTCTCATGGGACAGGAACCCAGCTACAGCAAAAGACAGACTGCAGTGGCAGAGATTGTTGCGGCCTTAGGTCCCACCAGGGACAAAGAAGACTAAGTAAGTAAGTCTTGTGCCACTGCAAAAGCACTAGAACATATGCTTGTTGAGATGTTGCCATGCTTGAGGAGCTATACTTGCCTTGATGGTACGGTCCCCGGACGCTGACACAATGTACTTGTCGTCGAAGTCCACCACGTTAACCGCTGCTCTGTGGCCAACCAGCACTCGGCGCAGACTGATGTCAGTGGGCGAGGCCATGTCCCACACGGCGATGGAACGGTCCTTTGAGCATGTTACCATCAGACCGTTACAGAACCTCAAGTGGAGGACAGCCTCGTTGTGGTGGATCAGAGTGTTCAGTACCTCCCCAGTGTTCACATCCCATACCCTGATACACAGACAGAGAGACAGAGAGAGATCATCAATATCAAACACAATATACTACATACAGATAGATGCCTCTTCTCGACAAAAACAAGTGGAGCGTGGGTAAGAGGACAGAGGACAACAGCAGAGAGGGAGAGGAGTTGCTGACCTGACGGTGGAGTCTGAGGACCCGGTGACAATGACCCTCTCATCATACTGCAGACACAACACTGAGCCCGTGTGTCCTGTCAGGATCTTCAGACACTCCAGAGACTGCTTATCCCAGATCTACACATAAAACAGAGGGTGAGAAATTATTATTTAATATTAAAATATTATTTATAAAAAAATAAAAAAATATGTACTAGACATTGCATTGACACATTGTAAGGCACTTTCTTGTATTAGAAATATGAATATTGTAATCGCGTATTGAACATTTCCAGTAGATATTAGATTACACCCCCCTCCCCCTTCAGTCAACATCAAACAGGAACACCGACCTTGATGGAGTTGTCTCGGAGGCCGCTGATGATCTTGTCGTCGTCATACTGCAGACAGTAAACCCCCTTACTGTTCTCTGAGCGACACTGGATCCGCTGCAGATTGTGCCGACCACACCTCCAGTTGGCCTCGATCGTCTATAGAGAGGGGGGTGGGCGTATGGGGGGGCGCGAATCAGTGAATGGGAAACCCAGGAAAGATCAGTGAGAAGAGAGGAAGGTTGAAGAAAGGTGTCAAGCGGAGCACTCACCTCGATGTCCTGGATGATTTTGGGGTACAGGGAGCGGTAGTATGAGTTTGGTGGGACTTCTGTGGTTCGATTCTTGAACAGGTACTTTTCCCTAGAAGAGAACACATTCACAACTTTAAAAAGCTCATAAATATATTAAAATCTCCACAACATCAAATTGTCTTTTCCTAAGGTGAAGACGCTTGGTTCTTGAGAACAGACGGAAAGATATTGAACCATTCTACTGGCGGTCTGAATGAAACTCATTGTGATCCAGGGTGGTCCAGCCAGTGATCCCAGCCCGTACTCACCACTGGTGCCTTTCTGACAGGCCTTTCCAGAGGGGGTCCGTACGGACCATGCGTTCTATGAGTTTCTTCCACAGCATGCCCTCTGAGATGACCCTCTGCCACTCCTTACACACCAGCTCCGCCGAACACAGTGAGCGAGCATCCAGGAAGGACAGGATGTTCTCCGCTATGTGGTCCAGACCCTGAGCTATAACCACAAGGAGAGACACAGTGCAACACACACTTTTAACACAATGGGTATAAGTTCTCATGTAATTGGGAATGTGTGGATGAACTGAGCCTGGGGTGTGTTCATTAGTCAGATACCGTAGCAAACAATTGCAAAACGTTTCGCCTACTGAAAAGGTTTTGCCCCGAAAATTAGTTTCTATTGGACAAATTCAGGTAGGTCCCACCCTGTTTTGTTAACTTCTGCTTTTATACACCCCTATAAAGTTGTTTCCTTTGGAGCATGTAGTGGTGGCTAGGTTAGGTAGGAGTTATACAGAATATACCACAACCAATATAAAAAGCATTCATTTTAGGGATGCAACAAATGGAACATTTTGCGTTTCAGACATTTTGGTATCGGTTTTCAGTTAAAACGATAAGATACAATTCCATGTCAATTCACAAAGCAGAATAATGTTCCTATTACATAGGCTCGGGCAATTAAGTTAATCTAACGCAGTCATACCCTTGAAAGCGCCTCGGCTACCCAGACTATTTGCATTGTGTCTCACAACCCCCCCGCCCCCCACACATTATTTTACGCTGCTGCTACTCTCCGTTTATTGTCTATGCATAGTCACTTTAACTATACCTACATGTACACCCCCGGTCAAAAGTTTGGAATATTATTCAAAACCCATTCAAGGGTTTTTCTTTATTTGCACAATTTTTTTACAGAATAAAAAGAAGACTATGACATAACACATATGGAATCATGTAGTAAGCAAAAAAAAAGTGTTATACAAATCCAAATATATTTTATATTTGAGATTCTTCAAATTGCCAAGTGTGCAAAGCGTGGCTTTCTCTCAACCAGCATCACCTGGAATGCCTTTCCATCAGTCTTAAAGGAGTTCCCACATATGCTGAGCAATTGTTGGCTGCTTTTCCTTCACTGCGGGCCGACTCATCCCAAACCATCTAAATATGGTTGAGGTTGGAACCAAAAATCTCCAATTTGTACTCCAGACCAAAGGACAAATTTCCACCCATCTAATGTCCATTGCTCGTGTTTCTTGGCCCAAACAAGTCTCTTCTTATTGGTGTCCTTTAGTAGTGGTTTCTTTGCAGCAATTCGACCCAAAGGCCTGATTCACACAGTCTCCTCTGAACAGTTGATGTTGAGATGTGTCTGTTACTTGAACTCTGTGAAGCATTTATTTGGGCTGCAATCTGAGGCTGGTAACTCTAAATGAACTTATCCTCTGCAGCAGAGGTATTTCTTGGTCTTGCATTCCTGTGGCGGTCCTCATGAAGGTGGTTGAGATAATGCCATGAGTGTGCAAAGCTGTCACCAAGGCAAAGGGCAACAACTTTGAAGAATCTCAAATGTAAAATATATTTTGATTTGTTTAACACTTTTTTGGTCACTACATGATTCCATAGGTCATATGATATTGATGTTTTCACTATTCTACAATGTAAAAAATAGTGCAAATAAAGAAAAACCTTTGAATGAGTAATATTCCAAACTTTTGACCGGGGGTGTATATATTACCTCAATGCCCCCGCACATTGACTCTGTACCGGTACTACATGTATATAGCCTCGCTACTGTTATTTTTTATGTAATTTTACAGTTTTTTATTTATTTATTTATCTAATATTTATTTTTTAATTAAAAACCAAACTGTTTGTTAGGGCTTGTGAGTAAGCATTTCACTGTAAGGTCTACACCGGTTGTATTCAACGAACGTGACAAATACACTTTGATTTGATTGTCTTTAAATGCCGATACAAAACCTTCTCTAAAGATAGGTTCGAAGTACCTCTAAACTGCCATTTTTCTGTAAAGGAATGACGCTTCTGAAGCAGGACTAACGTCCAATCCAATAACCTCGAGAAGCCTGCTTGCACACAGAGCACTCACTCTTAAGGAAGCCTGGTGGGTAGTAGCGCTGGGCCAGTAACCGAAAGGTTGCTAGATCGAATCCCCGAGCTGACAAGGTGAAAAAAAAATCTGTCCTTCTGCCCCTGAGCAAGGCAGTTAACCCCTGTTCCCCGGGGGGAGCCGATGACGTGGATGTCGATTAAGGCAGCCCCACGCACCTCTCTGATTCAGAGGGGGTTGAGTTAAATGCAGAACACATTTCGGTTGAATGCATTCAGTGGTACAACTGACTAGTATCCCTCTTTCCTTTCCTAAAAAAGTTATTTAAAGTTTCTTAAATACTGTGACGTTAGTAAAAAGAAAACATCTTCCGCTAGGAATGGACTCCGGAGACTGATTAGTTGCCGGGCTTCCAAGAACACAAACATCTTTCATAGCGAGCTAGCGGAGAGAGAGGGGAGGGGCCCAGTACAGGCAGGTCGGCCACTTGGCAGGCAGAGTCAGAACCGCGGACTAGGCCCATCTATCGGCAACCAAAAGCTGTCTAGCAACTTCAGTAAAGCAGGGCCTATGATCAATGAATAGACTAGGATATTATACACGCAACAGCCCGAAGACTGAACACACAATCGCATTACTAGCAAACAGTTAGAGAAGGCGAGCCAGCTACACTGTGATTTAAACGTTTGAATAAAAAAATGTTTTTTTCCATTTGAGGATTTTTCTTAACATTAAGGATCCCAATTCTGTTTAAAAGTTTTAACGTTCACACCCCTAATTCATTTGGCGCTATAATAGATGACGTTGTCATGCTAACAAGGTAATATAACATTGCAGTGTGAACCATACCTGGCAGTGCAGTGATGAAGTCCCTTTGGAGCATTGGTTTGAGGTAGGAGTTGATGTGTCCGTGTTGGTAGTGGCACATGCGTGAAATCAGGTGTTCCACAAACTCCACTTGGTCAGCTTCAGACCATTGGTCAAACAGCTGGATGCACACGTCCTTCTCCTTCTCATAGTTCCCTTCCGATGGCCGCTTCCTTGAGCCTGTCATCGTCATCGGACCGTTAGTGATCGTCTGAACACAGAAATGGAAAGGTTATAAACCATCAGTCTACAGTGGTCGGTACTGTAAAACGTACGGACTCGTCAGAGCTTCAGTCTACATGGCTGTCTTGTCAAATGAGGGACGGGCTTTGAGCCTTAATAAAGCTAGTCAGTGTACATAACTCTATGGGCCGGTTTTTTTCTAGAATTTATCTGTCTGGGAAACCAGCTTTATATAATGAGTCAGGTTTTAGTCTGTGTGGATTGCCTTTTCAAATCGCTGGCCATGATGACATTGTGCTCTGAGAAAAGTGTTCGATGACAAAAGGGTACTGTAGTCTGGCATTAGAACACTGTTTCACTGACCACTGAAAACCACGACTAGATTGTCAATATTGATGGCACAAGGAACACTTCAAAGATAAAAGGGAAGATAATTAATTAGTGCTTAAATGTGTTCTTTGAGGTGGACTAGGCTAATACACTACCATTACACTTCAGTGACTGACTGTCTGGCCGTGGACCCATGGTCTGTTGGCTCACCTTGAACACTGTGATCTTCTTTGATGAGAGGTCATCTGTCTGGGAGTCCATGAAAGTGGTGTTCTGAGGGGGAGGAGAGAGAGGGGGATGCCATTAGTACGCTTACATTTTACTCATTTAGCGGACGCTCTTATCCAGAGCGACTTACAGTTAGTAAGTGCATACATGTTCATACTTGTTTTCGTACTGGTCCCCCGTGGGAATCGAACTCACAACCTTGGCGTTGCAAGCACCATGCTCTACCATCTGAGCTACATGGGACTAGCAGGCGAAAAATCAAGAGATATTATTCATTAACATAACACACAGCCTGCCCAAACCTTCTGGTCCAAACTGTACAACATCCAATGTGCCATGGGGACCAATTAGAGGGCTTGCCATAAAAACGAATTGTTTAAGCATGGGGGGCTGGGTTAAACATTAATGTGTATTAGGTATTAGCAGAGGCTTGTTGGATTTGAGAGGGAGGGAGTTATCCAACAGCTGCCCCTTCTCCAGACCAGCAAAGGCATGTCAATCTGACACCTGTATTCAGAAGATTGACATGAAGTCGGGTAAAGAAATCAGACCTTGTAAGGTTGGCTGTGAGAGCCAATGATATAGCCTAAAAACAGATGGTCTGATAATTCCATTTAAAACATAAAATGAGAAGATTCATTGAGAGCTGGGAAATGCTACAGATGGCAACAGTTGTATCCTGAGGTGTCTTATTACCACCCCCTTTTAATAGGAAAACACAGCAGGTGCTAGACACTTCCGGCTGCAAGTGTGTGTCCTGGCTGTGTCTAAATGTTATCAGCCTTGGTGTCCTCCTAGGAGCCTGTGGGCATGTTTGTTTGGGGCAACAGATCACCTACAACTAAACAGTATGTTTGTTGCCAAAACACATAGTCATTTTTTATTTAGCTGACATTACTCCTGCCTGTATGGACATTAAATGATTGTGTCATAACCCTAACATATGCCACAAGCCTAGACTGGCACTCTCTGTCCAATACAGAAGCACAGGACTAGGCTTCTAACGTTACTTTGCAAGATGGTCAGTGACATATTACGTGGAAACGGAGGAATGATCGATATGGCCAAAGATTTGCTAAGGTGACAAAACAGAGAACACTGTCTGGAACAAATGCATCTATAAAGGAACTAACTATATAATCGGATACGTGGGTGACAGCAATCTACGGATTGCGAAATCAAAAAAAGCGTCAACGCCATCTATCATAATTGTATCTCTAACATTACCGCACAATTACGTTCATTTCTGAATAGTTAACCTAACTACCTGGCCTTTTTTGCTTGACGAGATTGTCAAACCGACTTGTTAGGTAACATTACCTACTCAGAAAATGTAGGCAAAACTCCAGCTGTGCTTCAACATACCAGCTACTGTAGCTAATCTGATTTGTTTCGTTGGAAACTAACCACTTCCTTCTACGCAGCTTGAAATGTCACTTATTCAAAATGACAGAAACAGTATTCGGTGATGAACAGGGTGGGGAGTGCCTCTTTTAGCTAACGTTAGTTATGAATACATTTATATCTGTGCGTGGTTGACGATCGGGGTAGTTATGTACCTAGTAACCTAACAAGACAGATCGTTAGGCGCTCAAAGAAACGGTACACGTTTATCGGTAGCCTAACTTTAGGCTTAACCTGGAAAGCTTGTGGCTAACTTATTGGATCCGGACAAATGAAATGGCGCAGCGGCGACGCAGTGAGATCCAGTCGCCTAGGTAGTTTGCTTTGACAAAGCCTTTGCTAGTTAACTGGTTAGCATCTAAGTATTTAACGACGGAGCACTTCCCGGCCTAACTCTACTAGCCGACTCACTCCTCGCCCTGTCGACCTCTACCATTCGGATGACAATCATTCACTTTCCATTCATGTCCAAAATCACCACTATGGATTAAGGTAGAATGATTACAAACATGAGCCACGGGTTAACGTTAGATCGCGGACATTGGGGCCCTCCGTCCTACACTCGCTAGGTTAGCTAACGGTACTATTAGCTAATGCTAGCTAGTTAGAATATATTTCGTGTGTCATCTCGGCCCTCCTGTTCGTTCAAGATCCCTTCGATCGGTTCTACTCTCAGGTGATAATACCACATTACGCACGCCGACATCGATATTATGGGGGGGGGGGGCGGCAAGTAATCATCCGATCCAAAACTCACCATCAGCTCCAACGTTTTGTCCTCCATCTCCGGCTCCATATTGTCGCTTCTGCGAAAATGGAAACCCAGCTCTGCGTCGGCGGCGGCGGCGGGCCGCGGCTGGTATGACGTCACAGGACACAACTAGGAGTCGGGGCTTCGGGTTTTTTTTTTAATTTATTTTTTTAACTCAAGCATATACTTACTTGGTTGGTCGAGAAATGATAAAGGAGTTATTGTCATTCTGTTGTATTTCGTGGTTGGCTATTTTCTGCTGCTTAAGGCTTTAGAGGCTGTGCTTGTTCACGAGGGTCGACTTCCGCCAGGTGCTGCTCACAGTTGATCTGATCTGTAAATCACCTCCACTTCCAAAAGACTGTTTACGACAGTTCTTCATGTTGTAAAGATTAGTGAATCTACGCCGCGTCTAGATTTGGGGGAAATTATCGGCATAAATTGTTGACAATTAAAATTAGATATATTATATTATATTGAAAGTTATTATATTATAAATGGTCTCCTCGACATTTACTTTGTGCGTACTAAGTAAGCCCTGAATCAAACAGCACACCCCTGCAGCCACACGAAAGTCATATGCAGGGGTATCTATCTCCCATAATCTTAATTTGATGAACCCTTCTAATAGGTAATCCACTGGGCCAAAAGTCTTGACAGCTGATTTGCAAACAATGAGGTAATTTAATGTCTCATACAAAATGATGACAGATTAATAGATACAATCCAGAAAATGTCATATGGGCTTTTGATGTTGAAAAGTAGACACTCATCACATGCATAACATGATAAAACAGCTCACTGTGCCCCAAAAGGGGCTACAGAGAACCATCTAACCACACCATTCTTACGTGCCAGATCCAGACAATAGTCGTCGTCCCCCACTGCCCTACCTCACCTCACATTCAGGCTGACAAAATGTTTTTTTTAGACACTGCAGGCCACTAAGGGCCCCAAACCAACATCCAGTACCTCTGACCAAAATGTTCTGTGACTAAATTCTTTAGGGCAGGGAGAAAGAGAGCTAGGCAGGGGTCTGTCTAACCTGCGGGTAACTGCCAAAATAAAGGAAACACCGACATAAAGCATCTTAATAGGGCATTGGGCCACCACTAGCCAGAACAGCTTAAATGCACGTTGGCATAGATTCTAGGTGTGTCTGGAACTCTATTCCAGTTCTTCATGTTGTAGGGATGTGACACCATTATTGGACGAGAAATGCAATAATTTGGTGTCTTGTTGATGGACATGGTGGTGGGAAACGCTCTCCAGCGCCGCTCCAGAATCCCCCCGAAGTGTTCAACTGGGTTGAGATCTGGTGACTGAGACAGCCATGGTATATGGTTTACATTGATTTCATGCTCATCAAACCATTCAGTGATCACTCATGCCTTGTGGATGGGGGCATAGCCATGGTAGCAAAAATAATGGGCAACTGGGCCTGCCCAGCATTTTTATACACGACCCCTGGCATGACGTTATTTGCTTAGGAAATTCTCAGGAACTGCACTTGTTTTCAACATACTTTGTATCCCATTTAGTCACATTTCCTTTATTTTGGCAGTTCCCTGTATATAACGGTAGGGGAAAGACTAGAGACAATCAGAGCCATTAGTTGTTCACATCCAGTACAATCATACAAAAAAAAAAAAGTAAAACTATATAGCTATCTATTGATGTAGATCTGGGATGAGCAACTCCAGTCCTCAAGGGTCTGATTTGTTTCACACATTTGCCCCAGTCCCAGCTCACTGGAACCAACAGGACCCTGAACAACCCCAAGCCATGACTGCTGAATAGTTAATTACATAGTTAAGCAATAGCTACCCGGACTACCTGCATTGACCCTTTTTGCACTGTCTTTTGACACATAACATACAATGCCATTATTGGCATTGTATGCCTAGTCACTTTATCCCTACCTATATGTACATATCTACCTTAATTACCTCCTACCCCTGCACATCGACTCAGTACTGATAGATAGGTACTTTGGTGCCCTGTGTATATAACAACCAAGTCATCTTTAGACATTATGTATTTATTCCTTGTGTTATTATTCTATTATTTCTCTTTTAAAACATCTCTGCATTGTTGGGAAGACCGGTAAGTAAGCATTTCACTGTTAAGACTACCCGTTGCGTACAAAGCATGTGACAAATAAAATCTTTGATTTGAAACAAATAATCAAGCTCTTCAGTTCATAATGCAATTAGTTTAAAATCAGCTATGTTTGCTATGGATGGGGAAAAAGTGTGACACCAATCCGTCCACCCGAGAACTGGAGTTGGCCATCCCTGATGTAATGTAGGTAGAACTGAAACCTTCAGGCCTCTAGAGTGCTCATACCAGGGGTACATTCAGTACACTTCAACGTTTGCAATGTTGCGTGACAGTTTGTACTGAATGACATGTTTCCCCAAAACAGTACACACCATTCTTCGACAGCTTTGGTTGTGGCCTGATCAACATGCGTGTGACCATCTGAAATCACAAAACTCATGCAGCACATCATATGGTACCTGACCTCTGGGCCACCACAATCACGTTCTTCAACTGGTCGTTCAGTACTGAACACAACCCAGTAACATGCCTGGAAGACAAGACACAAAACTGCCTGGCAACAAGCACACTGGCTCTCAGATTGTCTAAATTGCACAGTGACAGAAACCGACCAATCAATCACAGTAAACATTGGACAGACATCTCTGGGGGAAATGAAAGTATGCATGGTGCACAGCACTGAGGGCATGGTTCATTATGTTTAAGGAGACAAGAGTGGTAAAGGGTGCGAACACAAGGCAAAATAAAAACAGACGATGTAGATGTACAATCCTAAAATCTCAGCTATGGAAAATGTACGAGTCAAAGGGCAAGGTCCTCTAAATGAAAACAGTATGGCTCGGAGTACAGCACCTGTTACAGTGAATGAATTACCAGAGGGGAGCTGGGACAAAATAAAGCAGGTGCTGAAATGAAGAGGATGAGACAGGAGGCAGGGACAGGGTATGGGATAGTAAAGCAGCTCCAATTTAATCATTATTTCCCTGCCCTCTACATAAACAGTATTTTAAAAAAGGAAAACAAACCAATCCGAATCAAAATCTCAAAACACAACAGCAGCAGGTACCAGTAAAAATTTAAAAATAAATGGAAATCGAGGTTGAAAGAAGAAAGCGATGACAGAAATAGATTTATATAGCCCATCAGTGTGGCCTAGAGAAGGCCGAGCAGGCAGGAGGAGCGTGGCCTTGCTGTCAGTCACTTTTAAAATCAGTCATTTACGTAGAGTGGAGCGGAGCGGAGCGGAACAAACCAAGACGAGCTCCATCCGACCAGGTGATGTAGTCACTGCTTCAAGTCAGGGATATGTGGATATACGGTATCACGTCCATGTCTTTTTATTTGAAGGTCTGGGTCTCCCTCCTGACTATTAGCTTTCCTTTCACCAGTCTCTCAGTCAAATCAGGGAAAGCATTTCAATTGATGAATTTCTTGTTTCAGTCAACTACCTAGTAGTCATCCAAATCAAATAACTCATCCCCTTCTCCTTGGTACTCTATGGCCTGGAAATCCACCCTGTACCGCAAGATCCCTGTGGATGTGAAGTAAAGGAAGAATCATCGTCTTAGGTCCTCTGCAGAGGTGCATTACACTGATAATATTGGTTTTATTTATTTATTCACATGAACCCAGAATAATAGTAAAAGCATTTAGTTATGAATGTATAATCAAACCCTTACCACCAATTCCACCAAAGCCTTTGACAAACTGTGATCCTTCTTGGCTCTTGTCAGTGACAATCTCCAGACAAGCTCCAAACTTCTTATAGCTGTTGGCGAACCATTCAAGTAATGGCATGCTCT
This sequence comes from Thymallus thymallus, assembly GCA_023634145.1. Taxonomy (NCBI): domain Eukaryota; kingdom Metazoa; phylum Chordata; class Actinopteri; order Salmoniformes; family Salmonidae; genus Thymallus; species Thymallus thymallus. The sequence continues at coordinate 5,798,677 of CM042391.1, read as the reverse complement.
CGATCAGCTCATGCTCCTGCCCAGTCTGTAGAAACACACACCCAAAAAGTGGATCAGGAAAACTTTGGGGAGATCCTTTTATGAGAATTCTCCATATAAAAGTGGTGGATGTGGACACAGGAAGTAGACATAGGCGAAATTTATGCCCACAACAGAACTTCCTTCACATGCTTGTGTTGGTTATGGAAAGATAACTCCTTACTGACCTCTTTGTCTGTGAAGTGAGACTTGTCTTTCTCCTGCTCTGGTGTCAAATACAACGTCTTCTCATCTGGATCAGTGGAAGATGAGGTTGAACAGAACGGGGGAAGAAATAAGAGAAATGTGTTAAGACAAAAATACCTCAACTGGATGCATTTTGTATAGGGCGCACATATTTACATACCTGTACCCTTCTCCACCATGGCAAGTCCCTCTGCCCCGTGGCATCGTAGGATGTATCTCATGGTATCCAGGTTCTCGTAGACAATCAGGATCTCAACAGCACCCATTTCCAGGGCTTTCAGTGTGTCTTCCACCCCAAAGCAGTACTTCCCCGTATCCTGGCTGATCTCATCAAAGTATCGTCCTGTGAGAAAAGGTCCTCTATATTACCAATATGACAAAAGAATGGATCATGTCCATGCCAGAGAGACTAAAGCACTCATGACAGATATCGGAATAGACATTAGCACAAATCAACAACAGATCAGGTGTATCATCCAAGTACCTATTAATTTCTTCTCCTGGATGAATTTGACATTGGAAAGCACTTCCGCAGACAGCTCAATGGCCTGGTTGAACCCATTCTCCCCACCATATGATATGTCAACCAGCTTCAGGATCTTTGCTTGTAGCCTCTGCGTGGACACGAGTCAGCAATTCATCAGTCAACCAACAGATCACATAACGATGGCAATGCTGACAATGGCACCAGAAAAACCTGGAATGGTGGGTCTGGAGATACTGACCGGGTCAAACATATCTGACTGGCTGAGCTCTGTCTTGAAGTCAGCTGAACCAGCCAAGACCATGCCTGCTACGTTGACCTTGTCGTTGGAAACAAAGAGAGTGACCGCCGTCTCCGCCACCTTTCGCACGTAGTTGTGCCGCTTCTCCATCCTCAAACGAGCAAAACGCAAGGCAGACTGCCCTCCTCTGCCTGAAAGAGGACCGTTTGTTATACATGGTTGTGTGTGGACAGGCTGGCTGTAATTCTGTTCGTGTGTGTATGTTGTATGTGAATGTAAGGTTGTTACCGTGCTTCTTGGGTAGGTCCACAGTGAACTTGTGCAGCACCTCCCTGGTGTTGCCCTGCAGGGTTCCGAAGAGGGCGCCACTTCCATCAATCACAATGAAACCAAACTTGCTGTCATCTGAGAGCAGGGCTGTAAGAGCCTGAGGGAGACAGGAAATACATTAGGGGAGATGTCATTTTTCATCTAATTAGAAAGATGGTCAATATTGAACGTCGGCTGTGCATAACTTCAGGATACACACACAACGCCAAATTGTTTCACCAAAACAGGCAACACAGACTTGGGGGATTTTTTTTTATACCAGAAGATACCATTTTGTTCCAATAGTGCAATCCAAAACGACTTACTTCCCAGTAAGTCATAATGTGACAGAAGCAAATAGGCCCATCATAAAGATCTAGTGAGGTGGGACAGATAATGGACCGAGGAGTGTTGAACAGCCTTACCTCTGTGTGGAACTTGTTGTCACAGAGATACAGAGAAGTGTTGATGGGTTTAAAAGGCTCAAAGTCAATATTGACTTTTTTCTCTTTGCCCTCGTCAGTCACAATGGTGCCACAGTACACAACCAAGCCGTTGGGAGGCACTGCAGGGAACAAAAATAAAAAGTTAGCCATCAGAGATCAAATGATTGAAATGAAAATGCCTGTAACCCAGCCAGTACCATCCCAGATTACTTCATACACGAGAGAGACACCTTTATTGTAGAGTTTGAGTCTCTGTTGTACAGATGTGATGGCGCCGAGCACAGAGAGCCTGTTGACTCTGCTTTTAATGTTGGATGCGGTGCCAAACTCGTCAGCCAACATCTTTGCCACTCTGGAGATCTGGTCCTTTGGTGGGATGATCAAGGAGATCATACTCGTACCATTCCTGAGAGGAGATCAATTGCATTAAAACCCACGTTAAAACACAAGGCATATTCGAACCCATCCTTTGAGTAGAAAGTAAGTTGCACAGTAACTCTGGCAAAATTATGTCTGCAAGTTATTTATTTAGACAAAAACATTAAGACAACTTTGTAAAAACAGGAACAACAGGTTATGGATTGCTAAACCTACCCTACAAATGTGCCTGGTTTACCCAAGCAAGCCAGGCCTTCTCATACAAGTATAGTATTAAACCTGACTGCTCGAAGGCAAGCTCTTATGAAAGGTTGTCAGATGAGGACATTACTGGAGTAGTAGTCTTCATATTTCCACATTTCTGTTTTGACCACCATGTTGACAGGTGCTGCCCCTAGTCAAGGGGGTGAAGGTCACAGTAGTTTGTTCACAGAGTGAACTCATAAAACAACTTGACCCACTGCACTATATAGTTAACCACCTGAGAGTGCTCATTGCTCACTGGACAGGTGTGGAATGTAGACAAGGGAAGTTACAGCTAGCTTGATGTAGGGACAACCTTGTCAATGAATGGCTTCGGAATTGCTTGATCAACTATAGAAAACTACTCCGGCTGACAGGTCTATTGTCAGCCAGTCAAGGCCTATTTAAGTGATGTGGCACTGACAGTTTTGAATTGGTCAGTGAAAACTGCCATGAAATTACACTTTAAAGCAGACAACTTTTGTCCAGTGTCACTCAAACTATATGAATGTAAAGACTATTACTATGTATGGTTGGGATGGATATCAGCTATGTGTTTGCTGTACCAAAACAATGTGTTCATTCAGATTGTCAGATAGCTGATAATACTAGTAGGCTATCTAGCTGTGAATTTCAGATACTAGTATTGTCAGCCATCTAGCTGTGAATTTCAGATACTAGTATTGTCAGCCATCTAGCTGTGAATTTCAGATACTAGTATTGTCAGCCATCTAGCTGTGAATTTCAGATACTAGTATTGTCAGCCATCTAGCTGTGAATTTCAGATACTAGTATTGTCAGCCATCTAGCTGTGAATTTCAGATACTAGTATTGTCAGCCATCTAGCTGTGAATTTCAGATACTAGTATTGTCAGCCATCTAGCTGTGAATTTCAGATACTAGTATTGTCAGCCATCTAGCTGTGAATTTCAGATACTAGTATTGTCAGCCATCTAGCTGTGAATTTCAGATACTAGTATTGTCAGCCATCTAGCTGTGAATTTCAGATACTAGTATTGTCAGCCATCTAGCTGTGAATTTCAGATACTAGTATTGTCAGCCATCTAGCTGTGAATTTCAGATACTAGTATTGTCAGCCATCTAGCTGTGAATTTCAGATACTAGTATTGTCAGCCATCTAGCTGTGAATTTCAGATACTAGTATTGTCAGCCATCTAGCTGTGAATTTCAGATACTAGTATTGTCAGCCATCTAGCTGTGAATTTCAGATACTAGTATTGTCAGCCATCTAGCTGTGAATTTCAGATACTAGTATTGTCAGCCATCTAGCTGTGAATTTCAGATACTAGTATTGTCAGCCATCTAGCTGTGAATTTCAGATACTAGTATTGTCAGCCATCTAGCTGTGAATTTCAGATACTAGTATTGTCAGCCATCTAGCTGTGAATTTCAGATACTAGTATTGTCAGCTAGCTAACTGTGAATGTAAAGCCCTTGAAGTTACAAAACTAATAACTAGTAAGCTAGCTTTAGCTGATTAGTTAGCCACATGACTACACAAACTTTCGAAACGTAGATCAATGCCAAATACATGCGACCAAGCTGGTCAGCTAACTATGCGTTCAAAGAAATACTCTAAACACTAACTTGCTAGTTAGTAAATTAGCTAAAACTCCCTCTAAAATTATAGTTCGCCAACTCATATATGGGCCTGGTACCGTTAGCTTCCAGTTAATGGTCCAATATGAAGAAAGTGACTGACAACACCACACACGTGTAATGTCTCCCACTCGTCATGTCCACACGTACCCCCGAGCAGCTTCCAGACTTTTGATCAACTTCTTTATCTTCCAGATCTCCACGTTCCTGTCTGCTGCGTTGGGGTCGTCCGCCATCTTTCTTCCCGCGGTGTCTATTTAGGACCTAGTAGCGTAAGGGTATGTAGTCACGTTAGTAGCAGCATCAAAATACGACCTGCGATATCAAGTTAACACGGACGGTTTGTTGTAAGCCTCCCAAAAAAAAAAAATATATATATATATATAGCAACATAAAAGGGATATAAGTATTTCTCCAACACACCAGCAAGGACGGTAATATTGGGTGCTAGTAGCTACCGGTCTCGGTTGGAAAATGCCCTGGCTTTTAAATCCTGCCCAGGCCCTAGAGTCCACCCCACTAGCTCAAGTATCGCTGAATAATGTCAACGTTATTAGATACATAATTATGCATATGGTCCGAAACGTCAAAACTCAACAATGATCGCTCAAAAACATGCAATTTTACTTGCCCCAAGTGCCGTACTGTCTGCACTATATCTCTGAAATTACACCTATTTCATTTGTCGTCAGCCCTGACGCTCGAGCTGGTTTGCTGCTACGCATGGTGCGACGTTGTGTTGCGTCACTAGTTACCACAGCCGCAAAGTCATCATTATGGCCAAACACATTTCCAACCTAACCTTAACCCTGAACACAATGCCAACCTTTATTTTAAATTAAGTCCAAAAATTGAGGTTTTGTTTTCATGATTGTTTACGACATAGCTGTGGCTTTGGTAACTAGTGACAAGGTTGTTTTGGAGAGGTGGTAGGAAGAATTCCGGTTGATTATCACTTCTTGGAAACGACATAGTCAGTGCTCATTCGAATATTTCTCATTGGGTTAAATAGTGTGGTGGGTGGGCCTGAGAAAATGTACCTGAAATGCACCTGTAACCAGAAAGGGAGTCAGTCCAATATATTTGCTGTAGGCCAGGGTTTCCCAAACTTGGTCACGGGACCCCAAGGGAGTTTAGTTTTTTTGCCCTAGCACTACAAAGCTGATTCAAACAATCATGCCTTGAATCATATGTGTAGTGTTAGGGCAAAACCAAGGACCGAGTTTGGGAAACTTTGCTATAGGCTATATTTAAATGTGTTATTTAACCTTTATTTAACTAGGCAAGTCAGTTAAGAACAAATTCTTATTTACAATGACGGCCTACACCGGCCAAACTCAGGCGACGCTGGGCCAATTCTGCGCCACCTTATGGGACTCCCAATCACGGACGGTTGTGATACAGCCTGGATTCAAACCAGGTTGTCTTTAGTGACGCATCTAGCAGTTAGATGCGGTGTCTTTGACCACTGCGCCACTTTGGAGCCCAATGAACCAGGTTTCCATCCAACCTTTTTATGCTAGTAAAGTACATGTCGGATAAAAAATGTCATGACAGGCCTGATGAAAACAGACTGTTTTCGGTAATCTTTCCAAATATCGACGAAACAAAATACCCTAGACAAGGTGGCACCTTTTTAAATGGGCAAAATGTATAATGCGAGAAATGTGGAAACGCTTTTATGCGCAAATATTCATTTAAAACCGCCATATTGAAGTACACTTGGAGTCAGGCGATGATAGTTTATGTTGTATGGTCCTCACACTACGACTCGGGAAAGCATACAGTTTGTAAGGCTACAGATACAATAAATGATAAACTTCACATAGTGGTGAAAGTGCAAGGTGATGAACTTGATGCCACTTTCCAATAAATATCGAGGGTCTTATTCTGGTGACATGACCACCGACTCTTGGCTGCCGTTTGAAAAATTTAAATTATCTCGCTCTTTTGTTCATAATAATCTCATTATGTAGGATAGTTTTGGGACACAACTGTGTTTTGTGAGTCTGTGTATTGTGAATGGTGGCTGGCGACAGAAAACACCCACAATATAGCCGGCTTCACAAAAAAACGTTTCCCGTCAACAAAGGCATATGTATAATTTCTAGGAACTATACTTACCAGATATAAAGTGAAATGTCTCCTTCGCTATCAAATAAATGTCTGAACCAACTTGTGTGATTTAAGTCTTGCGTGAAGTACGTTATCTAATGGCATCCCGCTGTCTAACTCAACATGAATATGGTGCTGTTCGCACAAAAGTTTGATTCCGAAGTTTATTTGATAGCGAGGGACACATTTCACTTTACATCTGTTAAGTAGTTTCTAGCGATTATACATAGGCCTATTGTATGCCTTTGTTGACAGGAACACGTTTTTTTGGTGAAGCCGGCTACATTGTGATAGGCTTATTTTCGGTGGACAACCACCAGAACGATTAACAACTCCGGGAGTCCAACAAATTCATAGACTCCCAATATTGTGTCCCAAATTCCAAATGTAGGCTAGCGGACAAAACTCCACTCCATGGTGAAGGAAGTTTACTTCTCCAGCAGAGTGGAGCAGAGACCAGGTTTTGTGGAATCTAACTCCGACTACATATTCGTCCAAGGTCAATACTAATGTAATCATGAAACGCCTACATTGTACCTATGTTTGTGTTCTGTAGATGCGTGACTCTTTGTTTGCTGAAATCCATACTTTTTCAATAACTGACCAGTGTTGTAAAGTACTTAAGTAAAACCACTTTAAAGTACTACTTAAGTCGTTTTTTGGGGGTATCTGTACTTTACTTTACTACATTCCTACAGAAAATAATGTACTTTTTACTCCATACATTTTCCGTGACACCTAAAAGTACTTATTACATTTTGAATGCTTAGCAGGACGGGAAAATGGTCCAATTCACACTTATCAAGAGAACATCCCTGGTCATCCCTACTGCCTCTGATCTGGCGGACTCCCTAAACACAAATGCTTCCTTTGTAAATTATGAGTGTTGGAGTGTAAACTTGTGCCTACTGGATTGCTTAATATAAGGAATTTAAAATTATTCATACTTTTACTTTTGATACTTGAGTATATTTTAGCAATTACATTTAGTTTTGATACTTAAGTATATTTATATATGTTCCGGGATTCATCCAATGCCATTGAGGGGTTTACCGAACCAGTCACCGGATTCATTAATAAGTGCATTGACAACATCATCCCCACTGTGACAGTACGTACATATCCCAACCAGAAGCCATGGATTACAGGCAACATCATCACTGAGCTAAAGGCTAGAGCTGCCACTTTCAAGGCATGGAACACTAATCTGGACCCTTATAAGAAATCCCACTACGTCCTCCAATGAACTATCAAACAGGAAAAGTGTCATTACAGGACTAAATCGAATCCTACTACACCAGCTCGGATGCTCGTCGGATGTGGCAGGGGTAATACCTACATGTTTCAAGCAGACCACCATAGTTCCTGTGCCCAAGAACGCCAAGGTAACCTGTCTAAATTACTACTGCCCCGTACCACTCACATCTGTAGCCATGAAATGCTTTGAAAGGCTGGTCATGGCTCACATCAACACAATTCCTCCAAGAAACCCTGGACCCTCTCCAATTCGCATACAGCCCAAACACATCCACAGATGACGCAATCTCTATTTATACTTTTTCATACTGCCACACTATGTATCATGCATCTGCCTTGTGTGTATTTCGTTTTGGCATTTTGCACTTGTCCTCTGTTTTTCGTAGCTGCTTGACAAAGACATTTCCCCTTGAGCATCAATAAAGTATCTATCTATCTATCTTCTATCTAAAGAAACCAGAGCGCTAAGTCTGGTACCAAAAAGACTCCTGAACAGCCTCTACCCCCCCGAGTCATGAGACTGCTAAATAGTTATCCAAATAGCTACCTGGACTGTTTGCATTGACCCTTTATGCAATGATTCTGTTTGACTCTATGCACACACTGGACTCATCACATACTGTACACACTCACTCACTCACACACACACAACACGTACACACAGGCACACATTCGCCACACACACACTCACACACTCATCACAAACGCTGCTTTTACAGTTTATTATCTATCCTGTTGCCCAATCTTATTTTGATCACTCTTTTGTTGTTGAGGAAATTCAAGCTAGTAGTGTATCTGAGTTTTAAAAAGGCTTCTAAAGTTTGTAATTTCCACAACGAAACATGTATCAACCCCTACAAAAATGTCCATTAATTTTGATCCACATAGTAATTCACATTTCCAATTGCTAAAGGATTATTTCCTGCTGTAGCAAACTGGCTCAAATTAAGATCCTACATCTGTAGTCACTTTACCCTACCTATATGTGCATATCTACCTCAATTTTCCTTGTACTCCTGAACATCGGCCGGTACTGGTACCCCATGTGTATAGCCAAGCTATCATTGCTCATTGTGTATTTATTCCTTTTGTTGCTATTTTCTTTCTATTATATATATTTAAAAAAATAATGGTATTCTGCATTGTGGTAAGGGCCCGTAAGTAAGCATGTGACAATTAAAGTGTGTTGGATCTGTAGATTGTGTGATTTTGTTGGACAATGAGTATTTGGAGCCCTAGGCCTACGTCATCAGAGATTCAATTGACACATGCACATTCGCGCTAAATTGCCTTCTTTTGTGAAACCTAAACGAGCAAAAAGTCGGTGGTTGTATTTGATTAAACGTTTATTTAAAAAGGATGGATTTCAGCAAACAAAGAAAGGCATGCATCTACAGAGGACAAACATAGGCACAATGAAGGTGTTTCATGATTTATATTTTTTAAGTATTGACCTTGGGGCGAATTGATGTAGTTGGCGCTAGATTCCACAAAGCCTGGTCTCTGCTCTGCTCTGTTGGTGCAGTTCGTTATAGACTTTCTTCACTATGGAGTGGAGTTTAGTCTGTTACATGTAGGTACAAATGCACTGTCTAGGCAAGCTGTTGGCTAGAGCACACGTGCCAATACCAGAGTGGGCACACTCGATATATAAAAAAGTATTTTTGTGAGGAAAACCGTCAGTAGAATTGAAAATTCGATACAAACCCATTCAACTTGTATTTTTTATTCGGTGCATGGGAATTTAACAGAAAAGGGTTTTTATGTGCACTGTGTCATCACACACAGCTGTCACCAATTGGATGTAAACATAACTTCTGAGAGTAGGCACTCCTCCGCCATAGTTCGTTGGACAAAGCCTATGGGACATTTTTTGTAGGTTTTTTTGATAAACGCCGAAAATAAGGTCTTTGGTGAACACTGGCTTAGGAGATCTTATACGTTTTGTTCTATGTGATTATCTTCATTAGCTAATGTCACTTGTTGTGAAGTTTGAAGTATTTATGTAATCCAAAAAAGCAGTCTTCATAATTCATAAAGGTCATGCCAACTGAACTGACTGATATTATCTCATAGAACAACATTAATAAGATCTCCTGAGTTTATCTTATTTTTGGCATTTACCTCAAAACCCTATTCTTTCCCCATTAATTTTCCAAGAAGGAATGGCTGAACGAACCAGAGGTAACTTATTTCAGTTTTTTTAGGGCTATATTCTGGCGAGCCCGATCTATATGTTGATCCGCACTTGTGTTTTGTCTTCTTAGATTAATATATTGTTGAAAACCAGGTTTTCTAGATCTGGAGTGAGGCAAGTTGAATACAGTAGTATTGCTCCTTTAATAAAGTTATGTTCAGGATGATATTTCTCTTGGGAGATTGTACATAGATAAATGTGTGTATTGTTTGCAACGGTCACTTTGGGCTACTGGAAAATATATTACTCGTGTAACATTAGATAGCTTGCCGTGTTCATCACTCATTTGAATTTCCTCAAATTCATTAATAAAGGACATCAAGCCTCTTGCTTTATAGCGAGTATAACGTTCTCCTGATTTGACTCACACCGAGGATCCAACCTAGGACCTCTGCCTTGCTAGCACATGCAGCCGCCCTCCTGAAGCGTCTTACCAGTCGCCGCAAAGCTATTCAGTGGCGCAAGTGGGGACACTTCAGGCTGTGGAGTAAGTTTCACACATCCCCATATGCCACATTTTACCCCTCAAACTTACTCAACAGCTACCCCAACTGTAGATCCAGGTCACGGCACCACTGTAAAGGACGTAATGCTGCCTGCCTCCTGATTCAGCTCACACCAAGGCTTGAACCCAGGACCTCTGCCTTGTTAGCACACAAGACCAGCCTCTTGAAGCAGCTTACCAGTCGGCGCCACACGAAGAAACTAGCTATTGAGTGACGTGTGTGGAAATTTCAGGCTGAGGAGTACATTTCACACATCCTCATGTGCTACAATAGCATCAACAATAGGCAGGCCTACTCAATAATAATAATAGTTATTATTATTATTTTATTTCAAAAATACAAACATATATATTTTTTTACAAATGTAAAATACTCTTGTCTACATACATTCATCAGCATTCCACTTAGGTTATCCTACTATTTTACAGGCAGAATGATTCATGTGAATATATTTTCTTAAATCTATAGAGGTATACAACTACAGGTAGCCTACCCTACCTCAAAGTGGAGTGCAATCCCAGAATCTAACAACAGACTATGAATCTAAGTCTGAAGGTTTTATACAAAGCTCTTATACAGAGGACACTCATCAATTCCTATCAGGGTTTCTTGGCATTCTTGCTAAGCTTGTCACCAAGCTGTTGGATCAAGTCAGCTAGTTCCTCTGTGGCCTGAGACTTCTCCTCCAGGAGCTCATAGCGCAGGCTAGAGATGTCCTGCTTGATCTCCTTCAGCTCACCTGCAAAGGATGCACCACAGGTTATTGATCACTTGGTCCGCTACAACATCCATGTCACAGCCTTGCAGTGGTAAGAATGTTCAGTCTTCCGTTGAAAGGGCACACTAGCTTTATGATCTTACACAATGGATATGAATCATGCTCACCTTCGTTGATTTCGTCATTTTCACTGTCAACCTGGGCCTTTAGCACATATCGCTTAATGAGCCTCTTCATGAGTTTCTTTGAAGAAAAGAGAGGGAATCGGAACTTTAGAGACAACAATTCATATTGTAGCACGTCTGAATATCGTCTGATCTTGCAAATTAATCAAATTGACTGGTATGGAGTAAGTACCTGGTATCGAGTAGGATGTTTGATGGGTTTTCTAATGGTGAAGTCATCCTGCCCTGGTGTCCTGGTTTGAGGTCTGTACTGATTAAGCTGAAACGGAACAGAAACCACACACCCATTAAAAAAGTTCATTAATTAAAGAGGCAGATATACAACCGGCTACAGCCACTCCCTAAAAGCCAACTTCTGACCTTAAATCGCAAATTGATCATGGCCGTCTCATGCTGGTTGTCATGGTGAGGGGATTTGGCCTTGCACAGCCTCACCAGACAAGCCCTTGTGCGCAGGGCTAGGTAGTAGAATGACTTGGGGCTTGGAACCAGGTTAAATGGTGGGGGAAGAGTACGCCCCTCGTCAAAGTAGGAGAGCCAGAGTTTGGCACGGGCAAACTTCCACTCCACATCAGCGTCCTCCTGTTGACATTGAGGCAGACCATGGTATAACTGGAGAGTAGTGATAGGTGAGGGGCAATGACTCAGTTTGGAGCACAATCATACAATGAATATAACATGGTCTGATTATTTTATCAGAACTGCTCACAACAGTGTACACACAAAATGGTACATGAATACAACATGAACATAACAGTATAACAACTCACCCATACTGTAAATTGACATAATTCCCCTCTGACCTCAAAGCATTGATTATCAACTATTTATCTCCTGTGAATTCCCTAGTAATGTTTAGGCCTATTGGTTCCTAGTCTCACCTCAATCTCCTGGTAGGAGTGATTGATCATTGCAATCAGCATGTTGAGCAGTACGATTACCATGGTTACATTGTAGACGCCAAAGAGAACATAACCAATGTTCTCTATGAACTTATGGTCATACTTCAAGACCACAGAGATAACCTCAGACAGGCCGAAGATGGACCAAAACAGAGTCTTAAAGCTCTCCTCCACCCTGTGAACACACGTAATCAAACAAAACATACACAGGCGCGTGCAAACGTGGACATGAATAAATAACACCCAAATTAATTAATAGACATGCATACATCTCTAATTAAAGCACGTAATTTGCAGGAACAGGCAGGAGGGCACTTACGTGGTGAAGGCGGGGTTGTACTTGGCGCCAAGGTAATATGAATATAGATTGAACATGCCAATCATGAAAGCCAGGAAGACCATTATGAAGATAACCATGAACTTGAAGATGTCCTTGACCGTCCGGCCGAGGGAGATTTGAAGTGGGCCAAAGCTCTCATTGGCAGGCAAGATGTAGGCAATGCGGGAAAAACTGAGCACCACTGCAATGGAGTACAAACCCTCGGAGATGAGCTGAGGGTCAGAGGGTAACCACCTGTTCCTGGCTGAGAGAGAGAGGTTGCTGTTAAATGCCACTTTGTGACCTTGGGACTGACTATAAGGTTCTATGCCATTTTGGAGTTGCTCATTAGGTGACTGAAAGTTCTCTCTGCGCAAACACCTTTCATAAGGTTCTACCTGCAATCTGATCACACGATGCTGGTGCTATATAAGGTTCTACCTGCAATCTGATCACACGATACTGGTGCTATATATATGGTTCTACCTACAATCTGATCACACGATACTGGTGCTATTTAAGGTTCTACCTGCAATCTGATCACACGATACTGGTGCTATATAAGGTTCTACCTGCAATCTGATCACACGATGCTGGTGCTATATAAGGTTCTATCTGCAATCTGATCACACGGTACTGCGTTGTCAATAAAAATAATTGTATGTAAGGTGATATACTTATTTAGTCATGAAAGAGGAAGACATCAGAATTCTGAGATCTGGGACTTGAAAAATACACATTTGAAAACTATACATTTTGCAGATAGAACCTTATAGTCCCAGGTCGTTGATTTTTCATATCATAGGTTCTGCTTTTTCAGAAGAATAACGTAAGCTCTTTAATGTAAAAACAAATAAATACAGCCGTCTTAGAGCATGTTTAAGGCCCTTAGGATATAGTGTATTTGTCATTTTAAAGAACTATCGTTTTAAACAAATGTGTGATGAATATTAATTAATGTTTGATGATGTCATTAGAAATATGGAAGGGTTTTCTCTTTATTCAATAATTACATATCTGTACTCTTCTATTGACATTGAAGTCATTGTAACATTCTGTGCCTGATAGAACCTTGGCTGAACCCAGAGTCACAAGGTACTATCTGTGATTGCACCCCCTATAAAAAACAGACTTACAAATGCCATAGGATTTGGATATTCTGCTATTTAGGTACCTTTAAGGTGAGGACCTTAACGGGTTATGAAAGAAGAATTCACTACAAAACAGTTCTGAGATCTGCGATGTGAAAACTTGAATGCTTAATATCTCAGAACTATGCTTTGCGCAGATAGAACCTTATAGTCTCAAGGTCTCAACTTGTTACGGTTTTAATACAGTAAGGTTACTGTAATGCTACATGCACAGCCTGAGGCTGTAGCCAGAGATTAAGCATTTTTATTATTATAATTTTTTTATTTTAAAGTGTCACTGACCATGGGTGTAGTATGCTACATTTGGTGGCAGTGAGGCGTTGCTCAGGTCTACGTTGGGCATGTTGGGCACATACATGTCCACATACAGCTGGGCCTCAGAGGCCCTCAGGAATGCCATGAGCCGAGCCGTGAAGGATGCCACGAAGATGGAGAGCATGCCAAAGTCTAGCACGTTCCACAGGTGCATGATGTACTCCCTAGGCCCATCAGCCCAGATCTCCTTACACTCCGACCAGATCATCCCTAATAAAGAGAGTGCTTTTTAGTAGGCGCAAAAGCCCTCTGTTTTGAGCATACTAGCGTTATGATTTTAAAACTTTAAGATTTTAGTCAGATTATAACATGGTGAAGAGACAGGAACAAAAAGATAATGAATACTGTATCTCTCCGGCAAAACCCCACAAAAGCAGCTGTTTGAAAACCAGAGTAAATTACCAAGCACCCAGTTCATGATGAGCATCTCAGTCCAGGAGAACTGACTGGTTTTGACCCTGAACACCTGATGAGGGTGGTCTGTTATTGTCTCATTGGGAAGGTTCTTGACCCCTTCGAAGCGGTCCGATGCATTGATTACCAGCAGTCCAAGGAAGATGATGAACGACACAGCATGGGCCACAAACTTCATGAAGGGACTGCGGAGAATCTGACCCAACTGATATAGAGGAAATCAACCACATACATGTTAACCATCAACCTCATGATATACACATAACTATTTTATTAATACAAAACGTGTGAAATGAGTGATTCTAAGAACACAACAGAAAGGGGATTGTGTGTGTACCTTACTGCAGGGCGTGATCCAGTATGCGATGGCGAGGAAAGGAAGGCCGATCGCCACTCCCAGGACTGTCCAGCATTTGACCCCAACAGACTGCTGCCTAAGTCCAGCTAGGTTCTCATACCACAGGGTCAGGAGCTGCTGCTGGCAGTTAGGATGGGCCACAAACTACAGAGACATTATGAAAAATAACTATGACATACTACAACATTGATAACCTTAGGCAAAGGGTGACTGCTTTGTCATACTTTGCATATTATTGTGTTGTAGAATCCATTGGTGGGTGTGAAACAGCTGTAAAACTCATTCCATTTATATCCCATTCCAGTTTGCCTCTTAAATAAACCCTTTATGGGGGACTTGAAGATTGGGAAAATGTTATCAAAAATGTCTTTCTCATTGTGCTCTTGAGATTGATTGCTATTTAAATTAAGACTACTGAATCATGTCAGACACAATTACAGAGACGTACAAAGACACAAACATCAGAGGGAGAGAACATTTCAAATGACTTTTAGAAAAACAAATAGCATGTTTGATTTCAGATTAAGGTTGAGTGGTTTAGCTAACCTTCTTGACCTCGTACTTAATGGCCAGTTTGACCCGGATGAGGCATGGTCGACTGTGATCACCGGGCAGAACTTGGTCCACATCCCCATTCAAAATGGCCTCCACCTCCTCCGTGTCTCTGCATAAGTCAAGCACTCCCACCACAAAGTCCTTACACTGCATGGACAGCTTCCTGTAGTCATTCTACAAAGAGAGAAGAGAGAAGAGAGAGAGAGAGAAGAGAGAAGAGAGAAGAGAGAAGAGAGAGAGAGAGAGAGAGAGAGAGAGAGAGAGAGAGAGAGAGAGAGAGAGAGAGAGAGAGAGAGAGAGAGAGAGAGAGAGAGAGAGAGGAGGCGAGGGAGATAAAGAAAAGAAGATGGAAAGAGATGTGTGAGAATTATTTAAAATGAGTCAAACCCCAGGGGTCACACCTTTTGGTGAATTTTTTATGTCAGTCTCTCACGTCTTGGTCTGCATGTTAAATATTCCAATAGAAACCTGGAAACCACAGACCAACCGTTTCTGCACTGACTGTGCAGATTTTCTAATCTCATCAAGGCAGGGTGTGGGTTTGCATACCAATGTTTGTCACACATTCTTTATAATGAGCATAAACTGTGTGTGTGTGTGTGTGTGTGAGAGAGAGAGTGTGTGTGTGTGTGTCTCTGTGTTTTACACCCATCTATGTTAAACCTCAACCCAAACTATTTGAAGAGTTCAGTAACCACCATAAAATAACAGAAAGATTAGACAGAACTCTGTGGATTATTGTTTTTTATTAACAGCTCCCTAAAAACAGTACCAGGAGTCAGACTGGATATGATAATCCTTAATCTTCCTCTTACTGACTGTCAGAAGTTAATTCCTCTTTGAGTGGAGGTGGCTTATCTGCATGGGAGAGCAAATTGAATGGAAATACCAAAGCAAAGTTACCTTGCATTGCCAAAAACATGGTCCCAAACGCTACATAAATATGCTATAAGTATGTTGTTGTGTATAATATGTTGCAAAGCCTGACATACAGTACACTCAGAAATTGCAATAATTTCTAACCGATCAATGACCGATATGAGATTGTTCCCAATTTTCATTTTCTCACAGCGGGTTCCAATAATATTAGAGTGTGTCATTTGGTGAAGTGTACTGTACATGGACTACCTGATCTGATCTCTTCCCAATTAATCATTTCTGTGAGTAATCGAAAGACAAAAATCAGCTCAGAAAAATATCTGCACAAGGCTTTTACATACTGCAAAATGAGTAAGAGGGGGGAGAGGCACGTGTGAGAGAAAGCAAGCCAATACATAGGTGAAAATACCCCTTAGCAGTAAACCTTTTCCTTCAATCCTCAAGCTTGGTCTTTGTGTGTGTTTCTCACCTTGAACTCAGTCTCGATGTTGGCGAGGCGAGCCAGCTCGTTGCTGAGCTCCAGAGCGGTGAATACAGGGTCCTCACTAGACAGGGACAGGTAGGCGGCGCTGGCTAACCCTTTATAGGCATTCATCCTGGAGCGGGAGTGGCTGAACGAGTCACGGCACTGCTTGTCGTGACACTCACTACACTTACAGAAGTAGTCATGGGGCTTCTCGATGCGTGCTCCCTTCATCAACAGAGTATGCACTATCTCATACTCCTGACAGTGAGCAGCCAGGATGACTGGGGTCACATCATGGGAGAAACGTGTACCATCTTCATCGTAGGCATAAAAGTCATCCTCTCTTAGCTCCTGCTCCAGGGGGCTTAGGGTTAGACGCAGCCCACCTCCGAATGCAGGGTGGGCCAGGATAGCCTCTACGATACGCACATAGCCCTTACTGATGGCAAAGAGGAGGCCATCGCCCACACGCGCCAGCCCCTCCTTCTTCAGCAGCAGCTCTGTCACCTCCAAGTGCTCATTACCCACGGCCAACTGCAGTGCATTCTGGCCCATGTAGTCCACACAGTTGACGTTGAGGGTTTTGGACTCCTCCAGCATCTTACGCACCACTGGGATGTTCCCGTACTCAGCAGCATCTAGGAAGCGCTCCTCCTCTGAAGTGAGACTGGTGCCCCGCTCACTGAACATGTAGGCAGGCCCACGGATAGCCTGCCGACGGCCCTTCTCTCGCACAGTCGTTTTTCTGCGGTGCATGGACTCAACTCTAGATGGAGAAAGATGGTGACAAAAAACACTTCTCAGACTACAAGGAAGTTCACAGGAACTGAAGGGTAGAGGAAGTTGAAGAAAACCTAATTCAGTAGCAGATGTTAATTTATACTTTATACAAAACGAGTCGGGAGTGCTTGAATACTTTTTGTTAACTAAAATAGCATGATTATGTAATTTCAGCATGCATAATACACAACATTCTTGGTCTACTGAGTTTTTTTTACTGAGCCATTGAATGACAGGTGTTCATCTCTATGGAGATAGGTGTGATCTGCATCTGTTGAATTCTGATGGCTTTGATTGACAGCCAGAGGTTTGCTGTGGGTCTACAGTACTAGCTAAGCAAGACATTTACTGAAGTCACTAATGGTGGCTTCTGTCTCAATCCAGTCCTATAGGATTCGTATGCCCAGTTAAATAAATGCAGCCTCAATATGTTCTTAAAAGTAGTCTACACTCTGTAGAATCTGTTTCAGTCCAATGACAGCTACTGCAGCTGTTTGGTATATGAAGCGGAAGGATGGCCCTTGGGAAATGATACCACTCTAAAATTAGTCCATGAGCTCAACAGGATACAGTAGCTTTACACATTTGGTTATTTTATGTTTGTTTACAGATACTCAAAATGGGAGTGTTATAAATAATAGGAATATCATAAACAGGCCTACTCATAAATAATGTAGTATCTCATAAATAATGTAGTAAGACAGCTGTAGGAAGACAGTTGTAATAAACTTATGAGGGATTTATTAATTATTATGTAGAAATCTATGGCTGTACCATGGTCCACCCACACAGACAGTGTGGTGAAGGGGCAACAAACAGCACCTCTTCAACCTCAGGAGGCTTAAGAAATTCAGTTTGGCCCTTAAGACCCTCAAACTTTTACAGATGCATCAATATAAAAATATAAAAATATT
This sequence comes from Thymallus thymallus, assembly GCA_023634145.1. Lineage (NCBI taxonomy): Eukaryota > Metazoa > Chordata > Actinopteri > Salmoniformes > Salmonidae > Thymallus > Thymallus thymallus. The sequence continues at coordinate 5,780,700 of CM042391.1, read as the reverse complement.
TCTCAATACACCTTTTAAGGCGTCTGATGGAGTTTACATAAATAAAGTTAAGTTGCATTTTAAGAAATACTTTAAGAACTAGGAGGTTGTTCCTTTAGATGGTCTGGTAGCTAATACTTTGGTCTATGAAATTATATATTTTAAATGTTGTTAATATTAAGAAAAATATTTGTAAAAAATATAGATATTGTCCCATCTTTCAAGAAACCCTCACCCAGGGTAAGTTGTGCCAAGATACTTTTTTTGGATAAGCTATGTTTTCAAAACCATTATGTTTACATTCATTCTGAATTATTTCCAAGGATACACAACATCCTGAAATATTTGTAGATATCTTTGTTAGAAAGAATAGTATAGTTCCCTTGATGCTGTGGTGTAGTGGAGGGTATACGCAGGTATACCCACTTATTTTACAGTGGGCATACTAATTTCTTAATAATCCACACTGATGCGTATCAAAGTAGTGTAGTGGAGGTATACACCGTATCAATTAATAAGGCTGATGGAACAGATCAGAATGCTTATCTTATCTTTCATCACATTTTAGGCGCAGCAATGTGCACATGGAGGTAGGCCTATGTGCAAATGTTCCAAAATGTAATTTGGGGGAAAACTTTTCTAAAATGCGCACTGCACATCTGTAAATCTGGCTCAACATACCCCACTCTCCGTTATAGGCGCTGCTCTCGCTAATTGGATAACATTTCCTGATATTGTCATGGTGGTTATTTACGGTATCTCCCAACAAGTGTCGCACTTACGTTTTCTGAGGTGAGTTCCTGGGTTCGAACTCAGAATGATCCCACTGACGGTCGAAATCGTGCAGCCCGACATCTGAATTCCTAGGGATGTCTTTTACTTGCGACTGATATGCACCGTTGTGGTCCTCATAAGTATTCATCGAGACGATTTGTTGGTCGTGATGGTCGGCGTCGCTGTACATCGTGTTATCATTCCACTCTCCTCTCGGATTCTGTCGTCGTCTGTACAAAGCATCCGGCAGAGTCATACATCGGGTTAAAATTTGGGGATAAACAAACGGGGTTTCATCGACGACAGTGAATGGTAACGGTCGAGGATCAACCTCCCACTGCTCAGGTGCCCTCTCATGATAGTCTCTATTAGCTGTGGAGGAAACCGCTGCTGCTCTCATCACGAGTAGGCAGGTTTAACTCGTCCAGTTCCAGGTCTTCTTGTGGTTCTGTGGTTCTGAGTAATATGATTGACCAAAAAACTACCCATAAAACCTTTTGAGCAGTCGCAATAAACGGACAGAGCAAATCTCTCTCTCTCTCTCTATATATATATATCTATATCTCTCTCTCTCGCTATTCAACTAAATCTGATATAAACTCAACTCCTGTATGATCTGTAGTGGAGTAGGTACCCATATATAACATGTCAGGTGCACTAATTGCCGTCTGTGAACTACCAAATCTCTGCTGAATTAGTGCTGTCTATTAAATCCCAACATCCTGTTGTGGGGCTTTGATCCACTTCAAAGGCGCAAACAGGGCTATCAAGACTGTTGTGTTCTGTAGTGCAGCAGGTTGCACATTATGCTAATCTAATGTGACTGCACACCATCCAAGCTAACACAATTTTGTCTTTGCCAGAAAACATAACTAATTTGGCCCTACAGCTTTCTCCTTTCAGCATTGAGGATTGAGAGATGTTTCACTGCCTAAGGTTTTATTTTAAGGATTTATTACTTGAATGTTATGTGGTTGGGCCCTGATTTTGTGAGAATTCATAACAAATCATAATGCTTATGCAATCTCGCTTGCACCCCATTCATCAAATTATTTTCAATGGATTGGATTAGAATACAAAATATATGCATGTGTGGGTCGCATATGCAGCTGTAATGAATAAAAAATCATTCAAGATGACAAAGAAAATATGAAAAGTACAGAATGTGCTGGGAAAATCTGTGAGCAACAACAGAGTTCGGATAATCTGATTCCAGGTTATTATGGGACCCCTCTGGTTTAGCCTAATCAATGGCATGACCAATTAGATGTCAGGATCAATGGCTTTGATTACTGGAGGAACACCTCTGTCACAGACAGTGCTGCTCCAGGAAATCAATTTCCACAAAATTAGAGTGAAAATTATACGTTTTATGAGACAAAGAGTATCATAACATAAATGAAGGCTACTTAACATAATGTACAGTATATTAGATCTCTGGGCCATAGGAAAATGTATAATGTGTAACGGTGGTATAGTTATGGTTGTAAAAGTAACCAGTAAACTGACAGTATTTTGCTAACTTTCAAGGATTTTATTTTATTATTTATTTTATTTTTAAGACATCTAGTGGCCCTTTTGGGTACTTCAGATTATCACAGGTGTCTGTAATTATCTCTGGCCCTCTGTGTGGCCTTATCAAATGAAAAAAGATATATAAAATAAGATGATTTTTTCAATAAAAATTGATTTATGAAGCTGTAAAACATTATCCTAAATATAAACCGTCAAGTTAGTGAATATCATTGGTGTTTAATATGAGGGTTTCGGCATGAAATATAATTGATATATTTTCTTATACACTTATTTATTTTACTATGTCAATATTTATTTGTTGTAAATGTTTTGGCGCCAAACTTGTGGCAGTTGTGAAAAAAGTCAATAGTTGGAAGAGTTGCAGACGTAATTCAAAAAGAATACCATTGTTGATTTAAAGCTTTTTTCATTAATTAGGCTATTTTATCTTGAACTTTATGGTCTATATGGTCACTAGAAACACATGGACAATATGGACACAGATATAACAAATTAATATGAATACATGTTTCACATGTTATTCAACTATAAATTGCCATAGATTGCCATAGATTACCTGGTAGTTACCAAAATTACAAAAGATTCTGGTAATTTTGGTAAATTACTGATTTGCAACCCTAGGTATAGGGTTTCTCAAAAAGCCCAGTGTTCCAGCTTCACAAGGACCTATAATCCTATGACAGAGGAGCAGGGCGCACACACACACACACACAACCACATCACCACAGGATTAACCTCATATTACTGTTGAGGTGATGCAACATTACTGATGCAGCCGAGGAATTTAATCTGAGTTGGTCTATTCATTTACATTTTAGTCATTAGCAAACACGGTTATCCAGAGCGACTTACAATTAGTGCGTTCATCTTAAGATAGCTAGGTGAGACAACGACATATCAGTCACAGTAAGCAGTGGTGGAAAAAGTACCCAATTGTCAAAGTAAAAGTATATGTTAATAGAAAATAACTCAAGTAAAAGTGAAAGTCACCCGGTAAAATACTACTTGAGTGAAAGTCTAAAAGTATTTCATTTTAAATATACTTAAGTATCACAAGTAAATGTAATTGATACACTATACTTAAGTAGCAAAAGTTAAAGTATAAATCATTTCAAATTCATTTTATTAAGAAAACCAGACTGCACAATCATTTTTTTTTGTTTGTTATTTACGGATAGCCAGGGGAACACTCCAACACTCAGACATAACTTACAAACAAAGCATTTGTGTTTAGTGAGTCCGCCAGATCAGAGGCAGTAGGCATGACCAGGGATGTTCTCTTGATAAGTGCGTGAATTGGACCATTTACTTTTAGCTGTCAGGGAAAATGTATGGAGTAAAAAGTACATTATTTTCTTTAGGAATGTAGTGAAGTACAAAAAAAAAAATAGTAAAGTACTGATACCAAAAAAAAAAAAACGTAAGTAGTAGTAGTAGTAGTTTAAAGTACTTTTACTTAAATACTTTACACCACTGATACTAAGTACATTTTTCCTCAACAAAAAAAGTTATCAGCATAGTCAGTCTTAGTAAGAAAAGACCATTCACCTGTGAATAAAAATTGCATTGCTGTAGTGGCCTACCAATTTCCAATACAGATTTCAAAATGATTTGTCTACAGTAGGAAGATTCATTAAAGGTTGTTGACAATTATGCTTTTCAGCTCTCATGGAGTGATGGAGTGACCTTTGTTAGGCCCTATGAAATAGCACCCTCTAGTGATCAACAGAACAGCACATTGTTTGCAGTATGGATTGAATTGATAAAGCATATCGGATATATGCCCAGGATAATTGTCTAGATAGGTGTACATTTTATTAGCATAGGTTACCCTACAACCATTAAACTAGAAACTTTTGGTTGCGTTCCCCTGCTCAGACATTGCATGCATCAAGCAATGGTTGTGTACTACTCCATCAACTGTGCTGTCGGGCACCAGATTGTTATAGCATATGCAGGCGTTATAATGCTGCGTTCATAACCAAGTCGGAAGGTGGTAATTACCAGTTGTGAAGTTGTAAATGGGTAGTTGACATGACGCCCCCTTATTTTTTTCATAATGGCAAACAAAATGTTTAACTTAATTAAAATTGTTAAAAATGTTGGCATATTATTAAAAGCTTTGTTTGTTTAACTAAGTAAAATTACGCATTGAAAAATGTTTTTTCTTACAATTTTGAACCAAACGTGATAGTCCAATGGTGTGACTGTCACAGGTAAGGTTGTGGAACTTTGAACTTAAGTCAATTAATGAAATAATACATGAAATTCCCTTCACTTCCTCTTTTAATCATAACAGAAGTCTATTTCAAGAAACAAAAGTCTCCAAGTCAATTCATGATATTTCCAAATAGTTCTCATTGATTACATTTTGTCACCAAAACCAACGTCCATTTGGTGTGACACGATACTGTGATTAAAAAACGGGTATGGATTTTGGAACCATTGCACAGGGGATGGTCCTCTTGCAATGAGGAAGTACAAAAGACATTGCTGGAGCACATGGTCTAAACAGACTGTAAGCTTTATTAGAAATATTGATCAAAATATTACAACTCTGCCAATGCCATAAAAATAGTCTGTTTATTAGTCCTTTGGTACGACACCATATGTGACATCGAATAAGAAAAATTATGAAAAGAAAATACAACTGCAGTATAAAAAGCTATGAAAACATGTTGTGATGAAATCAAATGAAAGGTTACTGTTAAAAATAATGTCCAAAAAGGAACATACAGCCTGAGATATCCGATGATGACAGCTTTTTCCCCTTGGTGTGACATAAAAATGTCACACCAGAAGAAATAGGAGCACCTGGTCGAGGCAAATTTATGGTGAAATGATTGTCTTTCCACTTCCGTATTATGGCCCCAACAGTGCTCACTGGAACATTCAGAAGCTCAGAAATGCGCCTATAACCAATGCCATCATTATGTTTTGCAACAATTAGGTTGCGAAGGTCTTGAGAAAGCTCTTTGCTTTTACCCATCATGAGATGTGTCTTGTGTGACACCTTGGCAATGAGACCTTTTTGTAGGCCATCAGTTGGGACTGAACCAGCTGATATTAATTTGCACTGACAGGGGGCTGGATTGCTTTTTAATTACTGATAGTTTTCAGCTGTTGTCTTGGCTTTCCATGCCTTTTTGAACCTCCCTTTCTTCATGTGTTCAATACTTTTTCCCTGTGTCATTTCACATTATTACACATAACTTAATTTCTGAACTTATTTGTTTTGGTTTCTTTGTATGTATGGATTACCTGGGTTGTTACCAACATCTGGTGAAACTTTCATTTCAATAGCACCTTTGGAAATATATTTACTGAGAAAAATGGTGACGTGTTCAATACTTATTTCACCCGCTGTATAAGGCCTTGGGGCCTTGGGGATTTTCTTCATTTTAGAAACAAAAATAACCCACGAAATAAAAACAGTATTAAAGAAACAAGTGACATAAAACTAATTATAAATAACAGTGAAGAGAGGGCTGTATCCACTACCACATCAAAAAATGTCTCCACGTTCATCTCTTCGCACATTTCATTTGCAGTTGTCTGTGCATCAGAAAATCCAGTGTTTTTGTAGCAGGTAAGGGAATCTCTGGTTTTCTTCAGCAAGTCGACAGCCACATCTAGCTGCATAGAGGGTGATCATATCATATGACTGTGCAAATAGAAAAGTGTAAGGATCTCCTCAGCCAAAGACTGGGCTTCAATTTACACCACATGGTCTGCAGTAGTTTCCCTCACCTCCAGAAGAGCCTCTCTGACTTGCCCAGCCTGGTACCTTACTGCCTGAATGCTGTTTATCCTGCTTTCCCACCATGATTTCAGGGTGGTTTTGACATGTTTCAGGAGGATATCCCATCTATCGGCGGAGGCTGAAAAGAGTTTGAATAATTTCGCTAAATATCCAAAGTAGCCAATGGCATATGGTGAGCTCTTAGCAGCATCAGCTACCAGCAGATTTAAAGTGTGGGCACCACATGGGACAAAAAAGGCTCTTGAGTTCTGTTGAAGCAGCCTAGCCTGAACACCTTTATTCTTTCCCTTCATGTTGGCGCCGTTGTCATAGGACTGTCCTCTGCAGTCCTCAAAGGGGATGTTCAGCTCCTCCAGCCTTTTGAAGATGAGAGATGACAAACTTTCCCCTGTTTCTGCCACTTTCTGCCACAAGAAAGCCCATGAAATGTTCTTTAATCTGTGGTATGTCTTCAAGTAACACAATCCTGACAATGACAAAGAGCTGTTCCTTATGACTCAGATCTCTATATTTTTTACAGTGGTTTTGCGCTGATGGAGTCTATCAGTTCCTTTTGGATTATTTTGCCCAGGTAATGTGTGTGACTGCCAGCTCCACTTACCACCCTACCAACATGCTGCTTCATTACTGGATCAAATTTGGCCATAAGCTCCACCTCTTTGGGAAAATTGCCATTGTCTGGTTTGTTTAATGTGTCTGTGGATCTCCTTGAAGCCATGTTTTTTTCAGCAAAGGACTGAATTATTGCCACCAATTTGATAAGAACTTCCCTCAGCGAATGCTATCTCTTGCTTATCTATTGTTAACCCCTTTGTAAGACGTACCTCCAATTCCTTCTATGTTGCCGTGTGTATTGTACTCCTGTTCCTCATGGGCCTTGAGCAAGTGGCTTGCATTCTTCCAATCCCTTAGTCCTTCTCTATTCAATTTGAAACCTCTCTGAGAAAACATTTGGCAGCAGAAGCAGTGCAAACTATAAATCTTTTTTTATACATTAGCTAGCTTCTTTTGATTTTTTCTCCATTGACTAAGACTCTATTGAAATAGTCATGCTGACACCTTCTCCCGTCTTTTTGTTTCGGAAACGTGAAACTGTTTTTTATTTGATACGGTCCTCTGAGAACAAACTCTGTTCTTACCTTATCAGTTAAAACAGATGGACAGTCAGTAGGGTCAATTGGTGCAGCCTTTTTGTAGATGCCTGATGCTGCATCACTGGGCTGTGCTGAGGTAGAGAAGGTGTCTGCAGGTGGCCCAGGATTTGCAGCGGTGGGATTCAAGTATTTCAAAAGTGCATCTGAAGAGAGAAGAGGGGTATATGTGACCATTGGGTGTTACATTATATTAATAAAAAGCTGCTGATGGTAAAACTAAACAATAATAGCACCTAAGCCACATTATAGCCTAAACACAAATAGTAATTACACCTAGCATTCATGCACAAAACATGTACTCAATGAGCACTTCTCTAGCATGCTGTTTGCTATAATACATATAAGACTAATCAATAATGAAAATGCAAAGACTTTCAACTATTAATTACAAAAGGGGATGGGAAAGGAAAACCATTTTAATTGACTTTTACAAGCAGCGCTAACGTTGGCTAACTAGACTAGCTAAGATGTCAATAAAATGTAGGCCTATGCCTGTTTTCTTGAGGCAGACAATGGATGGTTCGTGCAGCACACTTGAAAGAAAAAGTGTATTTCTCAAAATTAAGTTATAGGTTAGGTTATTCCCCAAACACCTGAATGGTCTTTCCAATATTCCCTAATGAATTTAAGGTAAAAGTTAACTGACATTAACTCTAGTTATCTAGCTATTTCAATTAGCGAACATCACTAGTATCATCCAAAGTAAACTAGCTAGTAGTAGGCTGGACACATGAAATGTTTTACAATATTTTTTTCTGATAAAAACTAGTTCATTGCATCCGCCGTGTCCACATTGCTTGTAGTTAAAATGTAAACAAAAAAAAAAGCTTTTCAATGCTGTAATTCTGGAAAATCTGCTACCTCAAGTAAAATAATCAGCAGGATCCTCTTCTGAATGCGCTATTGCAATGTTATCAGTGTAACAATACAGATCATGTAGTAGATAGTCATCCATTATACTTGTTTTGTTTGTTCCTGTTTTAAAATGCATTTGAATATCATTAAGTTTATCTGATATTATTGACAAGACAGTAGTGGTGACCTTATTTTGCATACAGTTATTTCAGGCAATGCGACAGGAATACGGTGAAATGAGCTGGGCTCTGTGCTTCACCACAGATTGTCCGCCAGATAATGTGATATAACCAACGATTTTTGGAATCCATTCCTGGGGTTACAGGAAATGTACTGTGGTCAGCAATCAAGGTCTGCAAACCTCTGTTGCTTTCTCTGTGTTACGGGAGGCAGATGAGTGTATGTGAAACTTCGGATGCTTTCGTCAAGGCCAAACGATGTGGAACGTATATGGGAAATATATTGTTTGGCAGAATCGAGAACGAAGATAATATCGCCATGTTACGTTTGGTCGAAAATACTTTATACCACGCCAAACAGTACATTTCCTGTAACCCCAGGAATGGATACCAAAAATCGTTGGTTATATCACATTATCTGGCGGACAATCTGTTGCTAGTTTCCAACTGCCACATGAGAAGCGAGTATTGAAGATCCTGTGGATGATGCGCTCTGTGGCTCCAAGCCCTGCAGACAACTGATCTGGAAGAGTACCAGGCAGCCTACAGCTCCTCACTGCTTATCATTGGGCTGGAAAATGGGCTGGCTGACGTTTGTTGCCAGGAATCTTGCCCTGGAGGCAGAACTGAGAGATTTCCTCTAGATGGGCAGCTGCAAAGTAAACACTTTGTTATATCGTACAAATGTCTTCAATCAAAAATTAGCTTAATTTAAGGTTATGATTAGGCATTAGGGTTAGCAGTGTGGTTAAGGTTAAGCTTAGGTTTAAAATCTGATTGTATGACTTTATGGCAGTGCCATCTAGACCCCACTCAGCAGTTCTGCCTCCAGGGCAAGATTCATGACAATAAATGACAACCTGCGTGAAATGGGGCCAATGTTTGTATGGGACACAATCTCACATCACTAAAACCACACTGACATGAGATATACTGACATGGGGCTCCCGAGTTCCGCAGCGGTCTAAGGCACTGCATCTCAGTGCTAGAGGCGTCACTATATACCCTGGTTCGATCCCGGGCTCTATCACAACCGGTCTTGAACGAGAGTCCCATCGGGCGGCGCACAATTTACCCAGTGTCGTCTGGGTTAGGGGAGGGTTTGGCCCGGGTAGGCCGTCATTGTAAATAAGAATTTGTTCATAACTGACGTGCCTAGTTAAATACAAAAAATCTACAGTGGTATAACACTGATGTTCTCTGTTCTTATAGGTCATTCCTATTTATGATATGGACATTGAGCATATTTGCTTTCCCTTTGGTTTTATTTTCTTGATGCCTAGTTTGTTTTTTGATCCTCAGGATAGAAGAGGATATGTTCATCTTTGTGTCCTGAAATAGAGCGGCAGGTAGCTATAGCAGTTAAGAGTGTTGGGACAGTAACTGAAAGGTAAGTTTGTTGGTTTGAATTCCCGAGGCGACTAGGTGAAAAATCAAGCCAGGCTCTAAATCTTTCGATGTGCCCTTTAGCAAGGCACTTAACCCTAGTTGCTCTGGATAAGAGTGTCTGTTAAATGTAAAATGAAAGCACTGTTCTGATGTCCTTCTAAAGAGGCGATTTGCTGCCATCTACTGGACTTTCTCTGAACTATCTATTGTAAAAATCGATTTATACTGAAATTTAAGTTACTTTCACAAATATAGAACTGATATTTATGTCTTGCCTGATGATTTGTTTGTTGTTACTAATCCCAGACAGGGGATGATGTGCTTGGGTTTTTCAAATGATCATAAAACATTACAATGCTTTCTCCCGGTTTGGTGGCTTAAATTGTATTTAGCTAACTATAACATTGATACGATTCATACAAAGTATCTGCTTTTCATAGACATGTGTTCTTAGCGTGGACATTAAGGTCAATAAGGATATTTTGTAGCGAAACAAATCTTTGTTTTTTTTAGAACTGGTTTGATAATCATATCCTACTTGTGAGTCCACTTATTAAATGCAGAAGGGTTGTTACTCAATTATTAATCATTTTTATCCCTTTAAAATATCTATGTTAACCTAGAGAGTTTTCCGTTGTCTTTGATGCTATTCCATCTGGAGCTGTTTAGAGGTGTAAGCATTCCTCACCTTCTTGAGATACTCTCGCTAAATCCAGTTGAGTCTCCAATAGGAAGAATGTGTTTCTCCTTGTGCCCCCAGAACAATAATAGATCTATACATGCTTTATTTCAAAGGGATGTTGTATTTATTCCTTATGTCACAACTTACTGGGATACATTTCTCTATAATGTCTGTTGGAAAAAGGTTTGGTTATTACCACACAAATACCTGCTGGTTAACATGGTCGAAGAGGTCTCTCAGAATGATCCATAAGTATTACCCTGCGAAACATTACCTGAAGAAACGAAAAAAAGACATGAACATTAACTGTACCTTTTTGTGATGAGCATCCAGAAACAGTTTAGCATTTGTTTATGTATTTTGTCCTCATGTAAAGATTATGGCAAGATATTTGTACATTTATAATTGATAATATTATTGATTACTTTTGTTTATTATGGGAGAATGTACTGCTCGGTTTTAATAAGGTTACCTCAAATGTAATTGTGCTAATGGAAAAATGTCATCTTCATAGATGTAATAATAATAATTAAAAAAACACTATTCCTTGTTTTCCATAAGGAGTTAAGATCATTCTACATTATTTGAATAAGAAAACTGTAAAAACAGTCAATATGTGTGTATTATTAAGGCCTTTGTATAAACTAGTTTGTTGTACCCTCTAGACTAGCATATAGCGTATATGTTGTTCTTGTTTGTTTGTATACTTCCTGTATGTATACTGGTGTTTTGTGCAATAATAAATATATATATATATATTACTATACTTGATTTAGAGCTTGTGGAGGAAAAAGATAATGGCGGGAAATCGGGCGAGTGAGTGGCAAGAAGCCTGTTTTCCCATACAGTAAAGTCACTATACAGATTGAATTGATTGTGTCTACGTTTTTGTTTGGCAATATATCTGTAATACTTCCAGAGCACTTTTAATGGCTAAATTGGAAAACTAGATTTGGTGTTGTCCTCGTTAGCTACATTCGGTGGTTGGTACTAGCTAGTAGTAGGCTAGCTAGTAGTAGGCTAGCTAGTAGTAGGCTAGCTATTAGTTGGCTAGCTAGTAGTAGGCTAGCTAGTAGTTGGCTAGCTAGTAGTAGGCTAGCTAGTAGTTGGCTAGCTAGTAGTAGGCTAGCTAGTAGTTGGCTAGCTAGTAGTAGGCTAGCTAGTAGTTGGCTAGCTAGTAGTTGGCTAGCTAGTAGTAGGCTAGCTATTAGTTGGCTAGCTAGTAGTAGGCTAGCTAGTAGTTGGCTAGCTAGTAGTAGGCTAGCTAGTAGTAGGCTAGCTAGTAGTAGGCTAGCTAGTAGTTGGCTAGCTAGTTCCTATACTATTACAATAGATAAACCTCTGTGTCAGTTTGATGGATTGTTTGTCCTCATTTTGTACTTTATCCAGGCTACTAATTTCAGACACTTAGTATAATTAAAAACAAAAAATAACATTTTAAATGAGAAGTAGGCATTGGTCTAAAGCCGAAAAAGAAATGAGTCCAGTGTGTGTGCATCGAGTCAGTGCAAGAGAGTTATTGCAAAAAAACGGATCAATACAGTATGCGGATTAGTGGGCCCAAGGTGTCTGGGATGATGGTGTTGATGTGAGCCATGACCAGCCTTTCAAAGCATTTCATGGCTACATATGTGTGAGTGCTACGGGGAGATTAGACAGTTTACCTTGGTGTTTTTTGGGCACAGGGATTATGGTGGTCTGCTTGAAACATAAGTACATTTTATTATATGAAAGCAAGCTTTGCTACTAAGCTAACATGGAATTGTTTTGATGGTCATTTATATATTTACAGTATATATACATTTTACATTTTTCATGAAACATTCTATCAGCCCATAGAAAGGCATTGATTAACAGATTGATACATGGAAAAGCAGATAGTCAAAAAATAAACCAAAAGGAAGTTTGTTTTAAAGTGTCTTTCCTATATCTGAGAGATATAAGAAAGATTATACTGTATACTTCTATTCATTTTTTAAAAGCCTTTTTACAATACATGTCTTGCAAATAAATATATTCAATTTTTCACAATTCCTGACATTTAAAAATTGCCTGTCTTAGGTCAATTAAGATCACCACTTTATTTTAAGAATGTGAAATGTCAGAATAATAGTAGAGAGAATGATTTATTTAGTTTGTATTTCTTTCATCACATTCCCAGTGGGTCAGAAGTTCACATACACTCAATTAGTATTTGGTAGCATTGCCTTTAAATTGTTTAACTTGGGTCAAACGTTTCAGGTAGCCTTCCACAAGCTTCCCACAATAAGTTGGGTGAGTTTTGGCCCATTCCTCCTGACAGAACTGGTGTAACTGAGGCAGGTTTGTAGGGCTCCTTGCTCGCACACACTTTTTCAATTCTGCCCACAAATGTTCTATAGGATTGAGGTTAAGGATTTGTGATGGCCACTCCAATACCTTGACTTTGTTGTCCATAAACCATTTTGCCACAACTTTGGAAGTATGTTTGGGGTCATTGCCCATTTGAAAGACCCATTTGCGACCAAGCTTTAACTTCCTGACTGATGTCTTGAGATGTTGATTCAATATATTCATCAAAGTTTCCTTCCTCATGATGCCATCTATTTTGTGAAGTGCACCAGTCCCTCCTGCAGCAAAGTACCCCACGACATGATGCTGCCACCTCCGTGCTTCACGGTTGGGATGGTGTTCTGCGGCTTGCAAGCCTCCCCCTTTTTCCTCCAAACATAACGATGGTCATTATGGCCAAACAGTTCTATTTTTGTTTCATCAGACCAGAGGACATTTCTCGAAAAAGTACGATCTTTGTCCCCATGTGCAGTTGCAAACCGTAGTCTGGCTTTTTTATGGCGGTTTTGGAGCAGTGGCTTCTTCCTTGCTGAGCGGCCTTTCAGGTTATGTCAATATAGGACTCGTTTTACTGTGGATGTAGATACTTTTGTACCTGTTTCCTCCAGCATCTTCACAGGGTCCTTTGCTGTTGTTCTGGGATTGATTTTCACTTTTCACACCAAAGTACGTTCATCTCTTGGAGACAGAACGCGCCTCCTTCCTGAGCGGTATGACGTCTGCGTTGTCCCAACGTAGTATCTTCAGGCGTTGGAAATTGCTCCCAAGGATGAACCAGACTTGTGGAGGTCTACAAAAGTCTTGGCTCATTTCTTTTGATTTTCCCATGATGTTGAGCAAATAGGCACTGAGTTTGAAGGTAGGCCTTGAAATAGAGTCGTGGTCAAAAGTTTTGAGAATGACACAAGTATTGGTATCCACAAAGTTTGCTGCTTCAGTGTTCTTAGATCTTTATGTCAGTAGTTACTATGGTACACTGAAGTATAATTACAAGTATTCCATAAGTGTAAAGGCTTTCAATGACAATGACATAAAGTTTATGCAAAGAGTCAATATTTGCAGTGTTGACCCTTCTTTTTCAAGACCTCTGCAATCTGCCCTGGCATGCTGTCAATTAATTTCTGGGCCACATCCTGACTGATGGCAGGCCATTCTTGCATAATCAAATCTTGGAGTTTGTCAGAAGTTGTGGGTTTTTGTTTGTCCACCCGCCTCTTGAGGATCGACCACAAGTTCTCAATGGGATTAAGGTCTGGGGAGTTTCCTGGCCATGGACCCAAAATGTCGATGTTTTGTTCCCCCGAGCCACTTAGTTATCACTTTTGCCTTATGGCAAGGTGCTCCATCATGCTGGAAAAGGCATTAGTCATCACCAAACTGTTCTTGGATGGTTGGGAGAAGTTGCTCTCGGAGGATGTGTTGGTACCATTCTTTATTCATGGCTGTGTTCTTAGGCAAAGATGTGAGTGAGCCCACTCCCTTGGCTGAGAAGCAACCCCACACATGAATGGTCTCAGGATGCTTTACTGTTGGCATGACACAGGACTGATGGTAGCGCTCACCTTGTCTTCTCCAGACAAGGTGTTTTCCGGATGGCCCAAACAATCGGAAAGGGGATTCATCAGAGAAAATGACTCTACCCCAGTCCTCAGCAGTCCAATCCCTGTACCTTTTGCAGAATTTCAGTCTGTCTCTGATGTTTTTCCTGGAGAGAAGTGGCTTCTTTGCTGCCCTTCTTGACACCAGGCCATCCTCCAAAAGTCTTCGCCTCACTGTGCGTGTAGATGCACTCACACCTGCCTGCTGCCTTTCCTGAGCAAGCTCTGCACTGGTGGTGCCCCGATCCCGCAGCTGAATGAACTTTAGGAGACGGTCCTGGCGCTTGCTGGACTTTCTTGGGCGCCCTGACGCCATCTTCACAACAATTGAACCTCTCTCCTTGAAGTTCTTGATGATCCGATAAATGGTTGATTTAGGTGCAATCTTACCAGCAGCAATATCCTTGCCTGTGAAGCCCTTTTTGTGCAAAGCAATGATGACAGCACGTGTTTCCTTGCACGTAACCATGGTTGACAGAGGAAGAACAATGATTTCAAGCACCACCCTCCATTTTAAGCTTCCAGTCTGTTATTCTGTCTCAATCAGCATGACAGAGTGATATCCAGCTGTGTTAACGAGACTGGAGTATATGCAAATTGCCATCATCAACACCGAGGCAGTAAACGTTGTGGAGACCAATACTTGTGTCATTCTCAAAACGTTTGACCATGACTGTACATCCACAGGTACACCTCCAATTGACTCAAACTATTTCAATTAGCCTATCAGAAGCTTTTAAAGCCATGACATCATTTTCTGGAATTTTCCAACTGTTTAAAGGCACAGTCAACTTAGTGTATGTAAACTTCTGACCCACTGGAATTGTGATATAGTGAATTATAAGTGAAATAATCTGTAAATAGTCTGTAAACAATTGTTGGAAGAATTACTTGTGTCATGCACAAAGTAGATGTCCTAACCGACTTGCCAAAACTATAGTTTGTTAACATGAAATCTGTGGAGTGGTTGAAAAATGAGTTTTAATGACTTCAACCTAAGTGTATGTAAACAACTGTATATATATATAGAGTACCAGTCAAAAGTTTGGATACACCTACTCATTCAAGGGTTTTTCTTTATTTTTACTATTTTCTACTTCTTCACATGCGGGATCGTCTGAGACCAGGCCGATTGAATTTATTTAAATGTACTAATTTCCTTATATGAACTGTAAATCGTTGAAATTGTTGCATGTTGCGTTTATATTTTAATAGCAGGACACTGTAAAGTCCATTATCCCCCTGAAGAGTATGAATTAGGCTGTTTGAGAAAGTTTGAATCCTAAGCAACCTGCCTACACATTGTTAGAAGTACAATATACTTTAGTAGTTCACATTGAACACAATGAAGTGAACTCAGTGAAGTGCACATTGTGGTGCTCATGTACATTTTCTTTCGTTACGGCTTCAGACCAATGCCCACTTCTCACTTAAAATGTATTTTTTTCTTTTTAATTTCCATGGTTTTTATACCAGCAGGTAATCGTAAAACATTATTACACAACATTATAATACAGCAAAACACATCAATACAAGTAAATTAAAAGTACACAATAATGACAAATGGCAACAGAAATATTGTAGTTATTAGTATTTATTTTATATTAACACCTGATATTCCAGAGGGACGCGAAAAACCAGATTTAATTTAAACCAATATGGAATAAACTGGAACAGTTTTCTCTGATCTCTTTTAACAAGACAATCGAGAAAGCCCCAGGAAAAAATACAAATAATGTACTATTTACATTAAAATACACTTTAATGTTCACTCAAGAAAGGCCTAGTACTACATTACCTGTAAACAATAGTGAGTTATTACAAAATATACAATTTACAATCAAAACGTACATACATCAGACACAGTGCCTTCAGAAAGTATTCACATCACTTGACTTTTCCAACATTTTGTTGTGTTACAAAGTGGGATTAAAATGAATTTAATAATACTTTTTTGTCAACGATCTACACAAAATACTCTATAATGTCAAAGTGGAAGAAAGATTCTATGAAAAGATTCTATAAATCATTTATGAAAATAAAACACAAATGTATCTTGATTAGATAAGTATTCAACCCCCTGAGTCAATACATGTCAGAATCACCTTTGGCAGTGATTACAAATGTGAGTCTTTCTGGGTAAGTCTCTTAAGAGCTTTCCACACCTGGATTGTGCAACATTTGCACATTAATCTTTCACTCTGTCAATTGGGTTGTTATTGTGAAGTAACTACAATGTTGATCCATCCTCAATTTTTTCCTATCACAGCTATTAAACTCTGTAACTTTTTTAAGAGACCCCTATCAAATAAGCACAAACCGTGCTTGTGCGCACCGGTGTCTGCTGGGAAACGGAGGGGGTCAAAAACTATACATTAAAGAGAATGGTCAAAATATCCCCTCCGGTTGAGCTAGGTTTGGGCCCAAAATTGTTATAGTAACTTCTGGATGGATCATGACGAGAGGCGGGGAGTGTGTTGAGTACCTCCAATCACGTTGATTGGCCCATTTTCATCAACATTGGTGTCATATCGGCTTAGATACAATGGTAGAGAGATTTTAATTTAACATTGAGCTTCAACCAATGTATACTATAATCGTGCAAACCACTACGGCTATAATCTTGTCAATGCAAATCCATATTTATTAGGCCTACTCTGTAATGAAACTAAATGATACAGACATTTGTAATGACTAAAGTATTCCACCCTGAAATTGTGTAATGTGTGAGATGTATTAGGAAAATAAGATTGTGACTCTTAAGAATGTGGGTACATAGACAACGTTAAGACTAAGTTAATAGGTTACCATCGGGTAAAACAGTCAGTGGGTAGTTAAGAAGAAAGGCTATTTATGACTGTTGTAAAAACTGGATAATGGGAGTTTGGTCCCAGCTCTCCCAGGGAGGGGGAGTGGGCTGTTTAGACAACGTGATTGAGTGTGGGTCCAGTTAGATATCCAATGTGTCCTTGAAGGGAGAGACCTGAGAGGTTACAGCCCCCATCAAGCACCTCTGACTGAGGTGTGTGGATAAAACGCTGTGTGCATTGTATGATTTTCAGAGCTCTCATTAATAAAAAACGGACCATTGTAAGATGGGGCTCTCTCTGTATTTAAAACTGGAGTCTTACAACCTTCAGGGTACAGATAGAGTTATAAAAGAGTTCATTTAAAACATTGAGATAGAAATTCTCGTGACACTAAACAAAAGCAATGTTTGATCAAAGAATATTTATCGACGCATTTGACATTCCAAAAAATGTCAGCTGTTCTCCTCATACAAACACACTCAGTTCTCACATGGCAAAGAGCAGGAAGCCACTGAAGGAGTTTGAGTATCATCATAGACTTGAGGGTAGCTAACCACCCGTATGTAGACTGTGCCCCCTTTCTCCAGCTGTAGTGTGGCCCTCTCTTGGTCAAAAACATACATGATCAGATATATGTTCTTAAACATAACTGCTCTCCTGCCATATTTACTGTCATACCAGGCAACAGTGAATCTGAAATAGTAGTCTCCTCTAACTGGTGCAGTGAATTGACCTATATCAGAGGAGATATAACCGCCATCCTAAATCCAACAATGTGGGTTACTGTATTATATGTTCATGTGCTGTAACTGAAAGTCCAGTGTTTCTGATTTTGATATGTGTGGAGGCTCAAGATCAAGGTTGCAAAGCTACTGGTAATTTACCAAAGTTACCGGAATATTCAGTAATTTTGGTAATTTACAAAACATCTATGGCAATCTATTGTAACTTTGGTAATTTATACTTGAATATCCTTTTAAAAAGTGTATCATACACCAGTACTCATTTTTATTTGTATCTATGTTCATATTTTCCTTGAGTTTCTAGTTGATATAGCATATGGTTCAAGAGAAAATAGCCTAATTAATGGAAAAAAGCATCTACAATGGCATTATTTTCAATTACTTCTGCAACTCTTCCAACTGTTGACTTTTGTTCACAACTGCCACAAGTTTGACGCCAAAACATTTACAACAAAGATATATTGACATAGTAAAATATATAAAGTGTGTAAAAAATATATAAATTAGATTTTGTGCCGAATCCCTCATATTAAACACCAATGTTATTCACTAAGTTTATGGTTTAGGATAATGTTTTACAGCTGAGCACTGAGCATACAAAAATGACAGACTAATCAGGTGAATCCAGGTGATAACTACCATGATTCCTTATTGATGTCACTTGCTAAATCCACTTCAATCAGTGTAGATGAAGAGGAGGAGACAGGTTAAAGAAGACACAATTCAGATATGGATTGTATATGTGTGCCATTCAGAGGGTGAATGGGCAAGACAAAATATTTAAGTGCCTATGAACAGGGTATGGTAGTAGGTACCAGGCGCACCGGTTTGTGTTAAGAACTGCAACACTGCTGGGTCTTTCACGCTCAACAGTTTCCCGTGTGCATCAAGAATGGTCCACCACCCAAAGGACATCCAGCTAACCTGACACAACTGTGGGAAGAATTGGAGTCAACATTGGCCAGCATTCCTGTGGAAAGCTTTCAACACCTTGTAGAGTCCGGGCCCGACGAATTGAAGGTGTTCTGAGGGCAAAAGTAATATACTCTCCAATTGCAACCCTGCTCCAGATACTCATCTGTAGACACTTCCTTATGAGTACTGTACATGTATACACTGCGGATATAGCTTATATCCACAGCAAGAAAATATAGGCTAATATTTTATATAGGATTATAATATAATGCAATATATTTGCTGTATAATAATACTCTCAACAATGGAATGGGAATATACCTTTGAATGCAGTAGGGTACCAGTGGATTGACTGTAAGCATCTCCAATGTTTACATGTACTCTACTGTAGACCAGGGTGGTGTCACCGTTGAATGGTCCAAAGTAGCCATCGATTCCTAAAGATGCAGAGAATGCCACCTTCGGTGTGTCTGTGAACACAATGTCATCACAAGGTAAAAACGTTCAGTGGCAAACAAATTATCGATGCATGGATTTTTGGATTGTTAGGCTACTGTGAAGTCAACCGAAACCACTATGTAATGATGGCTCTGTAGTCTGTACTCTTAACTGGACCTGAACTGGGTTTCTTCAGCTCGTCCACCGCAAGCTGGATCTCAGTGCTGTTTGACCTGGCATTTAGGGCCTCCTGTCTCAGACTAAGAGAAATATACTTTACCACAAAACTCCCATGACAACATTACCAAAAGCCATTGTGTTGTTTTGGAGACATTAGCGTCGTCTTTCATACTGTATGTTTTGTTTTAGACAGAGAACGTACCATAATGCTTTCTGCACAGTGCTACTAATACTTTCTTCAGGTTATCCACCAGCTCTTAACTTCTCCACTTTTGTCCCCTGCTCTTCTAGCTGGATCTCAGTGTTGTTTGACTTGACATGAATAGAAACACTAATAGAAATATATCACCATACACTAACATGGTGTTGTTTTGGGGATATTAATTTACTTTACTCTCTTCAGCAGTAACACAGACTGTATTTTTACTGTCAGAGGATACCATAGACTTGTAAACAAGAGGATCTGTAGCCTATTGTGTGTACGTACAAAAAAGCTCCCTCCACAGTTGCACTATTTCAGTTTTCTGACGCGTCAGCTCCGTCTTCTGTTCCCCGACCTCAGTCACAGTGCTGTTCAGCCTGACATCAAGAATGACCAGTTCCTGGGCTTGACCTGAAATGAGATGAATAGCTTTAAATAATAGCCTCAATTTCACAGGTCAAATGCTATTATAGCTTTCCTACCTTTATTCTCCCTCCACAGCTTGAGTACTTCAATTGTCAGCTTCACCACCTTTATCTTCATTTCCTCCAGTTGGGTCTCGTGGCGTTTGACCTCATGGTGATGGCCTCCAGTTGGCTCTCGTGGCGTTTGACCTCATGGTGATGGCCTCCAGTTCGTCTGATTGAGCTTTAGAAAGCAGTGAGTGGAAACAGAAATGAGATGGCCTTGAGACAGTTTAATAAATGTAGCCCCATGATTTAATTATTTTTTCAGATCACAACATCCTAACCCAGGTAGCTAGCGGTTAGAGCGTTGGGCCAGTAACCGAAAGGTTGCTGGTTCGAATACCCGATCTGACAAGGTTAAAAACCTGTTGATGTGTCCTTAAACCTAACTTGCTCCAGGGGCTGACCCTATTGTAAATAAAAATGTGCCTCCAGTACCACGTTTTGAGCTGAAATCACAGTAATACATTCTGTACTCTTTATACAGGTGAAGAGAATATAATCATCCCATCAGTTCATGTCTTTAAACAATGTTGATTACCTCTGTTCTCTTTCTTGACCTCCTCCACAGCAGTCACAACGTCCTTCAGTCTGCCCTGCAAGTGCCTCAGTTTAGCCAAGATGGCAAAAATACAATGACTGATTCAGTTTGTGAAGTAACCTTGTACTCTTTGCTGCCTTGTACTCTTACATTACCTTCAGTCACCTTCTTCATTTCATTCACCTGTCCCTCATTGGCAGTTGCCTTTGCTTCCAATGCTGAAATTGTACGACGAAACAAACACACTTAAGAAAATATACCTTAAAAAAAAAGAAGTTATGAACTAAATCATACAATTCAGTCAATTTACAAATGGAATGTTGTTGCTCTAAAATAGAGTGGACATGGTAGAGGCAAGATCAAACAATAGATAACAATTACAACAGCAATATTGAAAATAATATAAATAATACCTGAGTTGTCATTCAATGTACTCCTTCCCAGCATGCAGCTGCATCTGTGCAACGCTCAGTTTAATTTCTAACTTAACCATACTGTTGGTGTGCTCCTGTAGCACTCTCTCGCCTGTCTCAAACTTGGCCTGCATTGCCTTCAGCTCAGAGTGGGTGGCACCTCATTGCCTGCTCTACCATCATGCTCCACCTGACTCTCACTAGCTCTCGCTCTAGCCTCCAGGGCTGTCACTTGTGACCTAGCGGCTGTCAACTCCATTTTGTGCTCCACTGCCACAGCCCCGAGTTTCTTCACTACTGCTTTCAGCTCTCTCAGCTCAGTCCAGATGTCAGCTTGACTGGTTGTCTGTTTTTCAGCAGCGGCACCAGCTTCCTTTATGTTAGTCTCATTGACCTTTATCTGTCCCTGTGCTCCACATAGAGAGATCAGCAACACCAGCTACACTACAACAGCGCAATTAGCTTCAAGTGGCTAGTAATACCTTTCGCCCTTTTCATATAAACATGCTCTAGTTAAACATTTATTGTATTTTGTTCTCTCAAGGGTAACACTGAAGACATTTGATCATGATAATGTTACTAGAAAAGGCCAGTTGAGTTCAGGTGTGCATGTCTGTGAGAAAAACGAAGCTGCTACCATGGCTACGGCTCTGACTTGGCTCTGACGGTGTACTTCATATCACCGTGTCACTGTGGGGAAGTCGCAGGTGCACAATTCCCACACAGGAAAAATACAAAACGCTGTTATTCAAAGGATAACTATAAGTGAATAACCAGGGTTATTACCTTGTACAAAGTAGAACAGACTATTACCAATGATTATTCAGAGGTATTTATCCAGGGAAACAAAAAAAGAGATCCAAAAATGCTGTACAGATTCCTAAATTA